>CAUYUJ010015849.1:950961-1014686 GCA_963575745.1 Prorocentrum cordatum
AAAGAAACACCCGCGACGCCAAAGGGCCCCCCAGGACCGCCGAGGGACCGCCAAGACGCCACAAGAGGCCACCAAGAAGTGAACGAGGGACAGCGCAAGAGGCTCCGAGCGGCGTCCAAGAAGCCTATGGCACCGTCGCTCTCCCCCATCATGATCCTCCTTCCTCTTCCAACGCAGTATCTGCCTTAACACCCCCCTCAGCATCATCCTATTCAGCATGTGTGCCCCGCTCCCTCGCCCGCCCCCCCAGCCTCCTCCTCGGCGCCCATCCTTCGCACAACTAAGCTACCCTCCTCTTGCCCCCCGCACTCCCCTGATCACCTCAACTCGCCTGGACATCGCTTCTGGATGGGCTGGCGGCGAAACGCGAAGCGCCCAGTATTGTGTTAGCACGCCCAGGCGACATCCTTCTGCATGCGAATGAATGGCAGGAACAGTTGCCACAACTCGTCCGTCTCCATGGTGCACGACTTACGATACGATATCATGCACTCTCTCAGCTGCTGAAGGCGAGGGGGCGACAACGTAGACCCATACACGCAGTTTTGCGCGCATGCGAGGGCGAGCTGGAACTTGTAGAGGCCGCTGGACCTGCGGCGAATGCAATGGCCGCAAGCGGGCCCTGTTGGCGCCCTCCTGGGGGGGGGGGGGGCGCGCGCTTAGGCCAGGAAGGGGGAGGGGGGGCAGGGCCACGTGGGCCCTGCGCCGTGCTTGCCCCCACCACCCCGCCCCGCGCCCCCGAGGTAATCCTGGGATCGCATCGCGCGGCCCTCGGGCCCCCCTCGGGAAGCGGAGACGCCCCGAACGACCCCAGTCAGCCCCGAAACCTTCTCGAGGAGCTCCAATGCGCCTCCTGTACCCCCCATCGGGGCTCCGCTGCGACCCCGCGGTGCCCTCGCGAGGGCGCGTTGGGCCCGACGACGGGGCCCTCGGGGAGCTGGGGGGAGACCAGGGGGGGCGGTGGAGCCCGCGAGGGCCCCGAGATTGCCCCGACAGGGCCCGATCCTATCGTAAACCAACACTTGCGACACGTCTCTGGAGGCCTCTCGGGGCCAATGCGCGCGCCCAAGGAGGGCCCGCGCGGGGCCCGCGGGGGGGCGGGGGGGGCGGCGTCGAATGCCCATAAAGGGAAGACGGCGAGGCGATGCCGCGGGCGGCGAGGGCTGCTGGCGAGGATCAGTAGGGAGACGAGGTGCATGGGGCACGCGGGCAGGAGCGTGGAGGGCGGACGCGAGGGCGAGGAGTAAGGGGGCTGAGGACCAGGGGGGGCAGTAGTCTAGGACGAGTGCGAGGACGAGGAGTGAGGCAACGAGGGATAGCGCGGCAGCGAATGCGGCGGGCGCGGGCGGGCCGCCAGGCGGGGGTCGATCCCCCCTCCCCCCGCCGCCCTCTGAAGCCAAGTCCCCCTCCGACACCAACCCCCTTAAGACTGGGCGCCCCGAGTACCGCAACGCGCACTTGGCAGCGTTGTTCAGCCCATGGCTGATGTCGAAGTCGACCTGCAAGTTGATCTTCGACTCCGTCCGATACAAGAGCGCGTAGACACCGCATACCATGTCTGGCCCCATGTCTGGGGCCATGCTGAGAAGAGGCCATGAGAACGGATCTGTTGTAAATCTGCCTTCGTTATCCGTGGGCGGCTGGAAATCGAACAACTGTTTCCGAGCTGACTGCAATAACATGTTGTTGATACATATCAGTGCAGTATATGTCTTAGTCCGTCTCCGCTTCTTGAGCGGTGCCCCTTCCTCGGCCGCCTCAGCCAACGCGTTCCCCAGTTTCCGCTTGACTACGCTCCTCTACGGGGGGAGGGCCACAACGTGCCACAGGAGGGAGGAGGGGGGACGGGGTACGCGGGGGGCGGTGGGGGCGGGGTTAGCGCGGCCGACGCCGCGCCCCATCCCCGTCCCCCGCCGCCCTCGCGTACCCCGCCCCCCTCCTCCCCCAAGAACCCAATCCTCCCTCCTCCCACGGCGCCGCTGGCGGAGCTCCTGAAGTACTCCGCCTGCTTCTGCTGCGCCTCCAAGAGCTCCGCGCCCTCCAAGAACGCCTCGTGCCCCAGGAACTGCCGCGGCACCTGGGCGTTGCGCCCGCCCCGCGGGGGGGGGAATCCCAGCCTCCGAAATCCACCCCGAGGACTCTGAAAACGACCTGGTCGGACTGGTGGCGAGATGTGGGGGGGGCGCCCCGCTCGAGACACCCCCGAAACTCCAGCGGGCAACCCGGCACCGGTCCCAGTCCGGCCGGGGGCCCCCGAGCCTCGGCGGGGGCTTCCCCCAGAGCCCCCGCGGGGCGCGCCTCCAGGGCCCTCAGACCCCTCAGAGCCCTCAGAGCCCCCGAGCCCCCTCAGAGCCCTCAGACCCCTCAGACCCCCCGAGCCCCCTCAGAGCCCTCAGACCCCTCAGAGCCCCCCGAACCCCCTCAGAGCCCTCAGACCCCTCAGAGCGCGGGGCTTCCCCTCAGAGCCCTCAGACCCCTCAGAGCCCCCGAACCCCCTTCCCCCTTCAGAGCCCTCCCTCCACCGAGCCCTCCCTCCTCTCGCCCCCCTCAGAGCCCCCGACCCCCTCCCACTCCCGTGCGCCTCCCTCCCCCATCCCCCCTTCGTTTCGCTCCCAGTCGACTTCGGACCCAAGCCGACCTCCGAGCACACAGTGCATGCAAAAGTGGATCCCTGCAAAAGTGGATCCCTGCTAAAGTGGATCCCTGCAAACGTGGATCCCTGCAAACCGAACCCTGGCCCCCTGAGATCACGATGACCTCCATACCCCCGAGCCCTGGCCCCCTCAGTCGATCACGATGACCTCCACCCGACGCCGCTTCGTGCTGAGCCACACTCCGCACGCGCCCATTCTGTATTTGGGCCTCTTCTCGTACCTGATGGGCGCGAACCAGATCGACGACCGAAAGTGCCCCCCGTGCGCGAACAAGTCGCACCGCGCCGCGGCCGAGGAGGACGGCGAGGGCGAGCCCGCGGAGCCCGCGGCGGCCGAGGATGACGGCGAAGGCGAGCCCGCGGCTGCCGACGACGACGGCGAAGGCGAGCCCGTGGCGGCCGAGGATGCCTCGGATACCTCGGAGGCCAAGGGAGGACCGCTCATCGCGCCGCCCGACTGCGAGCCACTCGGGGCCCGCTGGGGGAAGTGGGAACCACACGGCTACGGACGATTGCGAGCCACTCGGGCCCTGGGGGGGGGCACACCTGCGGGGGAACGCATTGGGACCGCCAAGAAGGCCCGCGCGAAGACCGTCGGGCCCCCTAGAAGGCCGTCGGGGGCCCACATGGGGCCCACATGGGCATCTCGGGGGCCCACATGGGGTCCATGATCACCAACAGCTAGCATGGCTGGTACTGCGGCCCCCCTGGGGCCCGCCATATTCGGGGATGCGTCTACATTGCCGCGGTATCGTCCTCCCCCCCCCCTCTTCGCAAGCCCCTGAAAGCCTTCGGGAAACCTTCGTGGCACCCCCCTCGGGCCATGCGTATACCAGGGGTCGCGCGCGGCCCTCTCGGAGCACCGATGCCCCATACGGACACGTGGCAATGGCGAATGCATGTTCGAAGCCACGTCGGGGCCGCGAGGAAGGGGCTGGGGGGCGCGATGGAAATGCAATGTAGCCAAGACGAGCCCCACCTTCCCACTGGCCTCGCTCGGCCGAGGCTTCATGTCATCGCCCTCCGAACAGAATGCCGAGGGGCGCCGACAACCCTGCGCCGCGTCGCCACCCCCGCCAGTCCTCTTGGCGGAGGACGGTAAGTGAACTCCCCCTGCCAACTTCCAAGGGCCCCCCTTATATGGGCGTCGCCGCACAGGCCAACCGCAATGCCATGCAAAGGGATGTGCAAATAATTTGCGGAAGCCCTGCAATACAATGCAATGCCAAGTTCCATGCTAGTAGCGAGGAGGGAGGCTGGAGTGAGCGATGGGGGGGGGGGAGTGCGGGGACGTGCATGAATGACAGCAGGAATGAGGAGGGAGCGAGAAAGCGGAGGAGCAACAGTCGCAGGAGTGACGGAACGAGCGAGAAGGCCCCGCGCACATCCCATGCAAGGCACAATATGGCGCCACAACTGCCCAAGGGCGCCCTAGAAGGGACCGAGGGGGGCCCGATAATGCCCCTCGATTGCCCCAAGAAGGAACTAGCCAGCATCGCGCCACACACCCTCAGACGGAATTTAGCGAGGGGCCCCGATAGGCCCACCCACCCACCCCCCAATACGGCCCTAATAGCCCCGCGGCAGCTCCAGGAAAGCCAGCGGATTGCCCCAAGAGGCCCGCCCCCAAAGAAGGCACCAGGAGCGCCCCGAGATGACCGCGAAACGAAATGCCGACGCATCTCGCTTTGTGGCGGTCGTGGGGGGGTGCTCTTGCACCCCCCTCCGACGGCGCTGGGCAGGGTGGAAAAGGGACCCAAGAGGCCTACAAGGTGGCTCAAGAGGCATCCAAGAGAGCCCCAAAAGGCCCCAATAGAGCACGAACAATCATCACGACAAACTCCGTCAGACTGAGTTTGGCGGGGGGGGAGGGGCAAAAAGGCCCTCGGGGCGGCCCCGAGAGCCCCGCGACAGCTCCAGGAAATCCCGCGGATTGCCTCAAGACACCCTCCCCCCCAATGAATGCCCCAACAGGGCCCCCAAGAGAGCCGCAAGGCGAGATGCGGCCGCATCTCGATTTGTTGCCACGGGGCCCGATCGGGCCCCTTCCGACGTCCCTGGGAAAGGTCGACCAATCCTCCAAGAGGGCCCAAGTGGCCCCCCAGAGGGCCCCGACATTGCCGCGCGAGAGCACTGGCAGGCATCGCGCCGAACTCGCGGGCAGGGTTAGGGTGCGGGAAGTGATTGAACCTAATTGGGCAGCGGGGGGTGGGCGGGCAATGGAGGCGAGAGCGCCCGCGGGGACGACGAGGGCGAGGCCGAGCGCTCAAGGCCGCCGCGCGGGCGCGCGCCTGCGGCAGGGCGACGCAAACCTTCGATGTCCCCTGGTTCATCAGCGCCCCCATCATGACGCTGAAGTCCGTCCCGACCTTGGTCCCGTCGGGGCCGCAGATGCTGATGCACCGCGCATCCTCCGAGGCGCGGCCGGGGGGATGGGGGCGGGGCGGGCGCGCTCTGGACGAGATCAGGGCGGTGCGAGGGCGAGGGGAGCGATCGTTGGAGGGGTGATGTTAGGGATTGCGGCGGCGCCGACAAACGTGAACGCGATGGCGACGACGAGGGCGACATGGGGCGAGGCGGAGGGCGAGGGCAAATGCCAAAGGCCACGAGTGGGCGGAGGGCCCACATCATGACGCAACAGGAATGAGGCAACCTCAACAGGTAGGGTCGAGAGAGGGAGCGGGGAGAGGGAGCGGGAGAAAGGGAGTGAATGCGTAAGGGCGGCAGCCACGCTGGCTGCGTTGTGCTTGCATAGCTCCCTCTCCGTCTGGCGCCAATTGTTGGGGAAGTAGTGCCCCATCTCGGCGTCGTCGGAGCTGCCCGAGCCGATGTTCACCAACTCCATGCTGGGCGAGTACACCGTGCACTGCGCGAACAGCTGGTCCTCGATCATGCCGCCGATCTTCCACAGCACCTGGCGCCGCTGGGAGGGGGGAGGGGAGGGGGGGGAGTGGCGGCGCCAATCGAGCTGCGGACGAGGCGGGCCGAGGTCCAGAGTGAGGAGCCCGATGTAAGTAAGCTCGGCGGGGGCAGCGGGGCCGAGCGAAGCGCGGCACCGATCACTGACTGATGCCGACTGGCAACCAAGGGCGGACGACGTCGCCCGCTATCGAAGCTGGCCCTGGGATGGCGCAACGATCAGCCTGCCCCCCCCCCATGCCCGCTGCCCTGCAAAAACAGGAACGCGCAAAAATGGGCGCCTGCTTCGCGATGGAGACAACCATGTCGGTATAGCGGTGGGTGGTCATGTTAATGATCGACACGATGAACTCGGAGATCCCCGTGTCATTCAGCACGCAGAAGTCAGCGACCTGCGCGTGCATCCGCGGCCCCTGCCCGTTCAAGGCCCCATTCTCGACGAGCAACCGAACAGCGGTAAGGTCGACCTTCCCGCCGCTCACGACCAAGGTCCACGGGTGCTTGCCGCAGTAGGCGTCCCCGACCTCCCATGGCCAGCATCGCGCCCCCTCCAACGCTGCATGCTACCCCCATGCTATCCCATCACCCGCTGACGTCATCCGTGCCGTCCCTCCCCATCGCCACCCAACCCAACCCTGACCTCAACGTCATTCCATATGACCCCCCCCCCCAGCCCTTGGCCACCTGCCCCCCCGTCGCCGCCCCGCCCGCCCACCCCCGATCGTCTTCCAGCCGCCGACCCGAGCAGCCTCTCATCACCCTCCTCTCCCATCTCCGCGGCCGCGCAACAGGCCGCCCGCTAGCCAACGCCCTGTGGCGACGCACGCACCATGGACCGATAAGTGGCAAGCCCCACCCGACGCATGTCCAACCGCACCCCCAAACGCCGAGCCCACCGCGGGCCAGCTGGGATCACCCACCCCCCCCCCTCCCCCCTGCCCCGCCTGAACAGCACCGACGTCGAGGCGCATGTCGATCTCGAACGCCTCGGGGAGCCGCCCAACCAGGTCGTGGAACAGCCTCGCCAGAGCAGCCCTCGATGACTCAAGCTCCAACCTCCCGTGCCGCGAAGTCGACGCCCAAGCAGACCGAACACATATCACTAGAAGCATCCGCAAACTCACGCTCGGAAAGAGAAGCGGGCGATCGGGGTCGGGCGGCACGTCGGCACCGAAGGGCTGGGAGCGTCTGACGCAATGCTCGCCCATGCCCAGCTCCCTCCCGATCCTATCCCAACGATCCTTCCTGTGCAGGAGCCAGTAGCTGCCGTCCTTCTGCGCCCCCTCGAGCTCGAGCTTCTCGACGAGCATGATGAAATTGACCCAGATGCGCCCGTCGACCGAGAACTTGTGGAACACGGCGCAGTTGACGTTGATCGCTGGGGAGCCTGGAACGCCCCTGCATAGCTCGATGCACTTGACCTCGTGAGACCCGCGAAGCCTCGATAACGGCATCAGCTCGCCAGACGACGTCTGGAACTCTAGTTCGCCTCCCCTCTCGTACACGTTGCACTTCATGAGGTTCTGGGCGTACATCACGGGGCCGTCGTCGTCGTCATCGAGCGGGCCGACCGCGGCGATGTCGGTAATGCTGGTGTCATCCTCGTCCGCGCCCTGGAAGATGTCCCACTCCTGGCGGCGCACCCCCCTCCCCCAGCCCCCACCCGCCTCCCCGCCGCCCGAACGCCACCGCACCTATGGCGCATGGGAAGGAGGCGGGGGCGGGGATCAGGGGGCGGGGATACTGCAGCGGAGGATGAGAGGGCAGGGAGGGCGAGAGGGGAACTACTGACGGGAACAGTGCGAAGGACGAGACGTGTTGAGGGCAAGCGACGGGAGGAGTGGGCGGAGGGGACTGCTGGGATGCATGGTGTGAAAAGCAATGTCACAATGGAGCGGGGTGCAGGGTGTCGCGATGACAGAGCGGCTGCTCAGGTATGGCTGGTCAGACGGGGAGTGGGCGGGGCTCGCCATTCGCGGAGCAGGAGCGGAGGGCGAGTCGAAAGCGGGCGAAGGGCTGGGCAACTGCGGCTGGGCTGGAGGTGGGGGCGGACGGAAAGGAGCGCCGAGGTGCGTGTGTGCGTGCGTGTGTGCGTGGATGAGGCGGGGGGGGGGGGGGGGGCAGTGCGTGCCGTTGCATGCCCGATGCGCTCCTTCTCGACTGGCAACCCGGCCCTCTCAAGGGAGATCAGGTTGAACAACACTTGGGTCGTCACCCCAGGCACTCGCTCATCCGCGAAGATCCTGAAATCACCCACACGAGACCGCAACATCCCTGAGCCAAATGCCCCTGGCGGGCGGCCTGACCGACGGCGGGGGGCGAACTTACGGGGAGAGAGGTTCGTGCGAGTGGGTGCGGCGGAAAGGGCGCACCGCCTCAATGGCCCCCCCTATGCGACCCCCTGACGCGGGCCAGCCAACGCAAATCACTCATCAAATGATCTGGCGGGCGGAGAACGACTGCCTCGCGAGGCCGCCAATAAACACTGATTGCCATACAAAACATACTGCGTCACGATGGGAGGGCGGCGCCTGAGAAAAATTGTGCCACAACGGTGCGATCCTGTCAACCTGGGGCGTCGTGGAAGCATGAGGGCCGATCGCCGATGACATATGCGCACATCGATGCAATGCGTTTTTCTCCAACTCAAGACCACAGATCCCCAGCGGTCCCGATGTGCCCGAGCGCGCATTCGCCTGCTCTGGTGCAGGCGCCAGCGCGGCGAAACCAGTGGCCCTGGGCATCTCTGTGAAGGGGGGGTGCAAACGAACGCTGCTGTGAGTGCCGACTGAGCTCGCCGACGGCCGACGGGGCAGCTGAATGGGGGGGGGGGGGGGGGGCGCGGGCCGCGACGGCCGCAAGCGGGCGAACTGGGCGGGCGCGCCCAGGGGGGGCGGGGCAAGGACGACACCCCTCCTCCTCAGAACCCTTCTCCCCCTCTCCCCATCCGTAGCTATCTGGCCAAAGCTGCCGACGATCGATGCTGGGGGGGCGAGGGTGAAAGCGGGCCGACGGGCCCGAGCCCCCCCCCCCCCCCCCCCCCCATTCCCTGCCCCTGAAGACCTGCTCGCTGAGAAGGGCGGGGGGAGGGGTCGGGGAAATCGCACTGCTACCCCAGGGCCACGCTAAGTGCTGCTCGACCACGGGTTCGATCGAACAGCATCTCTTCAAACCTCTCTGAGAAGCGCCCGCGCTGAGCACCCTCACCCGCCGCAGACCGCGAGCTGCCACGCAACGTCCCGCGCGATCTGAGGGCCCAGGGCGACGCCCGTGACGCATCACGAGCCCTAGACCGCCTACGCAGCGGCGGGGCCACCCGAGGCCGAGGAGGAAGCGACGAGCGGACCCTTGGGGATGCGCCTGCGCTTGCAAGCCCTGACTGCCTCGGCGTCCACCATGACCTCCGCCTCCTTCTCCTTCACCTCCTGGGCGTCCAAGAAGGTCTTCGCTTTGTCCAGCGCCACGGCCTTCTCGTTGATCTTCTTGACGCCCTTCCTCGACGAGGGGTCCTTGGCCCACGAGAACAGCTGGTTCATGGACGCCCTGCGGCCGAAGCTCCACATGAAAGCGGTCTGGTGGCTGAAGTTCAGCTCGATCTCGCGGCCTGGAGCGCCGCGGGGCGGGGCGCGGGGCGAGAAGGCGAATGGCGCATAAGGGGGCGCAGTGGATGGGGCGGGAGACGGCGAGGGCGATGGGATGAGAGGGGCAGGTGGTAC
Organism: Prorocentrum cordatum; assembly: GCA_963575745.1. NCBI lineage: Eukaryota > Dinophyceae > Prorocentrales > Prorocentraceae > Prorocentrum > Prorocentrum cordatum. The sequence goes on from CAUYUJ010015849.1 coordinate 960,250, forward strand.
GAGGGTGAGGTCCCGAAGGCGTGCATCATGGACCTACTTGCGCTGACCACGGACGGTCGCCTCACGCGCGGTGCCAACGCACGGTGAGGGCGCGTGCGCCAGGCAGTGGGCGAGACAAAGTTGCATCGCATGCGCGCCGACTTGCACGCGCGTGCTCAATAACCCCCCACACGCTCCAGGACATCGGAGCTGCATGTAACGATCGTCGGCAACGTCGACACGCGCACGTGCAACCCTGACGCTGATGCGAGGCTCAACGCACGACATGCGCACTGCGGCGCGCTGCAGCTGGGGCGGGGCGAGGCGGGATACCCACGGCAATGCACAATATGCGACACCTGGGCCGTGCATCATGCCTGCCGTCTTCGTCGTCGTCGCCGTGGCCGCCGATGCCGCAGCGTTCGCCGCCGCCCTCACATTCGCCGCCGCTGTCAGAACGGCAACTGCCCCGTCATCATCGACGGCTCGACGGGGACGGACGCGGGATTGGGTAGCGGGCGGGATGGGGCAGGAAACCAATCATGTTTTTTGTTGCAATCCTTGCGCGGGGCTAACTCCCTTCTAAACCACGGCGATCGGTGCGACTATAACTCGCCGGGTCACTGACCTTGCGCGAGGCGCAAGTAGCCTTGCTGAGTGATGTGAGTGCTAGCTGGTGCATCAAGCCACTGCGCGGCACGTCATCCCCCCTTTCCCCGCTCCCGCACGCCTAACTACCCATATGTGTCACACCTCCTCTAGATTTGCGCATGACGCTATACACTATCCCTGCGAGAGCTATCGTTATCCCTCTATGCCGTTCTCTCTCATCATGTACCCCTCCCTATGCCTCCCCCCATCCACCGCATCTTGCCTAGTGGCGGCGCAAATGCACGCGGCACCCTGGCCCGCGCGAGAGGCGGCACGCCCGCCCTCTGGCGGGGCGAACGTCGCTGCTACGGGGCGAACGGAACTGCTCAACGCTCACCTGGGGGGACGAACGGCGCTGCCACGGGACGCTCCGTCGCCCCAGCGGCGCGGCGGCGCGCCCTCGGGGCCTCGCCCTTAAGCAGCCGATCCTGGTCCTCGCACCACTGGCGGTAGACAGCCTCGGCCACTGCCTTATCCGCCGTGGCCTTCTGGAAGGCATCCTCCTCCTTATTCTTGGTCTTCTGGTGCTCCTTGAGGTAGCTCTGCTGCATCTTCTGTTTCACCCTCTTCGGGTCGATGCTGTTCAGCGAGCGGGCGGCCGTGCGCTGCAAGCTATACGCCATGGTCTTGATGACACTGTTGCGGCGGCGCAGCTCCGTTTTCAAGACGCTGATCGCCCCCTTCTGGCGCTGGATCTGCAGAGCCTGCCGAGATTCCGTCTCCGTCGGGGCCTTGGGGGGCATCGCGCCGCGGGGATGCGGACGGCAAGGGCGCGTCGCTTGACAGAGGTAAGCTGGGCAGCATTGGAGAGCGTTGCAGCTTGAGCCAAACCGTCTACGGACCAGGGGGGCAAAACTATCCCGCGGCTCGGGGGGCGCCCAACAAACTACGCACTCCCCGCGTGAGCCTATTGGCGCGGAAGTTGCACCGCATATCATCGGCCACGCTGTCGCAGAGCTTCGGCGCCCCATCTCGAGCCCGCGCTAGTCCACCCCGAGGCGGCCCCCCACGCGTTCAGACCTGGCCAATGTGGGCACCGCACTGCCACCCCCCCCTGCTGCTCACCGCCACCCCAGAAACAATGATGAGCAACGGCGCACCCCGCGGCGTCGGTAGCTCGCGGTTCAATCGCGCGCTCGATGTGCGATCGCCCCGTCTACGGGCGCCCTACGGGGCGGCCATTGTCAGCCATGAGCCTATGAGAGGCCATTGGACGCATACGACAGCCCGCCGAGGAGCTAAGCTACGCTGTCCTACAAGCAGCCCCCCCCTGCCGCCGCCTCCCCCCAGAGGGCTCCTCATAGGGGCCCCATGGGGGCCCCGATATGACCCCGAACATCAAGCAGCTGGCCCAGCAATGAGCCGCGACGGCCACGCGATGCATCCCATCGCCCCCCCCCCAGAACGAAATACCAGCGAAGGCCGTTATGTGTGGTCGCCCCCATGGCCGCTGCCATAGTCGCAGCCGTCGTCGTCGCCGCCGCCTCGTCTAACCCCCGCGCCCCACCCCCTAGAGCCCGCCCTTCTCGTCGACGTCCGCCCATCGTGTCGTCGCCCGCCCCCGTCGCACCTCAGTCATGGCCGCCCCGCCCCCTATCCCCGCCCCCTCCTCATCGTCCCCATCATCCTCGCGGACATCGCTCCTGCAAATCCCCCCCGTGATCCCCAGTCTCATCTCCATTCGCAGAGGCTGCGAAGGCACGCGTGCAACCATCATTGCCCCTCAGCCCGAGTTCCACAAAAGTGGTGGCACGAATCCTGCGCGCAAATGCGACGAGACGGATCGATGCAGCGCGGGCGATGGCATGGAGGCGGGGCAAGCGCGCTGCCTTTGGGCAGCTCCTCGGTCAGCCTCCGCTTCTCATTGATGGTCAGGTCGGTGAGGTAGTGCACCTCCCACGCCCGACCCAAGATGACCGCGCGAGGCGAGGCGGGCTAGAAAGCCACAGGTGAATGGGCAGACGAGCAAGAGCATGAAGCCACGACGACGAGTGACCACGGCGGCGACGGGGATGACAGAAACGACGACGGGTGCGAGAACAACGACGGCGAGGACGACGGGCGACGGGCGACGGCGACGGCGACGGCGACGACGACGACGACGGACGACGACGACGGACGTCGGCGACGACGACGACCCTCGCTCCACGTATCCTCGACGACGCGCCCCTCAGGTGCCCGCTGCCGCATTCCCTCACCGCCAATGCTGCATCCACGCCCTCCTCCCGCCACCTCCCCCGCCCCTCGGCGCGCCACCGCGCTCGCCCTTGCCAGACACCGAACTCGCGCTCGAGCGAGAAATCACAGCCCTCTAGGCGGAGGCGGTTTAGGGTGATTCCCCTCATAACCTACGTCTTCCCCTTCGGGGATGGGTTTGCCCACCCCCCCCCCCCCCCGCCCCCCCCCCCCCCCATGGACCTGGACGGGAGGGGCCGCGACGCGTTGGGGCGTCCAAGATGGCCCAAGACGGCACCGAGTGCGCCTCAGAGAGCCCCAGGCGCGCCTCAATATGGCGCAGGATAGCCCAAGATGCCTCAAGATGGCTCCGAAGACGCTCCAATAGGCCCAAAGGCCGCCCAAGACAACTCCAAGAAGCCAAAGCTCCCCTAAGGGGGCCTCCAAGAAGCCAAAACCGTTCGAACGCGTAATTAAAACATATGGCGGTTGCCTTCTCGCCTTTTTGCTGGGGGCAGCCATCCGAGGCATCGACGCGGCTCCACGATGGCCCTGGAGGGCCCCGAGAGAGGCCCACGAGATCCTCACGGCGGCCCCGAGAAAGCCAAAGAGCGCTCCAAGAGCGCTCCAAGGGCGCCCGAAGAAGCGACTTTGGTGGCTTCCGATGGGGGGGTGCTACTTGAGGCCCCCATCTGGCGTTGGTCGACGTCGTCCAAGATGGCCCCAAGAGGCACCCAGGAGGCCCCGCGACGCCCCAAGACTGCCCAAATAGGCACCCAAATTGCCCCCGAGAAGCCCCCGAGAGGACCCCTGGTCCCAATGAACCCAAGGCGCCCAACAGCCCGCCCTCCCCCCCCCCCCCCACCCCGCCCCCCCCCCCCCCCCCCCCCTCAGGACCGATACCGCCATGACGTCCCAGGAGGCCCACTAGGCGAGCCCAAGGGATATCCCAAGAGGCTCCGACGGGCGCTCAGGAGGCATATTGCCCGTCGATCGCCCTCCTCATCTTGCTCATCATTCCTCCTCCTGCTCATTCTCTACATCATCATCCCATTCATCGCCCTGAGCAGCTTCCTTCACCCCGCTCCTTCATTCATCCATCCAGCCTCATCCTTCTCCTACTCCATCCTTCGCGCGATTCGGCGGCCCCCCTCTTTGCCCCCGCGCTTCCCTGATCATCTCAACTCGCCTGGACGTCGTTTCTGGGTGGGCGGGCGGCGGTACGCGAAGCTTCTAGAATTGCCGAGCTCCCCCCCCTGCCCGCCCCGCCCCGTCCCCACGTCAACCATGGTGGGCTCCTCATCCTCGTCCGCCTCCTCCATGTCGCCGCCCTCCTTCGGCACGGCCTCCTTCTCGACGGTGTGCTGGTAGATGCAGTGCGGCGGCTTGAACTCGACGCCATCGGGGCCGATCGCCTGGTCGAAGAAGTCGGCGCCGCCCTCCTTCACGAGGAGCTTCCTATCGTTGATGAGGTCGGTGATCCACCTGCAGCAGGTGTCCTTGTACAAGAGATCGCCCTCGACCTTGAAGTTCCCTGGAATTCCTCTGCGGCGCGGACGACCAGGGGGAGGGGAATGGGGGGGATGCGAGCACGGGGAGGGGCAGTGATCTGACCGCGATCGGGAATCGCAGTCAGTGCGGCTCGGGAGGGGGACAATGAGGGTGAGGTGAGGGAGGATAGAGAGACAGGAGGTACTAGAGGAAATGAGGGAGATGATCAAGAGGGAGATGAGCCACATCCCGCATCGCGAACCATCGTCGTCGATCCCCTACTCATCGTCGTCATCGTCATCGGGAGGGGGGGCTCGTAACCGCCCGATCCGCACTCGTCGCCGTCGTCGTCGCCGCCGTCGCCCCAACTGCCCGCCCAGCCCTCCATCCCCGCGCCGCGACGCTCGGCGTTCACCCATGGCCCGACGTTTCGGCGCACCGCTGAACCAGATCAATCCTAGAAGATAGTGATTGACATGGTTCATCTGCACCTTCGACTTGGCGCAGATCTTCTGCTGGACGGGGATCGGGACCGCGCGGCCGCGCGCCTTGCCGTAGACGGCGAAGAGCCACGCGCTGGGGATGTCCGAGAAACACTCGACGTTGGTGAACTTGCCGACCGTGTTCAGGTTGGCCGCCACCGCCTCGGCCTTCTTGGCCTTCTTCTGCTCCCCCCCGATGATCTCAGCCAAGGGCCGCTTCGAGAGCGACTCCAGCGCGTCGATCTTCTCGGGGGCCTGCGACGGGCTGGGCGGGATGGGGGAGGATGAAGGGGTCGCGGGCGAGGCATTGCGAATGGGGGGGGGGGGGGTGACACAGGAGGAAGAGGACGAAGAGGGGAATACGAAGGTGAGGGTAGGGAGGAGGATAAGATAAGAGGCACGTGGACGTGGACGGGGATAGGGGGTCGGACAAAAGTAGGGGGAGTGAGGAGGAGGGGGGACATCGAGGATGAGGATGAGGATGACGAGGAGGAGGAGGAAGGGGAGGGTGGGGGCGGAGGATAAAGGAGGGGGAGGGCGAGGCGCGGGAATAGAGTGAGGAGGGATGAAGAGTACGAGATGAGGATGAAGAGGAGAAGACGAAGGTGAGGATGACGAGGATGAGGATAGAGGATGGGAGGGGAGGGGGGAAGGGGCGCCCTATCTTAGATAGGGGGGGGAGGAGTAGGGAGGAGGGGGAGGGCCAAATGGGCGGGCACGGACGGCGCCTCGCCCTCCCCCTCCTCGCTCTACTCCCACTCCTCGCTCTACTGCCACTCATCACTCTACTCCCACTCCCTCCCACTCCCACTCATCTATCCTCCTCCTCCCCCTCCTCCTCATCTTCGTATTTTCCTCTTCTCCTCATCTACCGCTACGCCCTCCCATCGGCCTTCCCCCTCCCCCTCTCTACTATGGCCCCCCTCCTCCTCCTCATCCTCCTCGTCGCCCCGCCGCCCAGGGCCGCCCCCGCCTTCAGGCAGTTGTGCGCGATCACCGCGATCTGGCCCAACTGCTTGTGCTTCACCTGGTCGGCCAACGTCGGCGTCTCGTAGTCCTGGGGGGGGGCGCGGAGGGGGGAGGGGGCGAACGGAAGGGGCGGGGTACGCCGAACCCCAGGCGCGGCGGTCGCGCGCTGGGCGCGCGCCGCCGCGCCCCAGGCAAGGCGAGCCCTGCTCCCCGCGCGCGCGGGGGTGGCGGTGGTGGTGCCATGGGCGGGCCTTGCCCACCAGCAACGTGGAGAGCTTTCGAAGGTCGGGGTTGATGGGCGCCGCCTTCCGCTTCGGCGCCGCCGCGCTGCCCGCGCCCGCCGAGGCGGACTGGCCCGAAGCGGCGGCGGCGTTCGCGACCATCTCGAGGCCGCGGGCGGAGGGCGAGGCGGGCACGGGCGGCGAAGGAGGCTCGAGGCGAGGCGGCGGCGGGAGGTGGAGGACGAGGCGGGCGCGGCGGCGGCGAGGCGGCGGCGGGCGGAGGACGCCTCCTCCTGGCCCCCCATCCTCCCTCCCCTCATGGCCTTCCTCCCCCTCCATCATCCCCCCCCCTCCTCCCCGTCCTCCCCTCGTCGTCCTTCCCTCCTCCTCCTCCTCCTCCTCTTGTATATCTCTCACTGGGCCTCAGCCCCGCGCCGATGATACACAATCGCCGCGCGACCCGCGGCGCCCCCGACGGCCCCTGAACTCATCGGGGGCCCCCTTCGGGGCCTTACCTACATGGGCCCATCATGGGCCGTGCCCCCCTTGGCCCCCTCAGGGGGCCCTGGGCCCCTGGGGGGGGGGCAGAACGGTGATGGCACTCCTATATGCGGTTATGAGGCGCAGCCTATGGCGCGAATACAAGCTGGGCCTCGGGTTCGGCATCCCAAAGGCGCAATCCTTGGCGCAATGGAGCAGCCCATGGGTGGCACAACCCGTGGCGCAGGCCATGCGTAGCGCAACCCACTGAGGGCGCAACTCATGGTCTGGTTGGACTTGTTGGTATGACTGGCTGGTGTGGTCAGTTGGTCTGGACAATCGGGCTGGATGGACTGTCTGGCTGGTCTGGATGATCTGCTTGGCCTCGTTGGTCTGGTTGGTAAATGTGGTCTTTCGTGACGATGTGGTTTGCTTGGCCTGCTTGGTATGGTTTCACGGGTTGTCCTGCATGGTTACTTGCACCGCGTATTCTGCTTGACTTGGTAGGTCGGATTGGTACGAGCCCCCCCAAAATAGGCAAACCCCAAACCTAACCTGACACAGCCCCTGTCGACACTGCGCCGAAGCTAACCTGAACCATTGACGATAACGTGCCCAACGTCTCGGCGACACTAGTGTTTCACTCGCGCGATGTAGCAAATTATGCGCCAGAGTGGAGCGACACAGCAACATGCAATGCAAACATACAAACTGCATCCGTGATCTTCGGCTCCACTGAAGAATCTGGCCGGCGCTGAGGCGAGAACAACTTTCGCAATCGTGGATGCGGCCAGAGCTGAAGTGAGCGCAACGTTCGCAATCATGGATGTGGCTGGCGCTGAGGCGATAACGACACGCTCAATGAAGGATGTTGCCAGCACCTAGGCGACAGCAACTTATGCTCAATCACAAAAGTGTCCCACGCATAGGCGAGAACGACATGCTCAATGAAGGATGCCGCTGTCTCCTAGGCGACAGCAACACTCCAAGGCGAAAACGACACGCTCAATGAAGGGTGTCGCCAGCGCATAGGCAACAGCACCACTCGCAATCAGATGTGGCCAGCGCCAAGGCGAGAACGGCATGCTCAATGAAGGATGTCGCCAGCGCCAAGGCCACAGCAACACTCTCAAACGTAGATGTGGCCGGCGCCAAGGCGAGAACGAAACGCTCAATGATCGCTGGCGCCTTGAGAACAGCACCACTTTCAGTCAGATGTGGCCAGCGCCAAGGCGAGAACGGCATGCGCAATGAAGGATGTCGCCGGCGCCAAGGCCACAGCAACACTCTCTGTCATCAGAGATGTGGCCTGTGCCAAGGCGAGAACGACACGCTCAATGACCGCCGGCGCCAAGGCGGCAACAACACTCCCAAGCAGACATGCGGCCAGCGCCAAGGCGAGAACGGGATGCTCGATGAAGGATGCCGCTGTCTCCTGGGCAACAGAAACACTCTCCCTGTGGCTAGCACCAAGGCGAGAACGACATATTGAATGAAGGATGTCGCTGGCGCCTAGGCGACATCACCACTTTCAATCAGATGTGGCAAGCGCCAGGGCGAGAACCCCATGCTCAATGAAGGATGTCGCCAGCGCCAAGGCCACAGCAACATTTGTCATCAGAGATGTAGCCGGCGCCAAGGCGAGATCGACATGCTCAAACATTGCCGGCGCCCAGGCGACAGCAACACTCCCAATCAGACATGCGGCCAGCGCCAAGGCGAGAACGGCATGCTCAATGAAGAATGTCGCCGGCGCATAGGCGGCAAGAAAAATTGTCAATCAAGCAAGCGGCCCACGCACAGGCCGCGGCATCAATTCCAGACAAGCGTGTCGCCAGAATGCAAGTGTCACGCCAATTCCGCGCGGGCTGGGCTCGGTGTCAACGAGGTTCGGGTGACCTTAGGTGGGTAGTCCGCGTTTGGGGGAGGGTGCAGTATGGTTGTTTTGGCTAGTCCTCTTGACCTGGCTTCTTTAGGCAGGGATGGCAGGAGGGAGTTGAATGGTATGGGCACATCGCGGTGCAAATCAGAGAAAAACAAGTGACACCTCGAACCACGAAGGATTCCCCCGAGCCAGCGGCGAACATTCGGGCCAAAGCCCGTCCTTCAGACGACGAGCACATCGCAACCGCGTGGCGTTGAGGGGCATACCTGGGGGGCCCGGAGAAGGAGGGGGCGAGAGGGGGGAACGGGTGGGAGGAGGGAGGAGGCGGAGGGGGACGGATGCAGGCGAGGGGAGGGGGGGGAGGGCAGGCAGGACGAGGACTGAGGAGCAGCGGGAGAACCAAGTCGTCGGCGCCGCAGTGGCTCGCGGGCGCCCCCTGCGAGCCCACGAAGACCATGTTCCAGACCCCGTCGCGCCACTTCGTGTTCCTTCGGCGGACACATCAAGACTGCACGCTCGTAAACTTGCAAAGGTCCGCGCGGATTTCTTGGGCCGGCGCTGGACCCCGCTGGCGGCGGCCCTGGCGCGCATCGCGCGCCAGGGAAGGGCAAGGAGGGAAAAAGAAGACAGGGATGATCAAGACGGTGGAGGAGGGAGAAGGGAGGTGGAGAAGGATGAAAGGAAGGAGGAGGGCGAGGAAGGAGGAGGAGAGGAAAGAGAGTGGAGGAAGGTGGAGGGCATAGGAATCGAACCCAAGGGCGGGCGCTGGGCGCGCCGCCGGTGGGGTCCAACACCGATCCCAGAACTCCGCGCGGCCATTCGAAAGCTTGCGTCTGCAAATACCCATCGGTCAGAAGAAGTACAGTTAGAGCGCTGAAGGAGGAACCCTTTTCGTTGGGGAGTGGCTCGGTGTTCCTTGATTGTTTAGCAGCTTCCTGAGGCTCTCCATGGGGAAAAGGGGCCTCGTTCCTTATTCAGGGTTCCTTGAGTGAGCGCCCCGACTGTAGGTCGCAAAATGAAGTAAGAAGGCGTTGGAAATAGATTGGGTTCAGTCCACCCCCTTGGGCGGACGGAAAAGGTGAAGCAACTCGACCATTGAAGTAGAAAGGCGCTCAAAGTAGATTGGAACATGGGAATCCAAACAATCCCAACTTTCAACGACCGATGGGTATCTAAGATTAGGCTCCTGTTGTTGCGGCTCAGATACTGCTGCTCCTGGCGGAGGGAGCGGCAACGACTCGCGGGCCCGCACCACGCGTCGGCCCGTCCCCCCCCTCTCCCCAGGGTTGGAGGAGAGAGGGAAGCATATTCACTGATACAGATGTACACGCGTCTAGATGCCCACGTATGTATTCGTATACATACTCTTTATGAACAAATTGGATGGAATTGTGCCTTTTTCGTAAGGCGAGCGTCGCGCCACCATCACCGTCACCCTCATCGTCATTATGACCATCACCGTCACCATCACCACCACCACCACCACCGTCATCGTCATCCGCCTCCTCCCCCTCCACCCTCCTTCCACCGCTCACCGGATTACACTCCCCCTCTGTACTCCTTGTCCTCCTCCCCCCCTCTTCCTCGTCACTCTCCTCGCGCCCCTCGCCCTTCCACCCTCACCTCTCGAACCTTCCACCCTCATCTCTCCGTCCCTCATCCATCCTCATCCTGACTCCCTCAACCCCTTCACCCGACAGACCTTCCTCAGTCCTCCGTCCGTCTTGCCGTTTTGCTTCGCACCTGTTTCTATGATACCGGAGAAAAGCCCCCATCATTTTTTGGGGTTGCAGGGCCATGGGGTTATAGGGCTATCAAGCTATAGGGCTATCGGGCGATAGAGCACCCGGGCACCTGGGCACCCCGGCCCGGCCACCGAAATGGGCGGCCCACCTCACCTAACCATTTGAATCCGCTAAGACCCCTGCAGAGGCAAGCTCTGACTGGGGAATCGATCACTTCTCGCTCACTCCTCCATCCTTCTCACTCCATCGTTATCCACCCTGGCCCCCCCTCTCTCCTGCCTTCCTGCTTCGCATCTTCCTCCACCCGTCCATCATTCCTCACTGGCTCCTCCTTCCCCCTCCCTCCGTCTGTGCTCAACCTGGCCACCTCTCCCTCTTGCCCAAACACTTGCCGTCGCTCGGACGTCCATTTCACGTGCATTGTTCGGTTTCGTGCGTGTTTGTTTGCTCGATGGTCCAGGATAGTCCTCGATGGTTCTCGCCGAGAGAAGTGCCCACGTCCGAGCGACGCCAAGAACATTTGCGCGCGGCACGCACGGGGCACGGCGCGCGGGCGCGGCGCGGCGCGGCACCGCGCACGTGCCGCACCCTGACAGCCAGGAGCGGCACGGCGCGGCACGCGGGCAAGGGCACGGCCATTACAGCTGCCGCACTCTGATGACTAAGCACGGCGCAGCACGACGCAAGTTTTACGCGATGAAGACTGAAGGGGCCCTGGGACACACAAATAAAGACACATAAAAAACAAGATTCCCAAGTATTTTACAGATGTTCTGGGTTCTTGTCTTCCCCCCACTTCCCATAGTTTCCCATCTTTCCTGGGGAATCGACGATTCATTGTGTCTGTGTGCTTTTGTTCCCTCCTGACAGACCAAGCGCGGCACGGCGAACGCACTGGGCCCAAGCCAGAGACTCGGGTCACGGGGCGACAGCGAGCTGGACGCTGGCGATGGTGGTGACCTTCCGACACACGGCGACGAGCATGGCGGGGTCGGCGCCACGGTCGAACGAGGGCGGGGCGGCGGCCTGAGGCTTCGGCTTCGGCTTCTCGCCGGCGAGGGCAAACTCCCTGCGGAGGGCGTCCATCTGGGAGCGCAGCTCAGCAATCTCTGTGTCACGCGAGTCGAGGCGGCGCTGGGCAGACGATCGTAGGCCGGCGTGGTCGTCGAGCTGGGCTTGCATTTTACGATGGAGAGCGTCGAGCCTCGGCGCGATGGCGCTCTGAATCTGCTGCTGCACACCGGACGTCTGCTTAGCAACTGCGGCCTGCATCTGGGAGAGCATGTCCTGTAGCGCGTTGTGATTAGCGTTGATCGTACCTGCGACGGAGGTCCCGATCTCGGATGAGAGGGCGGAACGCATGTTGGAGAACTCCTCTCGGCACAACTGTCGCAGAAACTCCTCGGATGAGAGATCGTCATCAGGAGGGTCAGAGCGAGCGACATCACCAGGATCAAGCTTGCGAGAGACAGCACGTGCGTCACCTTTACCTTTACCGCGGTCCAGTGACGGGAAAGTGGGAGCAGCTTCGATGGCGACGGCCAGCTCCTGAGCCTCTTGCGAGTCCATGGGAGCATCCACATGTGCCGTGAAGTGTGGCAGAGAGCGAGGGGAAGCAGGGTTGAAGGGGCCCTGGGACACACAAATAAATACACACAAATAAAAAGATTCCCCATATTTTCCTATATTTTCTGGGTTTCTGTCGTCCCCACCACTGCCCATATTTTCCCATACTTTCTGGGAATCGACGAGTAATTGTGTCTGTGTGTTTTTCCCCTCCTGAAGGGTGTCTGCAAGCCTCTGAGCTGCTGGAGAAGCCAGCACGACGGGCGGCCACGCTCCATGCTGGGCCTGTCCCAGGCTTGAGCCAAACTTGCCACGGAGGAAGGAGGAGGAGGAGGAGGAGGAGGGAAGGAGGGAGGAGCTCGTGGTATCGACGTGCTTTCCTCCTTTGAGGCTGAGGGCCCCGAGCTCCGAGCCCCCGCGGACGTCGCCTCGCACCTCCGAGTTCGCCATGAACCCACCGCTGGACAGGCCGGCGATCGAGTCGGGCAGCCGGTACCTCGGGGGATCGTGGAGGGTACTTTCGAGGAGGGTACGACGAGGGGGATCGGGATCGGGGAACCAGGCACCTTCGAGGGTGGAGGATACCTTCCCAGACCCCTGGCGTCGTGATTTGTTCATAACGTGGTGCCCCAAAGCCCTGGTCCCCCCCAAGTCCCTGGGGTAAGTTTTTCATCCTGGATCGTTGTTTGACGGCCCCGAGGCCTGACATGGGGCTCCCAGAGGCCGAAAATCAAAACAATCAACAACATATAGCCCGCCTTTCTTTTGTTCTTGATGCGAGCACGACCTGGCCCGATCGGGGAGAACTCGACTGGGGAATCGGCTGCAGAATTGATGACCCTCAAACTTGATTTCGTCGAGACTACGCAGAGCGAGTACATCTACGAACACTCCACGTATTTTTCTTGGTCGAAATTCCAAGTGTGGGGTAAATCAACTCTGTAGTCGAACCCCTACTCGTCGTGGCTGGTCTCTGCTGTGAAGGAAACGATAGTAGTGTATATGTATATACAAATATATATGTGTATATACATATATATATATATAAATGCATATGTGTATATAGATGTATATATATATATACATATGTGAGTAAAAATTGCTGTCGGTGGTGTTGTGAACGGTCGCCGACAAATGCATCGATCTTGGGGCACGCGCGAAGAGCGAGCTGCCACCAAATCATCGACGAGCGGAAAAAGAAGACAATCGTCCAACAAAAAAAAGAGGTCTGAACTTCGCTTTCGGAGCGAGAAGACATAACAAAACGACTGAAACAATGCGCCCCGAACGCCCCCTGCGCTGGAATGTGCGCATCGCAGCAGAGGTCCGCCACGCTGCTCGCAGGTTCGAAGAACCGAAAGGAGGTCGAGGAGGGCACTGGAACAGCAGCAGGTCCCGGGCGACCACCACGCGCCGCAGGGGTGCGGCCTGCGAGGCGGCCCATAGCATGCCGCTGAAGCCGCCGAACCAGGCCTTCGAGGCGTCGTTCAGGAAGATCGGCGACACGCCCGAGGGGGGAAGGCTACGTTCGAGTAGGAGATCGACTAAAAAAATCCCCAATCTGTGCTTGCACTGAAGGTAAAGGAAAAGAGCCATGCACATACACCGATTCTGGCCAGGCCCATCCTGAGCCCAGGATCGGTGCATACGCCCTCCTGCCTTGGCCAGGAAGTCACATGCACCAATCCTGGGCCAAGGATGGGCCTGGCCAGCATCGGTGCATGTGCATAGTTTCTTCGCCCGGCGTGTAGGAGATCGACGATGAAATTCCCCAATCTGTGCTTGCACTGAAGGGGCCCTAGCGGATATCGAAAGATTTGGCGAAAAAAGTCCCGCCGATGTTGGTAGCCGGCTGGGTTCCCCTGGTTCCCGGTTCCGGGTTCCGGGATGCCTGGTTATTGGTTCCGGGCCGATTTCGGTGGGCTCTGGGTTCCCGGGTTCCCGGGTTCCCAGTCGATCTCCTTATAGCGACAACCATCCACTGATTGAGTTTTTTCTCTGGTGTACTTGATTTACCCCAGAATTGTTTTCGTCGGATCGACGAGAAAGACGCAGAATGTTGATACATCTACGGGGAATTCTGGGCACTTCTTGTAGACTCCATAGAACTCTTGGGTAAACCATCCCTTCTTCGTGACGCATTCAACCACGAATCCCCTGCTGCCCGTCTGCCTGAAGCGGTCTTCGGCGTTTTCTGGTGGTTTCTGGCGGCCTTCGGCGGTTTCCTGCGGTCTTCGGCGGTTTCCTGCGGTCTTCGGCGGTTTCCTGCGGTCTTCGGCGCGAAAGCTGGACGCTTGCGCTTCAGAAGGGGTCTATGATGGAACACCTAAGTCGGGCCGGGCGAAAGGGGGGGAAAGCATAGGGGGGATTTTATAACCAGCTCGCGTTGACGATTTTCCCGGCGCCTCCAGGCGCTGGAAGCGGCCATGGATCAAGGAATGGGCCCCTCGGTGAGGCCGAAACCAGCTGCATGCAGCAGAATTGGTACCCCCCCCTTTCCCTATCCCCCCCTTTCGTCCGGCCCCGAGGAGGAGGAGGAGGAGGAGAGGAGGAGGAGGAGGAGGAGGATGGGGGAGGAGGGGGAAGGGGAGGACGAGGGGAGGAGGAGGAGGAGGAGGAGGAGGAGGAGGAGGAGGAAGGAGGGAGGGGCGGAGAAGCCAGAGGAGGAGGAGGAGGCGGAGGAGGAGGAGAAGGAAGGGATGAGAAGGAGGAGGCGGAGGAGGAGGAGGAGGAGGAGAAGCGGAGGAGGAGGAGGAGGAGGAGGAGGAGGAGGAGGAGGAGGAGGAGGAGTGGGAGGAGGACGAGGAGAAGGAGGAGGAGGAGGAGGAGGAGGAGGAGGAGGAGGAGGAGGAGGAGCCGCCAGGCGTCGGGGGGGTGGGCCTTCGTGGAAGGCTCAGGAGATCCTCGGGGTGGAGGCAGACGCAGACCAGAGCCGAACCTGCACGGTGTTCTTCGTGTTCGTTTTGTTTTCGTTCTCCCTCGTTAGGGGGCCACATGCGAACCCTACCCCTACCCCCCACGATTTCTGAGGAGGGTGGGGTTTACTTCGCTTGGGAGCTCCCGAACGAAGTGAACCTCACCCTCCCCCTCAGAAATCGTGGGGGGGAGGGGTAGGGTTCGCATGTGGCCCCCTACTCGCGCTATCGTCAGTCCGCCTTTACCGCAGAACGACATCGAAACGAAAACGGCCCACGAGATCGCCCAAACACCGTTTGGGTCCACCCCTGACGCAGACCTCCAACGTATTGAGCAAAGGCAGGATGCGGTGTTTCGCAATTTTTGGCCTCTGGGGGCCATCGCTGGGACCCAGGACCATTTGGAAAAACTCGGCCTCCAGGAAGTGGTCCAGAACTCCGGAGGCCCCGTTTAAAAAAACGGAGCATCGGAGGTCTGGGGACCCCAGTCTGGGGAGATAGGCGGGCCTTCTCAGAAGACTCCGAGGGCCTCTGTGTGGGAAGCCTCCAAAGTTTTCTCCCAAGATAGAGAGACGGCTTCTGAGAAGGCAGGAGGGCTTCCGAAAAGCCCTGCCGACTTCTGGAGAGGCATGCCCCCCCTCACTTCCCCCCCCCCCCCGGGCGCGCCGCCGAGAAGTTCTCCGCACCCCTCCAGAACGTGTTCAGGGCCCCCACGCTGGCGTCGTAGTTGGCCTCCAGGCAGTAGACGCCCCTTGTCCAAGGGAAGCGGTAAGGGGAGGCTGGCTCAGGGGGGGGGGGAACCAGGAACCTGAGTCAATCTAGGTAGGTTGAACCTAGGCAACCTAGGTCAACCTAGGTCGACCCTAGGTCGAACCTAGGTAACCTAGATGGCCTGGGCAACCTAGGTCGAACCTAGGTAACCGAGGTCGAATCTAGGCGACCTGGGTCAACCTAGGTCGAACCTAGGTAACCTACGTCGAACCCAGGCAACCCAGGTCGAACCTAGGTAACAACCTAGGTGGCCTGGGCAACCTGGATCGGTGACCTGGAATCGGCGACACATCGCTGACAGGTCTCCCATCGGCCCCCAACAGCGAAACCGCGCGGCCGTTCCTGGGCGTGCAGCGGAGCGAAGGCCCCGATCTGCGAGATGAGTGGGCGACTTGGGGTCGATGCTCCGCCCCCTCCTCCTCCTCCCCGTCCTCCTCCGCCTCCGCCGCCGCCGCCGCCTCCGCCTCCGCCGCCTCCTCAGGCGTGCGGGCGCAAGGGCGGTCTGCTCCGCCGAAGTCCGCGCCGAAGTCCGCGCCGCGCCGCGCCGCCTCCTCCTCCTCCTCCCCCTCCTGACGCTGCCCGACGACCTGTAGCCAGCCTGGCCCGACGTGAAGACGACTTCCCCGGGGACGTCGCCCAGCCCCAGCACCTGCGTGTAGTAGCCGACGGGCACCTCGCCGAGGACAGCGTCTCGGGTGCGCCGCGCGCCCGGCCCCCCAGGAGACGCTGGAGGCCCCCCACTGGTGGGCCCATCTTCCACCACCGCTACAAAAGGTAGGACGGCGGAGACGGGAGGATGGGGAGGTCCTCCTCCTCCTCCTCCTCCTCCTCCTCCTCCTCCTCCTCCTCCTCCTCCTCCTCTTCCTCCTCCCTATGG
Organism: Prorocentrum cordatum; assembly: GCA_963575745.1. NCBI lineage: Eukaryota > Dinophyceae > Prorocentrales > Prorocentraceae > Prorocentrum > Prorocentrum cordatum. The sequence continues at coordinate 976,457 of CAUYUJ010015849.1, forward strand.
TAGTGGTGGCGGGAAGTCGGCCCAGCACCCAGGTATGCCACAGGGGCAGAACGCAGCATCCGCCAGCACTGGGCCGCGCCGGCACGGAACGGAAGCCGAAACGAGCCCGGGAGGAGGAGGAGGAGGAGGAGGAGGAGGAGGAGGAGGAGGAGGAGGAGGAGGAGGAGGAGGAGGAGGAGGAGGGGGGGAGGAGGAGGAGGAGGAGAGGAGGAGGAGGGAGGGAGGAGGAGGAGGAGGAGGAGGAGGAGGAGGAGGAGGAGGAGGCAGCGCCGGGGCGCGCCGCGCAAGCAAGTGGGCCACGCCCGATCGTCGGCGCATCGGGATCGAATCGGACCGGGGCGGCCAAGATCGGATCGAGCTGGACCCTGGTGTCAGTGCAGTTGTTTTCAGCAAAGACCGCGCGGCAGTCCAACTGCGGGTGCGTCCCAGGGCCCTAGGACTAGGGCCAAAACAGCGGCGGGCAGCGCGCATGCCACAAAACAAGACAAGCGTGTTCAACATACACACATGGTGGCACGGGCGGCAGAGGGGCAGGGGAGTGCACTCTTCACACTGGGTGAGTACAATGCTGCCCCGATGCCGCTCCCTCTGAAAGGGCAACGCTGCACGCAATTATAATGTATATCAGCCCGCGGGCCGAAACACCTCAAGCAGATGCGGCCTGAGGCTCGAAATATAAATATGAATGTCTAGATTCACCAATCCAGACTGTCAACTCAAAAGATATGCATGAGACACCTCAAGCAAGGTGCGGCCTGAGGCTCAAAATATAAATACAAGAATATGAATATCTGGATACACTACTCCAGACGATCAACTCAAAAGATATGCATACATCACCGTAGCCCTCACTAGGTCCATCAGCAGCTGCAATCAGGACCTCACGGGCTCGCAGGCCCTGGAACGGCGACCCGACGCTGGGCCTTCCGCTCCTTGGCTCGCTCACGCTGTCCGCGGCGCAGCCGCAGACGGTGTGCCTCCTCATCCTCTTGCTCAGCAGTAGGCACCATGCTGAACAGGCCGTGGCGGAGGAACTGCGATAGTACCTCGTTAGGCTGCACGGCTTTTGTCAACACATCCGCTAGCATGTGGCTATTAGGCAGCCACTTGAACTTGATGGCCTCCTGCTCTATCAAATCCTTGGCCACCAGCAAGTCAATGAGGGTCTGCCGAGACACCGGCATCGACCCGATCTTGGACGTGTGATCGTAGAGCGACTTCGCATCCGTCACGAGCGCCCCTGGAACCTTCAGCGCCAGCCTCCAGTCCCCTTGCAAGGGCGGCTCCCCGTACAAGATTGCCTCAATCAGCAGCCTGAGGTAAAGCTGCCGATCCAAAGCCACGGACATAGCCGCAGATTCTGCGGCCATCGTAGATCCAACAACTCGTGTAATAGTACTGCTCTGAAACTCCACTAGACAGCATACGGTTAGCTCCTTCAAAACTCGGGTGTCCGTAATCATACTCATGAACCCCATCTGGCTCTTACAGCCGGGTTCCTTCGCAAACGAAGCGCCCATAAGCGTGAGCACCTGCAAGCGCTCGATGTCCACACGGCGGATCCGGAGAGTCGCAAGACCTCTCTTGTCGTAGTCCTGAAGCCGGTCGATGATGTCATTGAGCACTCGCAGGTGCAGCAACCTCCGACCTTTCGGATCCTTCTGTGCGAGCGCCGAGACACTATACGCGAGTTGTGGCACCACGCGTGCGACAGGCCACCGCACCTTCTGGAGCAAGCTCCGGTAGTCGTGGTGCTCCTCGGGAGTCATCTCCCGCTCCTCGTTGTCACCCCTTGCAAGGGGTTGCTTCGTCAGCTTGCCGATGTACTCGTGCATGCTGATCTCGATGTGATCGGGGTGGCGCCACCACTCCTCACCGAGATAGGCGATTGCCTCCTTGTCGTTGCCCTTCTTCCAGCGCTTGATGTTGAAACGACTGTCGATGTTCGCCTTCACCTCCTGGTGCTGGGGATCGCGTGGGTCTCCAAACAGCATGCCGTCATCGACGTGCAAGGTCAACATAGCGATCAACTTGTCTTTCCTTCGATAAGCGAAAACAGCTCGAGCACAGCGCAACTCCACGAAACCGACCTCGTCCGTCAACACCTGGCGGGCTCGGAGATACCACAACCGAGGCGCCTCAGTCAGACCGTGCGCCCCTTTCAGCAAGCGCAGCAACGCATAAGGCCGCGCGGCTGGCCATCCAGCACCGTCGAGGGCTGAAAGCCCGTCCTTAGGAGCCCTCACATACAGCTCCCGTTCCAGCTTCAGCCCGGACAGGAACGCAGTCGCTACGTCGAAACACTCGAATGTCCAATCCATCGCCATTGTGATAGACGCACACACCAGCACAGCCAAAGGGGAAGTAGTAGGCGAATCCGTCCTGAATAGACCAAGCTGCGGATCGAGATGGCCAGGGATGATCAAGCGAGACTTCGCCTCCAGCTCCGGCCCTCGCCCCGGTTCGTGCGAACCGAACGCATGGGCACCGAGATGATCTTGTCCTTCGGGATGCTCTTCTCCTCCTCCTCGGTGACCAGCTCGACCGTGTTGTTGGCGATCCATTGCCGCCACTCGGCGGCATCGGCCTCGTCGAACTTAGCCTTCTCGTGCTGGTTGAAGTGACGTGGGTCTAGCTCCTTCGCGTTCTGCTTCATCACGAGTGCGAACACGTCGTGCTCGTACCTGGCCTCCTGCAGCCATGCGTCATACACAGATGACACGTTGATCCATTCTTCGTAAGTCATCGGCTGTCGTACAAGACCCTCCGGAATGTCCAAATTGTACACCCCTTGTGCATGAGCGTCCGGCTTGTCGTGGTAGAAAAGCGTGAGACCAACCCAGCTGTCCTCCGTGCGCTCGTTGGTACGGTTCGCGCCGTCGTCCTTGTAGGCGCACTGGCCCGTAGCGGAGAGCATCACCGAGAGGCGATTGCACTCCCGGTGGCGGTCGTGATCATAGAATCTCCGCCGTGGCTCTCGGTGTACACGTACTCCTCGTGCGACCTTCTGAACGAGCGTGGAGACACCATCCAAGGCATTCTGGTCGAACCACTCCTGAGGCCCCGAGTGCACAACGGCGTTCATGGCCACTTCGCGGAGGGCCGGCAAACCACTCGTAGGAGCAGCCTGCAGACGCGTCTTCTTGATGCAAATCGACACGTCATCTACCAGGAACTTCCGTTTTCGCTCAAGCTCGAAATCGTATCTGGGAATCGGCGGCACCGAAGGGCCGCCAGAGCCCGATGCTCCCGGAGAGGCCTTCGGGTACACCTCAGAGGATATCCGCCCTGGAGGGGAACGAGAACGTTCCCTCTTCGGAGGGGGAAGCTGCGGCAGCTGCTGCTGCTCAGGCGGCTCCTCCTCCTTGGCCTGTGCCTCAATGGCGTCCAGGGCCCTCAGGTCCACGCGAGGCTGCCTGGACCCCTCGAGCTCCCCATGTCGGTCACGCTCCTTCTTCAAGAACGTCTTCTTCACCTTCTGAACCTTCACCTTGGGCGTGACGTCCACGATGTCGTGGTAAGCGCGGTCATCTCGCTGCTGCGTCAGTCGCACGTCCGTCTGGATGGACTCCGCAGCTGCGGCCTCCTGGGAGGAGGCGTGCCGGAGCTGCTCACGAGCAACAAGTAGCACGTGACCACGCCAGGATACGTAGTAACGGCTGTTGGACTCCTTCGCGATCACAGTCGCAGGACCCCGCCATCTTTCAGGATCTTGCCGACGACGTCCCTTGAACGGATTCGGTGCCCAGAAATACACCCTCGATCCTGGGCACAGATCACCGACGACCGTCGGCGCCTGTCGTAGCAGCGCCCTCCGCACCTTGTCCGTCGCGTCGCGCTCCAGCAACATCATCTTTGCTGCGGTGCGGATTTGGGACGAACGCCAAGCTATGCCCTTGGCGCCGAGGACCGACATGAGAACCTCATCGTCGTCCCTGTTAGTCACCTCCGTAAAGTTCAAGATCCGCCCGAAGACAGCCTGCTCCGGGGTCAATCCATTGCGGCTGATCGTCGAGTTCTTCGCATTGATGATGGCAGCCAGGGCCACAGTAGACATCGACTTGCCCTGGACGTGGAACTCGTGCACCACCTTGCCCCAGATAGTGCCGAGCAATCCTCCGTGGCGCTCGGCCAGGCCATGCTGCCATGCTGCATGAGCTCCCGTCGTCTTCGTATTAATGCCGAACTGCTCCATCAACGCGTTGAAGTAGCCCTCGAACTCGCCGCCCTGATCGATCACGATGTTTTCTGGCACGCCGTAATGCTTGAACCACTCGTTCATGATCTGGCGTGCTACGTGCTTGGCCGTCCTATTCTTGAGAAGGCAGGCGCAGTGCCATCCCGTACCAGCATCCACCATGCTGAGGACCACCAGCTGCTCCTTGGCCGCGTCCCGTAGGTACTTCACGTCGATCACAACCGTCACATTGAAGCCGAATGGTCGCACATCCGCCGTCCCTTGCACCGGACGGGGCGGCGCCTCCGACTCAGCACAAGTCGGACACTGCCAATGCTTCGCGTATGCCAACGCGGTAGGTGTGGCACCGCCGAGACGCAGCATCTTGATGAACGTCGGTCGGCTGGGGTGTCCAAGACCGCGATGGGCCTTGCGCACAGCACGTCGCGTACTTCGCGGAATCTTCATCATGATGTCCTGCCGCACCACCTCTGGAAGCTCCATTTCTGACCAGGAGGCTGCAACCTCCTCCTCCTCCGCAGGGTGCTGCATGGACTCCTCCTTCACCGTCTTCTGCAGTGCCTCGCGAATCTCTGCTCGAACCTCCTGCGGTGTTTTGCCCCACTCAGGTCTCTCCGAAACGTCCCTAGGAACCTCTCCATGGCCGTGCTCCGCGGGCTCGGGTCCATAACTCCTGGGCTCCTCCGTGGGGTCAGGGAGTTGTGCTGCAGGAAAACTCGAGTTCTCGAACTGCCAGGCCACATGATCCGCGGCACCGCTCATCACAGCCGTGCCGAACTCCTCTGCGCAGCTCCCGCGCACGGCCATGCAAACCCCAGGGTTCGCCAACACTCGCGGCACTTGCTGTCCTTGAGGCAGATTGCGTCCTCGAATGCTGGGTTCGACTTCGTTGCACTCACGGGTGGCTGGCTCCAGATTGTCGGTTGCGCGTGGTCCATTACCATGGCTGCGCGTCCCCTTGCAGCTTGCCACTGCATCACCTCGTCCGTGAACGAGAGCAACATGCGGTACTCGGTCCGCTCTCGGCGTTGCCGGCGCACTCGCATAGGCCTTCGCTGGTCGACACTCTGCATCCGACTCCATGCCGTAGGAGGTGGGGACAAAGCCACGAAGTCTGGGTCCACTGCGACCAGGTACGCCCGTGCCTCGCTCCTGCCCTGGACCGTCAGGAGGTCGAACCCTGGCGCTGCGATGGGCTGGTGGGCGTCCCATCCCATGCTCGCCGCCAGGATCGTGAGTTGGCAAGCCCATGCGAAGACCTCTACGATCCTCCAGGGCCCCGGCCGCCGCCGGGTCTCCTTCTCAAAGGGCAGTGCACGTTCCTCCTGGCAGTACCTGAGGGCGTCCTGCTCCTGCTGATCAGCCCGAAGCTTCCTGTTCGCCATTTCCTCGGTCATCAGAACCTCCAGCTCTTTCAGGTTGCTCCGGACGTGCCTGCGAGCACCTTTCGTCATGAAAACCTCGTTGTCCGCGTTCTCCATGAAAACCTCCTCGTCACTCGATGCCGTCTCCGCGGACTCTGGGTCGCTGGTGTGATAGTGGGATGTGCTCAGCTCTGAGTCGCCTGCGTCCTGGCCGTCGTTGCTGTCAGAATCGTGCGAGTCCTCCTCCTCGACGGTCTCAGCGACGCTGCGCTCATCCTTCTCCTCGTGACTCGCAGTTCCGCTGAACATCTCGTCTGCGAGCTCGTCCTGCTCCTCGGACTGTCCGACGGGGAAGGCACTCGTGACGGGTGCCGGGAAATCCAGCAATGACACGCACGGATGCCCGGACGCAGCCGGGACCAACGGCTTGGTCACACCATTCGCCGTGAAAGTACCGCTCCTGAAGCTGATTGCTGCGTCCCACTCTGCCATCTCATCAGGGCCGATGAGACCTGGCACCTCGGCATCGACCTCGGAGATCACAACCTCGCCCTGCGTACCGTTGATGCCGACTGTGTAGCACCACGCACGCTCTGACAAGAGCGGCACGCCTGGGCCGAACTTGAAGTACTCGCGCTGATTGATGCTGTGGTACGGCACGCCCATGGCATCCAAAGTCTTCTGCAGCTCGACATGCCACGGACGTCCACCGACAGCCCGCTTGCAGCCCGTGTCAATCATAGCCAGCCCCGCGGGCAAGACAACAAGCATGACGGACTGCTCATCTACCACCTTGCGGGGGCACTCCTCTCGGGTGGTGACCATGTGGGCCGCAGATCCCCCTTTTGCTGCCCAAGGGTCTGCGCCCTTTGCTGCCCAGGGGTCCGCGCCCCCTTTGACGGCAACATCCTCCCCAGTCGGAGCGGCAGACGTTAGTCCTGGCACAGCTCCGTCTGGGGTGTTCTTGGAAGGTTCCCCTTCATCCTTCTTGGGCTTCTCCAGCGTGTAACGAATCACCGACTTCAGCGAACACTTCTTGCACTTCGCGAAGATCACGGCGCCGTTTGACTGCCACTTCAACTCGCCCACAGGATGAACACACTCAGCCTGCTGCTGCATAAGCTCTGGGTCGAACTTCGCCTTCGGGCCTGGAACCAGCCTCTCGCCGTCGAACTGCGAGTCGTACATGGCTCGATGCATCTGCTGCTTCTCCAGGTCACTCTGCGTGGCACCGACACTCATGACGTAGCTCCGTCCAGAGGCGGTGACTACACGCGGGACTCCAGATGCAGCTGGAGATGCCGTCGCAGCGGCAGGGGCACCTGAGCTCGCGGCTCCTGGAGGCGCTGGAAGGTGGACACGTCGTCGTATTGCCTCCATGTTCTTCCACGCGCTTCCGACTCCCTGCTGCTCAGGAGATGTGGGCAGGGCACGCTCTGGCAGAGGTGCCTGCTCACGTCGCTTCTGTAGGCCGTCGTAGGCCTCGCATGGGTTCAATCGGGCGTGCATCTCCATCTCCTGTTTCTCTATCAGCGCGAGGCGGTCCAGCAACTCAGCTTTATCACGCTGCAAAACCTCTAGTCGCTTCTTTTCCTCGCTCTTTCTCACTTCCTCGGAGGCTCCTGCCATGACCCAGTCCTCTTCCTTAGGGACAGCGGCGGCCTCCCCAGTCGGAGCGGCAGACGTTAGTCCAGGCACAGCTCCGTCTGGGGATTCTTTGGTCTTCGATGCTCCCTTTGCCGACGCCTCCACCACGTATACGGGATGGGCCCTCGCAGGGCCGCTGGATAAGGAGAAATCTGGCTTCTCGCAGCGGCGCGTGTAGAGATTGAAGCGCACGATGCGGTCGTTCTCAGTGATGAAGTGGATGGTTGCCAGCGGCGCCAGGTAATCCCTGAAGATATCCTGACGCGGATACCAGCTGCAGAAGATCTCGTCCATCTCCTCTGGCGTGAACGGCACCTCCTTATCCTCGCGCCGCTGGTCGTTGTCGTCCTCGGTGGCCTCAGGATCCTCGCTGGCCTCGTCCTCGTTCTTCACTTCCTTGCTGCATCTTGCCTTCTTTCTCTCTTTCTTCTCTTCTTTGCTGCTCCTCGCCTTCTTCTTCTTCTCTTTCTTTTCTTCCTTTTCTTCCTTCTCACCGCGGTCTTCTGGTGGACTCCGCTTCTCTTTCTTCGCGCCGCGGCCTCCTGGTGTACTCCGCGACCTTGAACGCGAGGAAGCCTCCGCCTCGGGCGGAGGAGGGACGCGAGGCTCGCGAAGAACAGCTCCCCGATCACGCTGGCGGTCGCCACGACGATCTCGATGATGATCTTCACGCTGCTTGGTGTCACGACTCCCGCCTTCACCGCGCCGATCGCCACGGGGCTTGGTATCACGATTGCCGCCCATCACGATCTTGAATATAGTTGCCGTGATCTCGTCGAGATCCACCTCAGCCGCCGTAAATGGCCTCGATGTGGTCAGCTGCAGTCGCACGAGCCGACCCTGGACGAAGTCGAGGCTCTCGAAGCGGCCTTGCTTGAAGAAGATAGGCTTCTTGTTCGTCACGCGCTCCACGATGTGATGGACCGTGGCAAGGTCAGGAAACTCCAACTCCACGCTGTGCCCCTTTGCGTGGGTGTTGGCCAGAATGCGATGGCAACGCACGACAGCATCCTCGTCCTCCTGATCCTCCCCGCGCCTGGCACGGGCGCGCGCACGTTCATCACTGCTCTGTGCGGCCCCTGGGCCGTCGTCGGTGTCCTGGCGTAGGCTCGGCGCAGGCATGCTTTTGGGCCTGGGGTGCATAATGATCCGCTCTGGCGCGTGCGCTCGACCCTCCACTGGATGCCTCTGGGCAGGCGCCGACTGGGGAGCACGGCGCCATGGAGCGCGGCCACGACGCTCCTCGGCACTGCCTGCCATGCCAACCCAGTGGACGATCGGTCCATGCACCTGCCTAGGCGCCGGCGGCTTCACAGAGCTCCGCTGGTTGGGCGACGCTGGCTGGCCATTCTTAGGCCCGATCTTGTTGTACGGCTCGCGCTCGCCACTCTTCACCTTGGGGCGCTCTGGGTCGCCACGCCAGTGGCCAGGCTGATCGCAGTCAGCACACCGGCTGTTAGCCTTGCGCTGGTCTGTCGGCTTCCGACCAGCCTGGAAGGAGCCGCTAGCGTTGATCTTCTTGGGGTCCCGCTGCCGAGGAGCAACGAACCCGCGCTTCTGACGCTGTACCGCCGTCTTCTGCTTGGCCCTCCAGCCGGCCAAGAACGCTTCCTGAAGATCCTCCGGTGCCTCGTACTCCTCGTCGTCAGGCCCGTCGTTGTCCGACACCAGCTCCTCGTCGACCTCGGCGCCGTCCTCGAAGAGGGTGCCCTCGGCCCCTCCATGGTCTCCATCGTCCTGGTCGTCTGCTTCATCTTCGTCATGCTGCGCCTCCTCGAGGTCGCCGCGGTGTTCATCGTTGTCTTCGCCGTTCTCTACCTCGTGTACGTGCTGGCCAGGGCGTCCTCGCAGCACGCATGGCCTACGAGCCATGGGAGGGTGCGGATAGCGACCGCCCGAACTCCCAGAGGAGCGCCCGTGCTCACGCTGCGCCGCAAACGGCGAGCGGCGAGGGAGCACTGAGCGCTTCTCGGTGTCGTGCACCTTCGAATAGGCTGCCTTCAGCACGACCTCCATCCGCTTCGAGTCGTAGATGCCGCCACAGTTGAAGAGCACCTGCGCTCGCTCCTTCTGCGACAGTCCAGCGCCACGAAGCATCTTGCTTGCCAATGCGCGATCGCTGATCGCTGATGTGGGATCCTCGAGCTGCAACTCCATGCGCTTCTTGCGCAGGTACGTGGTCCAATCCATGATCGGCTGCCCAGCTCGACGGCGCGCTCGCTCCCAATCCTGATGCACCTGATCGAGGCGCTCGTGATCCATCTTCTCGAAGGCGTCGTCGTAGATAGCAAAAATGGTCTCGAGCGTCTCCTCGCGTCGGAGGTCCGACGCGTCAAGCACCTCGATGAGCTCTTTGGCTCGACCTGTCACTTGACTGTAGATGATCAGGCCCAGCTCCACGTCTGAAAGCTGATTGAGGTTGCGGATGACTTCAACCTCCTTGCGCCACTCTCGGTACTTCTTAGTACTCGTACCGACTCCACCATCGAACTCTGGGAGCCTCACCTGCGACAGCAGTAGACGTGTACGTCTGGGACCGCCGTCGCCACGATCCCGATGCAAGGCCAAGAGCTCCCGCTGGGTCTCGGCCATCACGCGCAGGACTGCATGCAGGTCCGGGGGACCTGTGCCTGCGGAGGACGCAGCCTCCACGTCTGAGCCGTCTTGGCTGGCGGCCATGGCGGCCCACGCGGGTGGTCACAACCACCGAAGCAGAGCACGCAGTGCGTCCGCTGGAGCTTACCAGCTCCGCTACCAATGTCAGTGCAGTTGTTTTCAGCAAAGACCGCGCGGCAGTCCAACTGCGGGTGCGTCCCAGGGCCCTAGGACTAGGGCCAAAACAGCGGCGGGCAGCGCGCATGCCACAAAACAAGACAAGCGTGTTCAACATACACACATGGTGGCACGGGCGGCAGAGGGGCAGGGGAGTGCACTCTTCACACCTGGCACGGTGCATGTAGGAGCCCGATGTCTGACCACACCCACTTCCCGAGGTGCCTTGCGAAGAGCGGTTTCCAGAGGTGGAGGTGGGCAGTTTCCCCGCCCCAGGGGAAGAAAACACTGCCCACTTCCACCCCCGAGGGCCTATCATAGAATCGAGGATCCAGAGGTGGATGTAGTCAGAAATCGGTTTTCGAGCATGGGCTCCCCCGTGGCAGCGGAGATCTGCGCACCGCGCCCGTCCCCTTCCTGCGTCCCGCGCGGGGGCGGATGGGGGGCAGGGGAGGGGGGGACGCGGCGGCGCGCTCGAAGGGGCAAGGCAGAGGGGGTCCGCCTTCTAGAAGGCTCAGAGCGCCTCCAGCCCTCTCAGAGACTGCGAGACTGCGCAGGCCTTCTCCGACAGCACGGAGATGGCTGCTCGAAAGGCCAGAGGGCCTCTGAGAAGCCCCGCCGCCATCCGAGAAGGCCCGCCCCCTCCCACCTCCCCCCTCGGCACGCCGCCGAGGGACGGGGAGGGGAGGGGAATGACAGGGGAGGGGAGGGGAGGAGAGGAGAGGGGGAGGGGAGGGGAGCCCCAAAAGAGCGCACGCGCCCAGCCGCGCAGTTCGCGAGGCCACCCTCGTGCCGCGACGGGCCAGCGCGAGGCGCCTTCTCGTGAACGAATGTCGACCCGCGCGTGCGCGCACGATTCTGCTCAGATCCCGAATCACGGAGAGGACACCGTGGGAACGGAAGGTAGTGGGAGGGAGACAAATGTCGGGCGCTGGCAGAACTGGGTTTAGTGGAACCTGGTTTAGTGATTTGTACCGGGGGCGCCCCCCCCGTCCCATCCCCACTAACTGGAACTGCCGTCACCCGAAAAAAACCATGTACTGCAAACCTGGTTTAGTGAATCTGGCCAATTGAGGGGCCCCAGGGCCCTACCACTAACCGGGTCCCCTTACCCGGGGTTCTGGCTATACCCCAAAATGGGGGGAGGGCGAGGATGGAAGGAGGCAAGACGGGGGAGGAGGCCGGCAGCATGCGGGGAGAGGAGGGGCGGTAGAGACCTCCCAGATGGGCTACGAGTGCATGGGGTCGACGGCTCGCAAAGCGTCGCCAGTCCATCGCCGAGGCATCGGCGATGCATCGTCGATGTCGGCGGTGCATCGGCGACGTCGGCGTGGGGAAGCACGGTCTCCAAATCGAGCCGCATCGCCGATGCATCGGCGATGCGGCGCGATCCCCCGACCCCATCTACTCTCGGTGGTGGACAAACCTCCCTTTAGTAAACCACCCTTTAGTGAAAACGGCCTAGGACCGAAACCGACGGACCTGGACCCGCAAAAATGACGGCTGTGACGCCCTCTCGCGAACCGAAAACGGCCAATTCACTAATCGACGTGTCAGGGTAGGAGGTCTATCACCCTCTGATACTCGGACCCCGTCTAGGAGGCCTACCAAAAGGGGAACAAAGGTGGTGCCTTCCCTCGGTAATACCACGCCTGCCGGACGGGCCCGTCAGCGTGATGCGTGCCACCGTCGAGAGAACACCAGGCCGCACCAAGATTGACCGAACACTGCGCACTTGGAAAAACGATGCGCATGCCGCTGTTGCTCTTGATCCCCCCCGATCCCCCGCGGATGAAAAAACAGAAACGCCATGAACACTTCTGGCATGAAAAAAAAGACGCCATAGACATAAACTGTTTGGCGCGCCGCGAGGAGTTCGTGGATCCGCGCTGGACACCCCTCCATGGCGCGCGGAGCGCGCCAGGGGGGGCCATCGCAGGTCCAAGAAACCCGCGCGGAGCTCCGAAAGTCGACGTTTGTCCAGCAGTTTCTCCCTCGAGGGGGGCCCTCCGCGCTGCAGCTGTCTGTCCCTCCCGTCTCTGGGGGAGCAAACGGACACCGATGCCGCTACTCACCCGACCTCTGACGGGGTGCGTTCTGACCAGAATCTCAAGGAGAATCCAGCAATGGCGACGAGGGCTCTCCAGGACGAGCAGCCGTATCGGAATCTGCCCCTCCTCTGGGATTCCCCAGGGAGCCTCCGCCTGGTAGCTGCCCGGCTTGAAGAGGAACGCGAAGCGGCTGTCCGAGAACTGGCCGTGGTCCGGGACGTAGTCCGGGGGGACGGGGCCACCCCAGTCGTACTGCTCCGTGTCGCCCGCGCCGTTCTCCGCGAAGGCCCTCTTCACGGCGCCTTCACAGGAGGCAGGGGGGCCCCCACATCCTCTCGCCGCAAGCCAGCAAAAACCACGGCGGGACAGGCGGGTTGCCATCTGAGGCCTCGGGAGGCCTCTCCGGGCCCTGGGGCCGGGATGGCAAACCTGTCCCGGGGAAGGGGTCCAGACCTCTGGAGGTCGACGCTGTGAAAAAACACGGCGTCGGGGGTTGCGAGGAGAGAGAGAGAGAGAGAGAGAGAGAGCGGAGGGGGAGAGAGAGAGAGAGCGGAGGGGGAGGGAGGGCGGGGGGAGGTAAAGGGCGAACGGAGATGGGTGAAGGAGGAGGAGAAAAAGGGGAAGGCAAAGGGGCAGCGGGGAAGGATGGGAAGACGGACGGGGAGGGGGAGCTCGGGGAACAAGAGTGTGCAAGGTTACCGCTCTGAACATGCCCGCGACACACATGCGACCCGCCCGTAGCTTGCATGTGAAACCTGCGACTCAAAAATCAGCGCCTGCGGAATGTCATCTCCGTGTGGGATTTGCAGGTGTGTGGGGGGGTAATCGAGTCACGCATCATACCCTCCCACGCTGGTCGGATGACCCCATCGGAATGCCACTGCCGAGGAAGCACCAGGCTTCTGCACACAGGGCGAACCGGGTAACACGCAGTCGGAAAGACGACGCGCATATTGATGATGCTCTGTATAGAGGCCTCCTGGGGGAGGTCCGAATAGATGGGGTCGGAGGATCGCGGCGCATCGCCCATACATCGGCGATGCATCGGCGATGCCTCGGCAACGTCGGTAATGCTCTGGAGACGTCGCGGTGGAGAGCCTCGGGCTCCACATCGAGACGCATCGCCGATGCATCGGCGATGCGGCGCGATCCTCCGACACCATCTGCTCCGACCTCATCTCGGGGGCGCGCAAACATGGATCAGCGATCCATGGATGTGGCGCGCGGTCGCCAAATCCATTGATCGGAGGAGGTGCCTTTCCCAAAATGCGGCTGGTGCCGGTGCAACCTCGCCCGGCGGCGGGAATCCGCGACTTTCCGTGGAAACGATACCCGTCGCTAATCCACGCCCCCTTGATCCATGTTTGCGATCGCCTGATCATGTGAGCGTTTTTGTTCGGCGTTTCGACATTGAGTGGAAGGGGGGGGTCGCTAATCCACGCCCCCTTGATCCATGTTTGCGATCGCCTGACAATCTAAGCGTTTTTTATTCGGCGTTTCGACATTGAGAGGAAGGGGGGGGGAGGGAGGGGGTTCTGGCTCCGGACCTCTGCTTAGTGCGACTGTCTGGAACCGTGCGCCCTCTCTTGGGTAGGGACTCCCACCTGCTCAACAGGCAAAATCCACTCCACGGGGGGGGTGCGAGGGCCCGCAGCGATCGGCAACCGAGTGTACAAAGAAACAATCGCCCGATCGTCTGGGAGGCCTGGACTGGTTTGTCCCGATTCCCCGCGGGCAGAGGAACCAAAAAACGCAGCGTAGACTCTCAACGGTCCGCGCGGATCTCGTGGATCTGGGGTGAACCCTCTCCCCCCGATAGCGCTCGGTCGGGCAAGTAAGTCCTCCTACAAAGGGGTTGGGGATGAAGAGTTATAAGTAATCAAACATGCTCCCAACTGGCCAAACACAAGCGAAAAATCGTCCCCAGACTATTTCTCTTTACTATTTTTGAATATTCCTCCCGCAGAAGGACGTCCCCGACTTAACCCTAGCGCCCGGAGCGCGCGGGGACGGCGCAGGAGGCGCCGGCAGGGGGGATCCAGCGCAGATCAACAGAAATCAGCTCGGACCTTCGAGTCTGCCCCCAGGAGGCTCCCAGAAGGTCCCCAAGAGGCTCCCCATGAGGCCCCAGAGTTCCTCCCCAGGGGCTCCCGAGAGCCTTCCGAAGAGACCCCAAGAAGCATCCCTCTGGCCCACGTCAACGTCGTCGTCGCCGCCGCCGCCGTTGCCGTTGTCGTCGTCGTCCCCCTTAAGGGTCGGCGTGAGGCTTTCGCAATCGACTCGGACCTCCGAAACAGTATTTTGTCATGTTAGTTTCTGCTCTTCGGCTACTGCTCTGACTGGGCACATACTGAAAGGAGAATAAGAATTAGGGGTGCATGACATCTAGGGGATGTGATGACCCATCCGGCCAGATCATCCACCCAACCCCAGTTGGGGGGAGCGATGTGGTGGCACTGGCTCCTGGCATCGGCGACACATCGCCTATAGATCGGCGCTATGCCCTCGATCGCGAAACCGCATGTTCCTGGGAAAGGATGGGCGATCGAGCACCCACCGGCGATGAGTGGGCGACTGGGGTCGATGCGTCCGCCCTCAGCCCATCGCCCCCTGCAGTAGAGTCCCCGCTCCCCTGTTTGGACGCCCCCGACTCCAGACCCTCGATCTCGTCAGTCGGCGTCTCTGGGCCGAAGACCTTGACGCTTGACGGCCACACGGGTGGGTTCGGCTCGCCGCCAGCCTAGCAAAAAGGCGACCAGAGAGGGGGGAGGAGGAGGAGGACGAGGAGGAAAATGAGGACGAGGACGAGGAGGAGGAGGAGAAGGAGAAGGAGAAGGAGGAGGAGGAGGAGGAGGAGGAGGAAGAGCCAGCAGGGTCGAAGAACGCGGCGGGCAGGGAGGGATGACAAATATGCGGGGCGGGGATTATCCATAAACACAACCTGGGGGGTCGATGTTCGGGGATGCCGGCAGGCTGTGGATATATATATATATATATATATGTATATACATATATATATACATAACCATATATGTATACATACATATATATATATGTATGTATATATACATATGTATATATACGTGTATATATATATATATGGTCACACACACACACCCCTGTGATCCACCTCACCCTCCTTTATTTTTGTCTGAGCGGCATTCGTGCTTTGAACTGGCGCTGCCAATCTGCGGCGTTCAATTGAGCGCGAAATCGGGATTTCGAGAGGGCGGGGGAGCGGGAAGGCGGGAGGAAGGGAGGAAGAGCGGGCGGGCGGGAGAGCGGGAGAGCGGGAGAGCGGGAGAGCAGCAAGGGGCGGACAGGCGAAACTGCGAAAGAGCATAAAACATATAAACAACTAGTGGCAGCATCAGAAAACCATGCGAAACAGCTGTCAACACTAAGGAAAAGCAAGGTTTTGGCAAGCTGGTGCCCACGAGACCTTTGGAAACACAAACGCTGTTTCGTGATGCCGATGGGCCAAAACCCTGTGTTTTCACAGGTTTGGCGGCTACCAAGCATCCGAAACTTTGTTTGGTCTTAAGTTTTGCTACATGTTCACACGGTCTTCTTGGGGTGTGTTTGCTTTTGCTCCCTACCTACATGTGTTTTTGTCTGTGCCCCCTACCGACCTGTTCCCTTCAAAGACAAACGCACATGTTCCACATGTGTTTTTGCCTTTGTTCCCTGGGAGCTTTAGCTTTAGCTGTAGCTTTAGCTTGAGCTTAGCTTTAGCTTAGCTGCAGCTTAGCTTAAGCTTAGCTGCACCTTAGCTTTAGCTTCGCTTCAGCTTAGCTTTAGCTTAGCTTCAGCTTAGTGCTAGCCTAGCTTTAGCTTAGCTTCCGCTTAGCTTTAGCTTAGCTTCAGCTTAGCTCTAGCTTAGCTTAGCTTTAGCTTAGCTTTAGTTTAGCGTTAGCTTAGCTTCAGCTTAGCTTTAGTGTAGCTTTAGCTTAGCATTAGCTTAGTTTTAGCTTAGCTTCAGCTTAGCTTCACCGAGCAAAAAAGGCAAAGAAGGCAAAACAATATCAAGAAAACCAGGGACGTCCTCAGAAAGCCATGTATATATATATATATAACTACAAACACTAAGGAGCAACAAGGGTTGGGCAAGCTGGTACCCACGAAACCTGTGAAGACACAATGTTTCGCAACGTCGATGAGCCGCAACCCTGTGTTTTCAAAGGTTTGGTGGCGAGCAGGCGCCCCAAGCTTTGGCTGTCAGGCGTCCCAAAATTCTCGCGACACCTGAGGATGTTGAGGTTGTCGCAAGCCTCTCAGAAGTATGTTTCCTTCTTTGCCTTTTTCGCACTTTCGGGTGTGTACCACATGCGGTTCAGATGTAGTCCGTTCAGTTCAAGTGTTGTCCATGTGAGTTTCACATGTTTTCTATGTAGTTCAAGTGTGATTCCTATGAAGATCAAGCGTAGTTCGGGTGTGCTTCGACTGTGGTTCAGGTGCAAACACCATTGTAATTCTAGTGTGGCTCATGTGTAATACAAGTAGGGTTGAACTGTAGTTCAGTTCTAAGTTGTAGTTCAGTGAAGCCAGGTGTATTTCAAGTGTAATGCAAGAGCAGCACATGTATAGTTCAAGCGGAAACAGGTGTAGTCATTGCAGTTCAAATGTAGGTCAAGTGTAGTTCATGCGTGGTTCAAGTGTGGCCCACGTGAAGTCCAAGTGAAGTTCAAGTGTGTTCCGAATGCTGCGCAGGTGTAGTGCGAATGTCATTCAGGTGTAGCCCTCAGAATTCAAATGTGATTCAAACGTCGTGCAAGTGTAGTGCACGTCCGTTCCAGTGTTATTCATACGTAGTCCAACTGCAATTCAGGTGCGGTTCAAGTGTATGTAACATGTGGTTCAAGTTTGGCAAGTGCTCAATTGCGGGTGTGGTGTAATGTGGTGTGATCCAAGTGTGTTGCAGTGTAATGCAGGTGTGATTTAAGTGTGGCTCAAGTGTGGTTCACATGCGATCCAAGTGTAGCTCAAGTGCAATTCCGCTGTAGTCTTTGCAGATCAAGTGCGGGCCAAGTGTAATTCAAATGCAGTTCAAGTTAGTTCTCGCTTAGCTAACCTGTAAGTACAATGTGGTTTCACTGTAGAAACGCTGTAGTTCAAGCGTGGTACAAGTGCAGTACCGGCAGTTCAAGAATTGCTCAAATCTACTTCAAGCGTAGCTGGAGTCTAATGCTGTTCGCGCGTCGCTCAAATCTAATTCCAATGTAGCTCAAGGCTAATTCAAGTGTAGCTCAAATGCAATTCAAAGTTGGTTCAGGTGTAGTCATTGTAGTTCGAGTGCAGCTCATGTGTGGCTTGGGTGATGCTCAAGTGCAGCTCATATGTAGATCAAGTGTTTTGTTGCGTGTGCGTGTACGTTTGTTGTTCAGGCGTGGTTCGGGGGTACTTCAGGCGTAGCTCAAGTGTGGCCCGAACGAAATCACTGCAACTCAAAAATAGTCCAGGTGTAGATCAAGCGTGGTTCAAGTGCCGCTGAGGTGTAGCTCAATTGAAGTCCAAGTGTGATTCAAGAATGATTCAGGTCTAAATCAAGTGCAGTTCTGGCGTAGTCCTTGTAGTTCAAGTGTAGTTCAAGTATGATTTGCTTTATATATAGTTCACGCGCAGATACAGCGTAGTGCAAATGAACTTCCAGCGTTGCTCAGAGAAGTCCGAGTGAAGATCCAGCGTAGTTCGGGTGTAGTGCAGGCGCAGGTCAGTTGTGATTCAGGTGTGGTTCAAATCTATCTCTGGCGCGGCTCGTGCGTAGTCCAGGCGCAGCTCAAGCGCGTTCCTGGAATTGCGCTAGTGCATGCCGACTGCAGGCTAAGCATAGATCGTGCGAAATTCCAAACGTACTTCACGCGCGGCTCAGTCACGGCCTAGGCACTGCGCCCTCTTGGCGCGCCGCAGCATGGCTGAGCAGTCGCAGCGCGGGCGTCGTTCACGCGCGTCGCAAGAAAAACAAAGCAGGCGTTCGCCGCGCGCGGCTCGAACAACCGACGCGCGCATCGGGCGCGGCGGCGCCGCTCCGCCCGCGGGGGGGCACGCGCGCCCGAGAGCGGGCGGGCGGCGGACTGGCCGCCGGCTCGGGGCCGCGCGGCGCCCGGCGAGCCCGGCGAGACGCGCCGCTCCGCCCCGGTAGACGGCCGCGCGCAGCGCAGCCTCGCCCGCGCGTCCTTCAGGTGGAATAAGGATGAGTTCGCGCGCGACGCAAGCGCGCGCGCTCGAGCTGGCCCCCCCCGATCGCGCGCGCGACGGCGGCGCGGCCACGCTAATTTTCGCGCGTCGCCCAGCCCCTGCGCCGCGCGAGCCGGCGGCCGCGCGAGATGCCGCGCGCGCGCGAGGCTGGCGGCGGCGCGACAGCTTGCCCCGCTCGGGCAGCGCACAAGCACCCCGCCGACCGCGGCAGCGCGCAGATTGCCGCGCGCCCTGCGGCGACACAAACGCGGCCGACAAACCCCGGGGCCAGGCGCAAAGACAAGGGCCACGAACTGCATGAAATAACAAGGTACGCGAGCAACGCGCCAACGGAGCCGCCCCCCCCATACAAAACCGCGGTGCGCACCAGGTGCCCTCCTGGCCCATGCGCGGCCCCATCTCCGACCCGCGCTGGATTGCGCGCGCGGGCGCGGATCGGGAGCGCCCCGCGCGTCGCGAGTCGAATGGGAACGCGGCGCAACCCACGGCGAGCGCGCGGTCCGCCCATGGCCCAGGGCGGCCCCCCGCGCTCGACAGTTGCCCTGGCCGCGCGTCAGAGGGGCCCATTCCGATCGCGCCCGTCTGCCCTGCAAAGGCCCTGTTCGAGCGAAACTCACCCAGGTCAGGCACGGCCGGAATGGGGGCCCTCTGAGACTGCTCTGGGGCGCCCCCTCGCGATCCCAGCTTCTGGCGCGCGTGCCCAAGTGTCCCGCGCTTGCGTGCGCCAGTGTGCATCAAGTGTGGCCCAGGTGTAGTTCAAATCCGGTTCAGGTGTAGTCGTAAATCAAGTATAAATCCGGTTCACATGTAGTTCGAAAGAAATCTAGGTGCGTTTATGACGCAGTTTAGGTGTGACCCCAAAGTCGTCCGGATGTGGCCATTGTAATCCAAACGCAAGTCGAGTGCACTTCAAGTCTAGTCCACATGTAGTTCAAATCGAAGTCAAGTGTAATTCAAAGCGGCTTAAGTATGGTTCGAGCGTAATTCAAGTTTGGCGCAGGGTAGCCATTGCAGTTCAGGTGGTATCCACGTCTGGATCAAGGACACTTTAAATGTAGTCCAAGTGGGGTTCAACTGTAGCTTAGGCCTGACCCCAGTGTATTGTAGTACTTCGGGTGTGACTCAAGTGTGGTTTAGGCGTAGTCCCTGTCGTGCAAGCGTAGATTGAATGTAAGTCAAGTGTGGCTCACATGTAGTACAAGTGTAGTTCAAGTGTGGTTCAGGTGCGTCTCGAGTGTAGATCCAGGGTGGTGCAGGTAAAGCCCTTGTAGTTCAAATGTAGTCCAGGTGTAGCTCAAATGTGGTTCAGGTGTAGTTCAAGCGCGGTTCAAACGCGCACCCAAATGTCATTCAAGTGTAGACCTCGGGTAGTGCAATGTCTCCCCAAGGCGGCTTAGGTGTAGTCGTTGTAGTTCAAGCGTGGCCCAACCGCAGTTCAAGTTTGGCTCGGGCTCATCCCACATGTCGTTCGCTTGTGTTTCAAGAAAAATCTCAGGTGTAGAGCAAGTGTGGTTCAGGTCTGGCCCGTGTAGTGGACGTATAGTTCAAGTGCACTGCACATGTCGCCCAAGTGTGGTTCAAGTATAATTCAACTGTAGTCCTGATGTAATTCAAATCTACCACAGGTGTAGCGCAAGTATAAACAGCTCATGTGAATGCCACAAGCAGTTCAGGTGCAATGCTACTGTGGTTAAAGTAAGGTTCTAGCGCTCAAGTATGTCAAAGTTACGCCCAAGTGTATTCCAAGTGCGGTTCAGGCGACGCCCGTGTAGTTCAAATGTGGGCCAAGTGTGGGTCAACTGAAGTTCAAGTGTGGCTCAATTGTAGTTCGAGAAAAATCAAACGTGTTTCTAGTGAAGTTCAGGTGCGCTTCAAGCGCGGTGCAAGCGTAGTGCCTGTTCTCGGCTTGCACGCCAAGTTCGAATCATACACAGTTCATATGTAATGCAAGTGAAGTTCCCATGAGGTTCAAATGTGAACCATGCGTAGGCCAAGCGTGTTCCAGAAGCAGCCCTTGTAGTCAAGCGTGGTTCTGATGTAGACCAGGTGTGGCTCAAGTCTGGTTCGTATGTAGTTCAACTGTGTCTCAAGTGTGGTTTGAATGTTGCTCAGGTGTGGTTCTAGCGTGGGTCAGCTGTAGACCGCGCGATTCACATGTAGTCCAAGGGCAGCACAAGTGTATTTCAAGTGTGCTTCGAGTGTACCTCGAGTGTAGTTCAAGTGAAGCCCCTGTGTAGTGCAAGTGTGAATAAAGAGGGGCCCAAGTTAGGCCACGCGTACTTCAAGTGTACTTCAATTGAAATCCAATCTCGATTCCCATGTATCCCAGCGTAGCTCAAGTGTAGATCTGGTGTAGGCCACGTGTATTTCACATGCGGTTCCTGTGTAACCCTTGCGACCCATCCTCTGGTGCAAGCAAAATTCAAGTCTGGTCAAGTGTAGATCGGGTGTCTTCCACGCGTGGCCCAACAGCAATCGAAGTGCCGCTCGCTCGTGGTCCTTGTGGCTCAAGCGCAGTGCAAATGTCATTTGGATGTACTTTCAAGAGTGGTTTTCACGTATTGAACATGTAGTTCACGTGAACTTTACATGTCGTCCAAGGTGTAATGCCGGCGCGGTCCAGGCGCCGCCCCTGTAATGCAAGTGCCGCTCAAATCTAGTTCAAGCCTGGTTCATGCGTAGCTCAAGTATAGTTCATGTGCGCCTCAAGTGCCGCCCTGCTGCAGTAACAGTTCGGCCCTCGTGTAGCCAGTGCAGTTCAGGTGTAGTGTAGTCTAGTTCAGGAGTAGTCCACGTGCAATCGAAGTGTAGGTCAAGTCTACTCCAAGTCTAGTTTCGGTGCAGTTCGGGTGTAATTCAGCCAAAGTTCAAGTGTAGTTCACGTATGGGGCTGGCGAGGCCAGTTCAGTGCAACTGCCGACCCACTGTCGTTCAAGTGTAGTGCATGTGTAGCGCAGATGCATTTCAAGCGTGACCCTGATGACAGCAGTGCTGTTCATTTGAAACTCAAATATAGCTCATTTGCACCTCAAGTCAAGTTCAAGTGAAGTTCAAGTGTAGTGCAGATGTAGTTCAGGTGTAGCGCAAGCGTTGTTCAAGGGTAGCCCAATGTAGTTGAAGTGCGGCGCGGTTGTGTTCCATGGGGTGGAAGTGTTGTTCAGGTGCGCTTCTGATGTAGTTGGGGTGTAGTTCAAGCGTGGTCCCAGTGTTCCCAAGTGCAGTCAGGTGCACACCTACTAGTTCGAGTGCGCATCCAGCGTAGTTCAAGCGTGTTTCCGGCGAGGCTAAACTGCAATGCGCGCGGCGCTCAAGTTTAGCTCAAGCGAGTGCCAGTGAGTGTACATCAGGGGCAATTCGACTGCAACGCGTAGTGAGACGCACCGCAGCACCGCGCGGTACCGCGCGGCGCACACGAGCACGAAGCGGATTCCGATTTGGGCAACGTTGCCTCGCATCCCCGCGCGAAGCCGCACTGCGCGGCACAACGCGGCGCCGCGAAAAACAATGCGCGCCATGGGCGCAAGTTGGTCATGACACGCGCGCGTGCTCATCGCTCTACGTGTAGAACGACGGACAACGCGACGCTGCTCCACAACGGCACCGCAGGGCGCCCTCGCCCGCAAGCGCATCGATCGGGGCGCCCAACTCGCATCTCACTTTCGGCAGCAACGGTTTCCTCGCGACCACCCGAATGGAGGCCGCTTCACCATGCCCGCGCGCTCGCGACAATTTGGCCGAGCACGCGCCCCTGGTTCAGTCGCGGGTGAACTTCGGCCGCCTAGCAGCCCCATCACGGCGCGGCAAGTAGCGCCACGCGGCGCAGATAGATAAAGAAGGTTGCAGATGGCATGCGCAGCAGCCAATGTTGCTTCTGCGCGTGAAATCGCAGGTTTCTGCCCATGTTTCATCCGTTCTATCCTATGTGATGGGGGGGCTCCCCATTGCAAATCCGTCGCAACTGATCGCGGGTGCCCTGACCCACTCGGCCAGAGCGCCCTTCGGAAATCGACGCCGCCAGGTTCCTGTCCGAGCTCAGTGCTCCGCAACGGCAGCAGACAACAATATATATATATATATACATACTTCACCATGGGGCTCGCGCCTTCTACATCGGTCCACGGCAACAGGCGCCGCCTCCACCTGGGACTCGTCGAAGAAAACTCCTCCCACGCAAACCCCGCGGACAGTGGGCGTCGCTTAAGCGCCCCCCATCCCCGGCGGCGCGGCCTGGGCCCTTCTGGCCGATTTACACCCCTAGGTCGTCCACCCCTAGGTCGGTTAAACGATGCTGAGACAAACCTAGGTCCTCCATCCCAAGAACCCTCAGGAACCCCGGGCGGCCCCCGGTCGGGCTGAAGGTCGGGGCCGGCAGGCTCAACGGCGGGAGGAAGAGACTGGCTCCGGGCGCCGGGCGAAGCCGAGCTCCATGAGATCCCCGCGGCCCTGCCCATCCGCCCGGGCGCGCGCCTTCGAGCGCGCGCTCGCGCAGGCCTCGCCCGAATTTATTCGCCAGCCCAGCCGGCCAGAGGCGTGCTAAGACCCCCGGCAGCTGCTGCGCAAAATCCGCCGACCCCAAGAGGCTCGCGCAATCCAACTGCGCATCTGTTGGACGACATCCCGACAGACGGTCCTTCCATTAAACAAACATGACCCCGCGAAAGCTCGGTTCTTGAAGGCCCGCCCCGACATTTTCTAGCCGTAAGCCCACCGCTACCCCCTGCCGCGCCCTGGAGCCACCACCCCGCAGGAGCTTTGTTTCTGGCCCCCCCCCAGCCGACACTTTCTCGCTTCAAACCCACCAACATCTCCCACCGTGCCCTGGCATCCCCCCCATGGGAGCTTGTTCTCTGGGCTCCCCACCCTGTAATTTCTGGCCTGAAGCCCACCGATGCCCCCCTCCGCGCCCCAGCATTCCCACCCCGCGGGGATTCTTTTTTCGGCGCCCCCCACCCGACAATATCTGGCCTGACAACCACCACTGATACGCCCCACCGCGCCCCGGCACCCCCGCCCCACGCGAGCTTGCGTTTTTGACCCCCCACGCGACACTTGCCTGACACCCATCGATGCCCCCCACCGCGCCCTGGCATTCCCACCCCACGCGGGCTCTGATTTTCGAACCCCCCACTCGCGAATTTCCGGCCCGTAACCCACCGACGCCCCCAGCCGCGCCCCAGCGCCCCCACCCCGCGCGACATCTGCGTTCGGGCCCCCCCCACTCGACGATTCGCGGAAACCAAAAAAACAAAAAACACCCTGCAATCTGGCCTGAAACCCACCAATGCTCCCCGCCGCGCCTCGGCACCCCCGCCCCGCGGGGATTCTGTTTCTGCCCCCCCCCCCCCCCCCCCCGACAATGCATGCCCCCCGCCGCGCCCCGACATCCTCGCCCGGGGGAGCTCTCTTCTTCGGGCCCCCACCCGACAATGTCTGGCCTGAAACCTATCGATACCCCCCGCCGCGCCCCCACCAAATAATTTCTGGCTTGGAGCTCGCCGATATCACCGACCGCGCCGCGGCATCCCCACCTCGCGGGAGCTCTGATTTGGGGTGCAATCCACCCGGCAATTCCTGACCTGAAACCCACCGATTCCCCCGCCGCACCCTGGCCCTCCCACCCAAAAGAGCCATGCTTCTGGCATGACAACCACCCGCGCCCAGGCGCCCCCATCCCACGGGACCGATGTTGTCTTCGCGTTGCATGGGGATCTCCAGCACAGGGAAAGGTCGCAGAAGGGGCGCCCCCAAGATCCTCCACGGAGGCAAGTCCCTTCCTGCGGGCAAGAGAAATCCAGATCGCCCGAGCAGCTCGACAGACAAGATGTGGAAAGTCAGCTAGCTTCCGACCCAGCTCGAGAGGCCGCACCCCAGGCAACGAGTCGAGCGAGAGGGACGCAACGAACTAGGTAAAGAACTGAGACTGGAGGTGGCCCCAAATTTGGCGGCAGGCTGTGCGGCGCCTGGCTCGCGCGCGGAGGCGCGCTTGAAAATGCTGGCCGGGCCGGCTAGGAAGCGAGAAACGAAAGGAGTGGTGGGCAGTGAGGAAGGCACCACATAACAGCGCAGAGAGAAGGCACTGGTCGGGCCCCAAGCCTCGCAAAAAAAGAGGAAGGAGGGGGGCCAGGGCGAGCCCTCAGGAGCCCTTGGAGTCCATCCACCCATCCAGTGTCCAAACAGATTCCGCAATCGAGGGCAACGCTGATAATGTTTGAAATGGCCCGGATTATGGTGAGCATCGGTACATCCCATCATATTCCCTCTAGGAGCGGAGTGAAAACGAGCACTCGCACATACGCTGCGAGAGAGGATCCGAAGCACAGCGAGAGCGAGGTACATGATGGTGCAGCGGGAAATCAGTTTCGAACTCTTCGGGGCGCGGGCCGCATCTACAAGGCGAATACCTGTCATCCAATTCCGCATCCTCCGAAGGAGGGCAATGCCAGGCGGGGTGGAAGGGGGGTGATAAAGCCTAAGCTTAAGCAAATACTGCTTCTGAACATCACGCTTATCCATCTGGATGCTCAAGCCAAGAGACGCAATCCAATTCTGGGAAGTCAACAGGCGGACCAGAAAAGAGAAAGGGATACGACCATGAATCTTCCTGGCTGGCCACCAATCATCATCCTCAAAATGGCATCAAAACAAGTCTTCGCCCGCGAGAACTCGCCACATCCCGCGATAAATCGCGCGCGCGTGGCATCTGCAATCGCCTGAAGCTGCGGAAACTCGACAGGAAGCCACAGCTGCTCAGGGTTCGTGCACATGTCATGAGATAGCGCATTGCGTGGACCAGCGGTGAAAAGAGCAACGCAAGAGTGGTAGACAGCGAGAAGCCCACGTGAAGGCGAGTAAAAATGAATAACAACGTGACGGAGGGAGGCACAGAACATACGGAACAGGACTATACACTGAGCAAGCCCTACTCCCAACTCCCTGATATCCCGCGTGCGCTTCTTCGACTTCGTGACGCAGCCCGTCCAAACCTGCTCCTCTGCCCTGTCCCCAATCCACAGCCCCAGATACTTGACCCGCGTCTCAAGTTGGAGCAATACAAACGGCTGCCCATGAGGCTGAAACTGGTCGGCAAGCACGGCGAAAAGAGGCGCATGCACCGCGGACACTTCACACTTCGCAAAGTTGAGCGCAAGACCCACAGCCGCTGCATCGGAAGAGGGGCAGAATTCCATCCAGGAGGCACCGAAGACCGAAGCAGAAGCCATCAGCATATGCAAGCGGAAGTTCCAGATGCTCACGCAGCTGGGCCTGCGTCCAGGCAAGGATCGACTCGACTGCTAAACCGAATATAAGCATCGAGTCCGGATCCCCTTGCCGAAGACCTCGATGGAGATCTGCTGAAAACGCTCTCCACACACTGTAATGATAGCCTTGTTCTCGGCATAAAGACACAAGAAAAATTAATCAGAACTTTCGGCACTTTCATCACGGTAAGAACGCGAAACACCCGGGGAATAGAAATCGAAGGAAACGCGGACTCAAAACCGGTAAGGACCAGCCCAGACGTATATCGAGCACGAAGGTATTTTGGAATAAGACAGCGTTCGGCATCTAATACACTGACCAGCATGTCACGTCCTTTGAAACATTGTTTGCTACCTCGAAGCACACCTTGCAACGCAATCTTGTTGGTGAGTATCCTAGTCATGGCCAAGGAGAGCAGTTTCGCGTCGGGGTTGGCCGTGCTCAGTGGCCGAGTTTCACCCAGAGAACGGCAGCCAGACTCCCCCACTTCAGTGTCCTGGATCTTCTTAGGGAGGAAAACAACCGGGCTCCGCTTCATCGCAACAAGAAGTCACGGAACCGCTGTTCTTGGGACCCCCCATCCGACGGTTTCCGGCCTGAACACAACCGATACGCCCCACCGCGCCCCGGCATTCCCACCCCACGGGAGCAGCTGTTTTTGATGCCCCCCAAACGCCAACCTCTAGCCTGAAACCCATCGATACCACCCACCGCGCCCCCGCATCCCCACCCCACGCGAGCTCTACTTTTCGAAACCGCCGCTTGATAATTTCCGGCCTGAACACAACCGATACCCCCACGGCGCCCCGGCGCCCCCACCCCACAAGAGTTCTGTTTTTGGACCCCCCCGCCCGACAATGTCTGACCTGAAACCCATCGATATACCCCCACCGTGCCCCGGAACCACCACCCCGCGGGAACTCTGTTGTTTCTGACTCCCTCCCGACAGCTGCTGGCCTGAAACCGACTGGTATCCCCCACCGCGCCCCTGCAGCCCCACCCCACGGGAGCCCCTTTGTCAGGGTCCCCACCCGACAATGTCCGGCCTGAAGCCCACCGCCAGCAGACGCGCGAGTGGCCCCCAACAGGCCCCCAAGAATCTCCCCAAAAGCCTAAGACCATGATCCGCCGTCGGCTGCGCGAAGCCCGGAGCTCCACCAGAACGGCCCCCACCCTGCCACAAAAACCTCACGACCGTCATGGCGCGATCGAAGAAACGAAGGACTCCCAAAACTTCCAAAAAGCTCACGAACATCTTACGGCAATCGAAGAGCCCAGAACCCACCCAAACCAAACTGCGAACAGAGCTTCCTGTGGGGTCGGCGGCAGAGGCGGCAGCCGTTGAATCCGGCCGCTCCCGCCCTGCGGGTTGGGCCGTGCGAGACCTCTCTGACAAAGTGTTCGGCACTATCTTTCCCCTTCCTTCGCCAGTGGCTGGTCAAAGCCCTCCTGAAAGTCCCTCCGAGGGGGCCCCACTCTGCCGGCGGACCCCCCCTCCCTGAACAGTTCCGGCGCCCGGGGGCGATTCAAGAGCGCCCTAAAACGGGCCAAGAGAGCCCCAAGACGGCCCAAGCGAGCCTCCAGACGGTTCCAGATCGCTCCAAGACGCCTAAGATGGCCTCCAGACGGCCCAAGACGCCTCCAAGACGGCCCAAGAGGGCTCCAAGAGCACCCCCAAGACAGCCCCGAGAAGCAAAAATCATGGATTTTTCAATGGTTTTTGAAGGATTTACACGTTCACGCCATTTCGGCTTACCCACGCTCCACGACGGCCCAAGAGGCCCCCCAGATCGCCCCAGGACGGCCCAACAGGCCCCCAAGACGGCCCCAAGACGGCCCAAGAGGGCCCCAAGACCGCCCAAGAGGCCCCCGGAACGGCCCAAGAGGGGTCCCAGGATGGCCCCAAGAGGAGGCCCAGAAGGGGTACCCGAATGAACATGTCGAGCTTTCGGCTCGAGAGGCCCCCAGGAGACCCTAAGAGGCCCCCTGGAGGCCCCCAACAAACCCCAAGAGAGCCCCAAGAGGCCCCAAGAGGGCCTCAAGAGGTCTCCAAGAAGCCCCTGGGACGCCCCCAAGAGGCCCCTAAACTGCCCCGCAGAAGCCTCCGAGAGCCCTCTCGAGAGACCCCAGGAAGCGTCCATGAGGACTCCGTCCGACCCAAAACCCAAGCACGGTGGCGGGATGGGGCGACGGCTATTTGATAGCTGGCATACGCGCCGCGTCACGACTTTCGATGCTGCGCACCTCTTCGAAAAACTCCCAGGGAGCGGCCGGTGATGCGCCGCCGGCGTCCTCGATTCCTACTTCGCGCGCGCGGGGCGGCCCCTAGGGGTCCCCGGATGCAAAGTACCCCGGCCATTTCCCCCCTGAGATGGTTCTCCTCCTGGGCGCGGACTTCAGGCGCCCTGGAGCGACCCAAGAAGGCCCCAAGAGACGCCCAAAACGGTCCAAGAAGGCCCTGAGTCGCCGAAATATCGGTCCGAGACACCCACGATGGCTTCCAGACGGCCCACGACGGGTACAAGACCCCCGAAGAGGCTACCAAAAGGCCTCCCAAGAGAGCCACAAGAGGGCCTCGAGAGGCCGAAATCGTAACTTTTACTATGGCTATTGAGAAAGATGTTGGCCTTCTCGCCGTTTCTGCTTTCGATTGCTCCAAGACGGCCCAAGAAGCCCCCAAGACCGCCCCAAGACGACCCAGGAAGCCTGCAGGAGTGCCCCAACACGGTCCAAGATGGCCCCAGAACAGCCCAAGAGGCGCCCACGAGGGCTCAGAGGAGGGCTCCCAAACGGCCCAAAGAGGGGCCAAAGAAGGGGACTAGGAACTGAAAAGTCTAGCCTTGAGCCCCAAGAGGCCCCCAGGAGGCCCCGAGAAGCCCCCAAGGAGGCCCCAAGAGGCCCCAGGAGGCCTCCAGAGGCCCCCAAAGCGGCAACCCCAAGAGGCCCCCACACGGCGCCCGAAGGCCTCAAAGACGGCCTCCCAGAGGCCCCCTGAGAGGCCAAACCGAGGGAGCCCCGCCAACATCCATGAGACCTCTGACCCACCACCCAGGCACGGTCAGAGGCGCGCTAAGATTCACAGTAAGTAACTGCTTCACTGTATTTCTACTTCGCGCGCGCGCGGGGCGCCCTCTCGGGGTCCCCGGACGCAGAGTACCCCGGCCAGGTACCTAGCAGGGTCGGGCCAGAGATGGTTTTCCTCCTGTGCGCGGCTTTCAGGCGCCCTGGAGCGATCCGATAGGATCGCAAGAGGCGCCCAAGACGGTCCCAGAGGGCTCCCAGTCGTCGAACGATCGGCACTACATTGACAACAACACCCCGACAAACGACAACGGCCAGGCAGTATGGGCCGGCAGAATGAGCGAAGCGATTAAGCAAACAATTGTCAATACCATGTGACCATGTGTTGCCACCCGTTTCTTAGCGAGCTCGTCGGTTGCTCATTTGGCTCGCTGCTCCCACTCCGCGGTGAGCCCCGAGTCCACATCCGCGCGAGTGCAGTACTGGGCCCTCGCTTTGTGCATACTGATGTCCGACGACTGGATCGATACCCCAAACTGGCCCCAAGTGTGCGCATCTTGACTCCCTCTGCCCGCCCCATCCCCCCATCCAACCTCCACATAATCCCGACTATGCCAGCAGAGTCGGTGTAAACAGCGAAGGGAGGCAGGGCTACTTGTATCAGCATGTTGATTTCGTAGTCTTCGACGTCTGTCCCCCTCTCTCACTCGCCCTCTCTCTTTCTCTTTTTTTCTCTCTCTCTCTCTCTCTCTCTCTCCCGAAGAGCAGGAGGAGGAGGAGAAACAGGAGGAAAAGGAATCTGTTTCACATCCATCGTGGCAAAGAAGCCCCTACATATTCCGTTGTGTGTTGGGCGATGACACAGAAGGGCAAATCCGATCAAGGAGCGTCATGACCGGCACCTCTCGATCGTCTGCCGTAGGAAGAACAGGGAGGAGGAGGAGGAGGATGAGGAGGAGGAGGAGGAGGAGGACAAGCAAGAGGAGAAGCAGGAGGAGGAGGAGGAGGAGCAGGAAAGGAAGGAGGAGGAGGAGGAGGAAGAGAAGGAGGAGCAGCAGGAAGGGGAGGATGAGGAGGAGGAGGAGGAGGAGGAGGAGGAGGAGGAGGAGGAGGAGGAGCAGGAAGGGGAGGAGGAGGAGGAGGAGGAGGAGGAGGAGCAGGAAAGGGAGGAGGAGGAGGAGGACGAGGAGGAGGAGGACGAGGAGGAGGAGGAGGAGGAGGAGGAGGAAAGGGGCACGAGGGGAGGAGCGCGACGGGACGGGGCGACCTGCCCGAGCCCCCCGACCGCCGCCAGCAGCACGGCGCGCCAGCACCAGCGCGCCATGGCGCGGCCGGGGCGGGGGGGGGGCCCCGCGGGCCCGCGGGCTCCGCGGCCCGCCCCCGTCCCCCCCCCCCCGCCCCCCTTCGGTATAGCTGGAGAACGCGGGGCGGCCAGGCGGAGGCGCGCCGCACCGCCGATCCCGAAGAGGACGACGGCGACGGCGGCGACCACGACGACGGCGACGGCGACCACGACGACGACCACGACGATCACGGCGCGGATCGCCCTCTTGCAGCCCGCCACCGCCGATCCCGAAGGGGACGACGGCGACGACGGCGACCGCGGCGGCGGCGGCGGCGACCACGACGACGACCACGACGACGACCACGACGATCACGGCGCGGATCGCTACTCTTGCAGCTGCTGCCGTTCGGCACATACAATGTCGTTCGGCACGGGCGCGATCGTCTCGATCGCGCTGCGTGGGACACTCGCCGAGCTGCCGCTGCTCGCCTCGCGCTCGCTCGGGTGGGCGCTTGACCAGCCGATGATCCATCTGTGTGCCAAAGCGCTGATCATCCGATTGGATCCTGGTGTCATTCAGAATTCGCGGCTCGCTGTAGTGTCTGCACGCAAGCTCCGTATCCTGGCTGCCTCGGCGGAGATGCGCCGCCATCCTTGCTCTGCCCCGCCGCCATGGTCTCGCCGCAGGCCCAAGCGGCAGGTCTCACAGATTGCTCGGGGAAGCCAGCGATCGCAAGCGAAGCGGACTCGCTGCTTGACAGGCTCGCCCAGATCCTCCGTGCGGTGCGCCAAAGTCGGCATACAGAGCTGCTCCACGACCTCAGCTGCACCAACCTCGACCCCGGAGGCCATGGCGCCGATTCCACGCCAGCTGGCCCGCAGATCTTGTCTGCCCCACCTCACATCTCTAAGGAGTGTCCACGTCACAGCTGATCAGAATGCCAGCGGTCTCTATCGACGATCAAGTTCTGCGGCACATCCCCCCTTTTTTAGTCGCTGCAGCTGCTGCCGCCGCAGCCTCAGTCCTCTGCCTCTGGGTGGCGGAATCCTCTGACTTCTCGTCGGGCTCGATCCATCGCACGTGAGGACACAGGCAAAGACAGAGAAACAACACGAACTCCACTAGCAGACGGGTCGGCCAGGACGGCGGGGCCAAACCGCAGCGCGCTGACGGAGCTGGACTGACGCAGGCCCGGCTGGACCGACGCTGCTGCGATGCGTTGGCGTGGGTCTGGCTGGGCTCACGAGTGCGGAAGCGCGGCCAACCTGATCGGTGCTGATTCAACCTGAGAGGTCATACGCAGCGCCAGAACGCAACGGCAATGTTTAAACACTCAGCCCGACGCGCTTTCCGCACTGCATGATATAACGCCGAAGTTGCAATGGAACGGCCTGATTCCGATCACAGTGGATTGGATTGAATTGAACGCCTGATACGCCAAATCTGTCGTAAGCCTGTGGCGGCTCTGAGCTGAAATGGAACGGCCCGGGCAACCACGTAAAGACTCTCAGACCTGCTGATGTCGATGAGGTCGGGGTGTGCTCGAATGAGTATCCAGATCCGCATGGACTCGCAGTGGCGGCGCTCGGTTAGACGGATCCCTGGAGGGAGCACTCGAGATCTACGTGGGGCTCCGCTCCTAGACAGGACCAGTGGATGGTGGGCGAAGGAGCGGGCTTCGAATGCGAAGGAAACAACTAACTGCGAGGTGGGCGCATTTAGGCGCTAGGCGCTACGAATCCCAAGAGGCCCGTCTCTGGCCGCACGGTTCCCCGGTAGCCTCATCGGAAGAGCCAGGACGGGTTCGCACGGAACGGCATGATCTGCCGCGCCTGCGATGGTGACGCCTCAGTCCTACCATGACGTGGGACTCGGGAGGACGTACTGGTACTATGCGCCTCCGTCGGATGCGCCCGTCCGAACCGAACATACAGCACAAACATCTCATACCATACAGCTGCCCAGGCCACACGGCCAGGACGCGCCTGCCACCGAGCATATGGGGGCCGGGGCGACGCACACGCACGCACACCCTTGAGTAGGGACCGACCGTCCCAGCATTCCTATAGTCCTACCACGAAATGTTCTTAGAACCCAAAAATGTTCTAGTAACAAAAACAATGTTCTTAGAATATAGACCCGATGTGTTACAATCTCAGCCAGAACTGTTCTAAGAACATTTCGTGGACACCACGAAAATATTCTTAGAACATTGTTTGGTGGGGCTATAGGCGAGCCAGGACGCTTCGCCACTGCATGACACACGGTGCCATTACCTTCGGGCGGTGTCTCATTCGCACCCTGCGCGGCGTGCCTTCGCCCAGGCCCTCGCCAACCGCAGCTCTCCAGCACACGCAGTGCCTGCGTCGCGGCGCGCAGAGGAGCAACCGGCAGGGCTCAACAAACTGCGGCCCGACCTGGCGGGCCTGTGGAGGGTGCACCTGGCGCCGCGGCCGCTCCAGCGCGCTCCCAGAAAGCTCCCAGGACGCCCTGCACGTGCTCTGGAACGCTCCTCCTCCTCCTCCTCCTCCTCCTCCTCCTCCTCCTCGTCCTCCTCCTCCTCCTCCTCCTCCTCCTCCCTCCTCCTCCTCCTCCTCCCTCCTCCCTCCTCCCTCCTCCCTCCTCCCTCCTCCCTCCTCCCTCCTCCCCCTCCCTCCTCCCTCCTCCTCCTCCTCCTCCTCCTCCTCCTCCCCTCCTCCTCCTCCTCCTCCTCCTCCTCCTCCTCCTCCACCTCCCTCCTCCCTCCACCTCCTCCTCCTCTATCCTCCTCCCCTCCTCCTCCTCCTCCTCCTCCTCCTCCTCCTCCTCCTCCTCCTCGGAGCGACTTCCGCGACGAGGAGAAACGCATCTCACGCACGGATGACACGGCGATCTGTCGCGGTGGCTTGCGCGGACCGCCGACACGGCACGCTGCACTGGAAACGAGGGCGCTAACGCGGGGCCTTCCACTTAAGTCGGGCCTGTCCCCCTACCGGGGGATTGTCGACGAAAAATTAAAAAAACAAATCCCCAAACATAATATTAAAAAATAATCCAGAAATAGTCTGGGGACTATTCTTGGACCATGTCTTGGCCTTTTTGGGGGTGTTTTTGGGGCATCGTCGAAAATCCCCCTGTAGGGGGACGGGCCCGACTTAACGCTAACGCGCGGCCTTCCACGGGACGCCGCGCTGGAAGCGAGGGCGCTTCATACGCGCGGCCTCGCACGGGCAGCCGGCGCGGCCGGCGCTTGCCGGGTGCCGCGTGCCCTTCCGTCGCGCGGACTCGCCCTCATCCCCAGGCCTGCACCGAAGGCGTACTTTTTTACCGGCGCGAGAGGAGAGGAGAGGAGAGCAGCAGGGGGGGGAAGGCAGAGGGGGGAGGGGAGGAGAGGAAAGGAGAGGAGGGCAGAGGGGGGAGGAGCAGAAGGGGGAGGGCGAAGAGGAGAGGAGGAGAAGGAGGAGAGGAAAAGGGAGGAGAGCAGAAGGGGGTAGGGAGGAAAGCGGAAAGGGGGAGGGAGCAGAAGGGGGAGGGAGGAGAGGAGAGGAAAGCGGCAGGGGGAGGGGGCAGAAGGGGGAGGGCGAAGAGGAGAGGACGGCAGAGGGGGGGGGAGCAGGAGGGGGAGGGCGAAGAGGAGAGGAGGATTTTATAAACAAGGCATCTGCTGGAGAGAACTCCTCTCCAGTAAAGGCCTCTGGCGGTGACCACGCTGAGCAGCCACCGAGCCAGGGCCGCTGAACAACGCCCTTCTGGTACTCCACGACAATGCCGAACATGACGAGGGAGAGGCAGAGGGCTACGAAGATGTAGCCGCTGGCGTACGTGTCTGCTGTACACAATCTTCGTGGACATGAACACTAAGCTGCCCAAGGAAATACACAAACTGAGTGCCAGGAAGCGACCGCCACATACAGCACAAACAGCAGCAGAATATTTACCCAGACAACGAAATGCCATACCTCCGAAACATGTGAGCACGCAGATCACACTGAGCCGTCAACGACTACCAATGCGAACACTCGAAAAGCACGGGACACATATTTCAAGGTCGCAGTGCATGCAGGAATACATCTGGGTACCTTTTACCATGAGGATGCCACACGCGTTGCACTCCAGGTCTAAATCCTCCCAGGAGCGGAACTCCACGAGACCTGGCCCAAGGGGACAATGACACGGGGGCCTCCTATCCTCGCTGACTATGGCCATGTCGTCCCATGCTGGTTCTGACGATGAGGAACAAAAAACAGCATCCACATCGCCCTCCGAAGGCTTCCCCTGCGCCACGTCTGCCGGCGGCACGGCAGCCTCGGTATCCCCAGCGGGATCATCACGCACATGAGCCACATCACAAAGATCTGCCGTGACGTCGGGCACAACGCAACTAGCAGCGTCCGCAGGAACAAATACCTCTGCATGCACATTCCATTGGAACACATCACCAGCTCCAGTGACACGAGCACCTGACAGCAAACTGGCCTCACGGGGCGCCCCGAGACGGGGCCCATGCTGAGCGAAACGGAGATCCTTGCTCGATGCTACAGAAATCGTGACCCCAGGGGCCGTGGAATGGAGCGCCACATTCCTCCGCAGCACTTCAGCGTGCTCTGGCCAAACTCCTTCGACCAGCTTGGTGAGACAGGGGACGAGAGCTACCACACGATCTGCTACCTCAGCTGGCAGATCCAAGGCCATCGCCGTGGCCTTGAGGAGGTGGTCCAGCTTCGACTTGAGCTCGTCCCTCTCGGTGGCGATGCGCCTGAGCGCCGCCTCCACGCTAGCGATGGCCGCCTGGCGTGCAGCAGTGCGCTCAGCGCGCGAACGCCTCGGGACGCCATGATCGGCATCCGCCCGCGCCATGCTCCGTGAGCCAAAAGCCCCACTCCCCCAAGTCCCACACGCCCGCCACGTTGCCCCGTCAGACTGGGGTCGCAGGGTACGCCGAGGGACAAGGTCCAGGAGTGGGGGGCCTACGGAAAGGCATGAGCCAAAATGGCTACGGAAGGAGAGGAGAGGAGGAGAAGGAGGAGAGGAGGAGGGAGGAAAGGAACAGAAAGGGGGGAGGGCGAGGAGGAGAGGAGGAGGCCCGCAGCGCGGCAGCAGCAAGCCACAACTCCTGGGCGCGGCCACGGCCCGCCTCTCACAGCGCGCCCGCTGCACTGAGGGCACGCAGCGCCCCGACCTCAGGTCGGGCACGTCCCCCTGCAGCGGGATTTGGGGCGAAGCATAATACACATACTCAAAAAGTACTCCACGAATGGGCAAACATAAGCAACACATCGGCCCCAGGCTGCTTTTTTTTACTGTTCTTGAATGTTCCTCCTGTAGAGGGACGGGCCCGACTTAAGCCTAACCCCTTTTCGGCTCCACCCGAGTTCCCCTGGCGAGCCCTGGCACAGCGCACTGCACCGACCTTGCAGACGTGCTGCAGCGGATTTTTGAATGGGCTCTGCCAATGCAGAGCACGAAACGGCGAATGGAGTGGAGTTCTTTTAATCTTCATTCCTGGCCCAAAAACAATCCGCACGAAATTCACCTCGAAATCCGGAACGAAATTATCCAGGACACTCGGGGCCAATCCCACCGTTTTCCTATCGACTTCCGTCGGAAATCGCAGAGCTGATTTCGCTCGGGCAACTGTTTCGAACGAAATCAGCTCTGCGATGTTGGCGCCATGACGCAGCAGGAGCAGACGCAGTAGCAGGCGCAGGAGACGGAGCAGGAGCTGGAGGGGGGAGGCGGAAACGGTACGGCCTGCGCGGATTTACTGGAGCGGCGCGGGATCTCTCAGGCGGCGCCTCGCGCGCCACGGCGGGGTGGGCCAGCGCCCATCCAGGACCAACCCATGCGGACCTCAGACTTTGCCCGTTTCCGTCGCTCCGTCCCTCTCCGAGGGAACGGGAGAGAGCGAGGGGGGAGGGGAGGGGAGGGAAGAGGGCGGGGGAGGAGGGAGGTAGGGAGGGCGAGGGAAGAGCCTAGCAGCAAGGGAGGGAGGAGGAGCACGCGGGGTGAGCTGAAGGAGGCGGGGGAGGAGGGGAAGGAGGGGAAGGATGGGGAGTGAGAGAGAGAGAGGAAGGATGCAGGCGGCAAACGGGGGAGGCGGCGCGCACCACCGCCCCCGACCTTCTTGCTCCCGGCGCACCTCCT
Source organism: Prorocentrum cordatum (assembly GCA_963575745.1). Classification (NCBI taxonomy): domain Eukaryota; class Dinophyceae; order Prorocentrales; family Prorocentraceae; genus Prorocentrum; species Prorocentrum cordatum. The sequence continues at coordinate 1,012,374 of CAUYUJ010015849.1, forward strand.
CGCCCTCCTCCTCCTCCTCCTCCTCCTCCTCCTCCTCCTCCTCCTCCTCCTCCTCCTCCTCCCACATCCTCCTCCTCCTCCTGTATCCTCCTCATCCTCCTGTATTCCGTCCTCCTCGTATCCTCCTCCCTCCTCCTCCTCCTCCTCCTCCTCCTCCTTCCTCCTCCTCCTCATCCTCCTCCCTCTCCTCATCCTCCTCTCTCGTTCTCCCTCAATCCTCCTCATCCTCCCCTTTCCCGCACCTCCTCCCTCCCTCCCTCTCCCTCCTCCCTCCCCGCCGCCCGCCCGCCCGCCCGCACGCCTTCCCTCACTCCCTCCCTCCGCCTTCCCTCCCTCCCTCCCTCACCTCGCGCCCCTTTCGACACAGCCGGCGGCATGCAACGGTCTCGACCTGCACTGCGGGGGGGGGGGCGCCAGGGAACAGCCCTGGCGGCGGCGGGGCCGGCTCCGCGGCGCGGCCCCGCTGGCCCCGCCCCACCCGGAGGGGGGGGGGGAGGGCCCGGGGGGCTCGTAGGGCGACGACATCTATGCATATCCACTGCTCCTGGCCAGGCCAATCCTGGGCCCAGGAGCGGTGTATACGCCCTCCTGGCCTGGCCACGGAGGCATATACACATCTCCTGGGCCCAGGATGGGCCTGGCCAGGAGCAGTGGATATGTATAGATCTCGTCGCCCTAGCTCGGAGGGGGAGGGGCAGGAGCGCGACGCGCCGCAGGGAGGGCTCGCTGCCAAAGCGGGGAGAGAGAGAGAGAGAGGCCGACGGCTCGGGCGCGAGCATCCCTGGGAGCCCCTCGGCCTCCTCCTCCTCCTCCTCCTCCTCCTCCTCCTCCTCCTCCTCCTCCTCCTCCTGAGAGCCTCCCGACGGGCCCCAGGGAGGGGCAGGAGGAGGGGAGGAGGGGAAGAGCGTGACGTCGCCTCGCGCCTGCGCTGCCTTCAGCGGCTTGCCCAAGGAGAGAGGAAGAGGGGAGGGCGGGGAGGGAGGGGAGAGTGGAGAGGAGGAAGGGAAGCGAGGAGGGAGTGTTCGGAGGGGGGGGCGATGCAGAGGACGAGGAGGCAGATGAGGAGGAGCAGGAAGTTGGGGGGGTCAAGGAGGGCGCGGCAGAAACCAGAGAGTCGAGCGAGGTCCGCCGAGGAGTTGCACTGCGCAGTCCTCCACGAACAGCTACCCTATCTCACAACGGCCTGCAGCTACAACCAGGAAGCTAGAATCGAGGTGGGGACGCCATAAGCGACATTGGCCACAATCCTGCCTCCAACTCCTGCTGATGATCCTTCTCCTGCTCTTCATTCACCCTTCTCTTCCTTCTCCGTACCTTTCCAACTTCCAACTTCCCCCCTCGCCCATTCCTCTTCCGCATCCTCCGCCTCTTCTCCACCGCCTCCTACTCCTCCTCCGCCCCCTCACCTTCCCCTCTTTTTACAATCTTCCCGTCTGAATGTTACAGTTCCCTCTCCCCTGTTGTGCGGTTGTTCTCCCGCCTCTCAAGCGCTTTGTGCTTGCACACACAATCGCAAGGCTTCAAGCGGTGACTTACGACATTCCCCCCTAAGCGCTTGCACCAAAGGGTTCCTGGCGGATGCAGGCAGACAAGATGATGTTTGTTTGACCGATGTCGGTGGGCGGCCGGGTTCCCGGGCACATTCGCATCCCTGAGGCCAAGCAAGGCGCGGCACGGCACGCGAGCCACGCGAGCATGGAGCAATGGATCAGTCCCCTTTCTTATCAACAGAACTCCCTCCCTGTCGCGACGCCAGACGTGTCCGCAAGCTGGGTCAGGCGTGCGCTTGAGACTGTCCCAGAATCTACCATCCTGAAGATTCATTGCATCAGGGAAAAAACCCAATCAGTGGCAGGCTTGATGAGATGGATGGTGAGATCGATTGAGTGAGATGAATACTAAGAACGCTCAGGAGATCGATAATGAACCGTTGGATCGATCAAAAAGATCGATAAGGAAATCGGACGGGAACCCAGGAACCCGGGAAACCGAACCCACCGACATCGCCCCAAAACCAATGACCAAGAACCTGCGAGCCTGGATCTGGGAACCCAGAAACCTAGCTTGCCACCACTATTGGCAGACAACTTTCGCCAAATCTTTCAATCTCCGCTAGGACCCCTTCAGTGCAAGCACTGATTGGGGACAAAATTCCCTCCTTGTCGCACCACCAAACGTGTCCGCAAGCTGGGTCAGGCGTTCGCTTGAGACTTTCCTAGAACTTACCATCCTGAAGATTGAACATCTCCACGAACGCTGTCTCGGGACCAAGAGGTATAAACTGTGCACCAGGTCCACGGGTGAGGGGCGCTT
>CAUYUJ010015850.1:0-35000 GCA_963575745.1 Prorocentrum cordatum
CTCCTCCTCCTCCTCCTCCTCCTCCTCCTCCTCCTCCTCGACGCGCCCCAACGGACGGCGCCGATGCCGCGGCAAACCCAACGGGCCCGGGCGACCGAGGGCGAACACACCGTGCCGAGCACACGCTGCTCCGATGTGTGTCGCTGCGCTGCGTGTCCTCGACGCGCCCCAAGCGGACGGCGCCGATGAAGCTGGGAATCAACGAGTGCCCTCGCCACGACGCCATAAATTACCATGCTCCTCGGACCCCTCGTTTGCTCCGATGAGTGCCGCTGCGCCGTGCGTCCTCGCGCCCCAAGCGGACGGCGCCGATGCCGCGGCAAACCCGCGGCAGGCCCCGCGCCCCGCGCCCCAGGGAGGCGGCGCCCGCGCCGCGGCGGACCCCGGGGCAAGCCCGCCGCGTCCGAGGTGGCGTCTGCCCCGGCGGCCGCGGCGCCCTCTCCCCAGGACGCAGCGCCGCGCGTCGGAGGAGACGGCGCGACGACAGATGTGGGATACCAAGCTCAGGTCGGGCCTGTCCCCCTCCAGCGGGATTTTGGACGAAAAATGGAAAAGATTCAAACAATGCTCAAGAGATGCCCAAGAATATACAAGAAATAGTCCCCAGACTATTTTTCGACTATTATTGAACATTCCCCCTGTAGAGGGACAGGCCCGACTTAATACCAAGCCAAAACACAAGCAGTCGATGGGCCACGATGGCCAAGGAGGACAAGGAGGGCGGAAAGTAGCGAGGAGCCGAGAACAAGAGAAGCAACCCATGTGAAACAAAGGCAAAACATGCAATGGGAAACGGAATCGGCAGAATCTGAGCAGCCGGCCATGCACGGGAGATGCCGACGCTGCACCTGCCAATGAGTTTCCCAGCACCCCAGCAAACCCCGAAGCGCGATCCAACTCCACGCCATGAGGGGGGGGGCCCAGCAGCGTCTTGACCTCGGTCTTCCTACTCTCCCAGCAGAAATCTTTGACAACATGCTGGCAAACCCGGAGCCTGGCCTCGAGACTGGGAGGGCGGAAAACAGGTGTCGCGGCACCACTCGTAGACACGACTGTCCCCTGTCCCACCGCGGTGTCCGTCGCTCATCCCCTGGCAACCCAGCTCGAACAAGACATGCTCGCAGTTGTTCCAGCATCTGAGACGGCAGCTTCAAACTGCAGCTGAACAGACTGCCGCATCCCTCACTGAGCACGCGCGTTCGGGGGAATCGGGCATGCCAGACAGAGACGCCCGCTCAAGAGTACCAGCAATCGTGGGAGACCGCTAGAACGCAGGCGCGAGACTGTCGTCCTCCCCCCACGATGCTGGGCCACGAGTGTGACATAGATAACAGAAGATCATACAACAAATCCAGCCTTGTAATCATCGCCCCGACACGCGAAGCCGTGTAGTAAACGCACCCATAGGAGGAATCGAGCAGGGCAGGGCTGTTGCGTAAACGCCCAGGGCCGTCTCATACGCGCCAATCATGGCTCCGACACGCGAAGCCGTTTGGTAAACGCACCCATAGGAGGATTCGAGCAGGGCAGGGTTGTCGAGTAGACGCCCAGGGCCGCCCAACACACGCCACTTATCGGGTCTGGGCGGCTCCCCCCTCCTGGATGACAGCCGCAGTGCGGAGGCGGGCCATCTGCACTTGTCTGAAGGGGCCCTGGGGCACACAAAGAAAAGGGTTCTCCATAGTTTCCCATAGGTTCTAGGTTTTTGTCATTCCCCCCCCATTTCCAATGTTTTTCCATATTTTCCTCGGAGTGGACGATTAATGGTGTCTGTGTGTTTTTCTCCCTCCTGGTTGTCGCAAGCCGAGGGTGGCCATCGCAGAGCGTGTTAGGGAGGCACGGCTGGTGGCCGGAGGGCAGTTCCGTTGAGGCGAACCCACACTCGGCGAGCTCCAGCTCATGGTGGCTCGTGCAACCGCTTGGGGGGAACCCCGGGCCTGGCGGAAGACCGCCGCTCACGAGTCGCGAGCGAGCGAGGAAGCAGGAACACGTGCTGCTTAAATAAGACGAAGCCGCGGGAGCCCGCTTCAAAAACGTTTGGGCGGTTCTCGCAGGCGGTTCCACACTGGCCATCTGAATGGTGTGCACGCGCAATGTAGCAACCGGCAGCAACCATTGTACCGCTGGCGTCGCCTTTGGCCCAATCAGGAACCCTAGATACGTGAGCTCACATACAATTCAAGAGGCCTCCCACGCCGAGCCAGCCCCAACGACAGTCGCTCGTATATCGGACGCAAGAGGAAGTAACGGCGGAGCCCTGAGAGGGACGACCTTGTCTTCTGGAACCTTTCGGTTCAAACTAGCGCGGGCATAGGCGACTCGAACAAAAACGCAGGCCAAGACACCATACTCTCGAAACTTCCAGACGACGACGCCGACGATGTCGTCTGCACATGCGCGCGAGGCTCCTCTCTTCTTGCGATCTGCAGCATCTTTTAAATGCCTGGGAGGACTGACTTGACAGCCAGCACAAATAGGGAACCAGACAAGGGACACCCTTGCAGGAACCCTGGCTGCATCCAACAGATGAAGGTCAGCACGCTGATAACCATCAGAATGGCGAGTGCTCAAGCTATAGAAGGCCCCCCCGGTGGCAAGGACAAACCCGTTGGGAAGCCGATAGGCCTGCACACACGACTTCATCCAAGCTTGCCTGACAAACGGAAAGGCATGACCATAATCGAACGAGAGGGAAAAGCAGGGGCATTCAGAGGACAAGGAGGTGACCGAATCTATTCTCGAAAGCCGCGCCGCACTTCGTAGATCAACACCATTCTTCACGAACTTCCTGCCAACACTGACCCCCGCTCTATGGGCGCCGGGAGGCGCTGGATAGCCGGTTTGACAGCTCGATGATTCGCGGCCCCTGTGATCAAGTTCGCCACTTCTTCAGTCCAAGAGGACAAACGTCCCTTCACAGCACGCGCACAGGCCGAAAGGGATTCCGACTCGCCTGCCAGGGGCGTTATAAGTAAGGAAAAGCGCAAGGAACGAGTACAACCAGAGTGGCATCGGCAGGCCTTGAAGGACCCAGAGAAGAGCTTCATACAAAATGTGGAGATAATGGCCAACCTGCCAGTCTCGGAAGTGTAGGCTGCTGGCGCCAGAAAGGCTGCCAGGAGCCCGGAGACTACAGTCTAGGGCGATGGTCTGTCGCTCGTCTGTGCTGTGGCCCGTCACGGCGCACTTGTGGTCACAACTCTTGGCGCCAGAGATACCTGGACTCGGGCTGCTGTGCGAATCTCGGCCGAGCTCGCGGACCCCAAAAAGTTTAGTGGGATCCGCCACTCGTGGGCGCGAACCTTTGGAGCAGAAAGCAATGGAAACCAGTCCTCCTCCTCCTCCTCCTCCTCCTCCTCCTTTGGAGCAGGAAGCAGTGGAAAACGAGTGCCCTGGCGGGAGTCAGCGCATTCACGGCAGGAGGGCGACGGCGGGCTGTCGAGCCCGGCAGGCTTGTGGTTTAGCCACGGTGTCTGCTGCTGCGGAGTCCACGAGTACTGTTGAATCTTCGGCTGCCTCGCCTGCACACCCTGAGGCCAGGCTGCAAACGCTTGCCGAGTGCCGGCGACTGTGTTCCTTTGAGGATACGAACACGGTTCCAAGCTGACTGCGGGCCCCAGTATCTTGATCGCCATTACTACTGGCGAGGCAGGAGGAAGAGGAGGAGGAGGAGGAGGAGGAGAAGGAGGAGGAGGGAAACGATGATGATGATGATGCTGCTGCTGCTGATGATGATGATGATGATGATGAGGAGGAGGAGGAGGAGGAGGGAAAGAGGCAGGCACGGCCCTCGCCTCTCCTTCCGCCCCTTCCTGCACTGGGGGGAGGGGGTCACCGAGTCCTTTGGCTCTTGTTCTTCGCTCTCCCTCTTGGCCCGCCTCCCTGGCCCTCGGTTGTCCCTCGTCCTGGTCCTCCTCCTGGCTCCTCCAGGAGAGGAGGAGGAGGAGGAGGAGGAGGAGGAGGAGGAGGAGGAGGAGGAGGAGGAGGAGCATGAGGCGCAGGATGAGCAGGGGAAGGAGCAAGAGGCGCAGGATGAGCATGGGGGAGGAGGAGGAGAAGGACGAGGCAGGAGCAGCAGGAACAGGAGGAAGCGAAGGATGATGATGATGATGATGATGATGATGATGATGATGATGATGATGATGATGATGATGATGATGATGATGATGATGATGATGATGATGATGCTGAGAGGAGAGGAGGAGGAGATGATGAGGAAGAGGAGCAGGAGGAGGACAGATGAGGAAGAGGAGAGACAGAGCAGGAGGAGGAGGGAGGAGGAGGAGGAGGATGAGCAGAAGAGCAGGAGGCGCAGAAGGAGGAGCAGGAAGCAGGAGAAAGGAGGAGGAGAGGATGAGAAGGAGAGGAGGGGGAGGAGGAGAAGGAGAAGGAAGAGGATGATGATGATGAGGAGGAGGAGGAAGAGAGGGGGAGGAGGAGGAGGAGGAGGAGGAGGAGGAGGAGGAGGAGGAGGAGGAAGAGGAGGGAAGGAGGCAAGCACGGCCCTCGCCTCTCCTTCCGCCCCCGTCCCGTGCCCGCCTATTTTGCCCTCCTCCCTGGCCCTCGTTTGTCCCTCGTCCTGGTACTCCTCCTCGCTCCTCCAGGAGAGGAGGAGGAGGAGGAGCAGGAGGAGCAGGATGAAGGAGCAGGAGGAGCAGGAAGAGGAGGAGGAGGGGGAGGAGGAGGCGGAGGAGGAGGCGAGAGGAGACAGAGGAGAGGAGGAGACGAGGAGGAGGAAGGAAGGAGAAAGGAGGAGGAGGAGGAGGTGAGATTGAGGAGGAAATAGTAGTAGTAGGATAGGAGGAGAGGAAGGAGGACAGAGGAGGAGGAGGAGAGGGGAGAGGAAATAGTAGTAGTAAGTAGTAGGAGTAGTAGTAGTAGTATAGTAGTATAGTAGTAGTAGTAGTAGTAGTAGTAGTAAGGTAGTAGTCGTAGTAGTAGTAGTTAGTAGTAGTAGTAGGAGTAGTAGAAGTAGTAGTAGTCGTTGTAGTATAGTAGTAGTAGTAGTAGTAGTAGTTAGTCGCAGTAGTAGTAGTAGTGTAGTAGGAGTAGTAGTAGTAGTAGTAGTAGTAGTGTAGTAGTAGTAGTAGTAGTAGTAGTAGTATTAGTGGTAGTAGTAGTAGTAAGTTAGTAGTATTAGTAGTAGTAGTAAGTAGTTAGTAGTAGTAGTTAGTTAGTAGTAGTAGTAGTATAGTAGTAGTAGTAGAGTAGAGGGTAGTAGTAGGTACAGCAGGAGCAGCAGAAGCAGCGGCAGCAGCAGGAGCAGCAGCAGGAGGGGGGGAGGACGAGGACGAGGAAGAGGAGGGAAGGAGGCAGGCACGGCCCTCGCCTTTCCTTCCGCCCCTTCCTGCGATGGGGGGGTCAACCAGTCCCTTCGCCTCTCGTTTTTCGCTCTCCCCCGTGCCCGCCTACTTTGCTCTCCTCCCAGGCCCTCGTGTTTCCCTCGTCCTGGTCCTCTTCGTCGCTCCTCCGGGAGAGGAGGAGGAGCAGGAGGAGCAGGAGGAGCAGCAGGAGGAGGAGGAGGAGGAGGAGGAGGAGGAGGAGGAGGACAGAGGCGGACGAGGAGGAGGAAGGAGGAGGAGGGGGAGGAGGAGGAGGAGGAGGAGGAGGAGGAGGAGGAGGAGGAGGAGGAGGGAGACGAGGAGGACAGAGGAGGAGGAGGAGGAGGAGGAGGAGGGGGAGGAGGAGGCGGAGGCGAAGGAGGAGGAGGAGGAGGAGGAGGAGGAGGAGGAGGAAAGCAGGAGGAGCAGGAGGAGCAGGAGGAGCAGGAGGAGTGCGACCTCAGCCCGCTGATCCAGATACCCCATCTTCCAGCATCTGCGGCATTTTTGTGAGCACCCTCTTCGCGTAGGAAACTCAAGGCGCACACCAACATATACTTTCGGAGATCCGCGCAAATTTTCTGCGTACGGAGCGCGCCAGCGAAGGCGCCAGGGAAGGAGTGGTGGGACAGGGTCCAGCGCGGACCCAAAAATCCGCGCGGACCTCCAATAGTTCTATGTCTATGCCGTTTGGAGTTCCTCGAGGGGGGGGGAGAGACTGACGAAGGTGAGGATCGGCGGGACGTAAAAATGGGGTTGGGGCAGAGGTGGGGCCCGAGAACAGTCACAAAGCACTCGAAACAGCCGTGGGAAAAACATGTGAGCATCCAGCTGGGCTCGTTCCCTAACCCCACCTTGGGACCCTTTCGAGAAAAAGGAGGTGGAAGAAAAGGACGAGGGAGGAGGAGGAGGAGGAGGAGGAGGAGGAGGAGGAGGAGGAGGAGGAGGAGGAGGAGGAGAAGGAGGAGGAGGAGGAGGAGGAGGAGGAGGAGGAGGGGGGGGGAGGAGAAGGAGGAGGAGGAGAGCAGGAGGAGGAGGAGGATGAGGAGGAGGAGGAGGAGGGAGGAGGAGGAAAACAAAACCCGAGAGGAGGGCGGGAGGGGCGCTGGAAGAGCAGCAGTTTGATCCGCCGCCTGCTCGTCGTCGCCCGGCGGATCGTCCCCCTCCTCGTCGGCGCCGCGCCGGAACGTCACCTCGCGGGTGCACGTGGCGGGCGCCGCCGGTTCCGCCGAAAGAGGACGAGGGGGAAGGCGAAGAGGAGGAGGAGGAGGAGGAGGAGGAGGAGGAGGAGGAGGACCGGTAGAGAGGCATCAACATTGACCAATGTACCACAGTCGGCGCGGCACCTCCCATGATACCCAAAACATCCACCCGTCTCCTAGCACGTCAGCTCCATCAGCACATCAGACATGGCACCACGCTGCACAAGCACATCAGAACACCCACATCGACGACTCATGCGAGCTACGCTTCATACCCTGCATGGGAGCCCATAGCGGCACACCTGGGGAAGAGGCATGGGCAATGGAGACATTGTACAATAAATGGGCAGACAAATTCTTCACCCTCCGATGACATCAGATTGTTCCAGGCTGTCACAGTTATACTTTCAAGTATCTACAGATTGCGATCATACCCACACAGCCGTACAAACACATACTGTGGTGACGATCCCGCGCTCCTTGACGTACATGACAGAGTGGGAGGGAAGCGACATACCTCACACGCCTACGAAGACACATACAAGATATGTACATTACAAGACCCGAAGGACCTCACACGCCGCTTTAGACAAGGCATACTCTTGCATACATCACAATTGGTCAGCATGGTGCCCCTACGGTAAGCTCGATTACACGGCAACCAATTGCTTCCGCAGGCAGTCTCTCTCAAATACGACGCTTACGGTGAAGAGCCTCATACCCTGTACGGGAGCCCCATCGGGGGCATACCTGGGGGAGAGGCATCAAGACTGTCCATAGCTCTACGGCCGACGTGACTTCTCTCATACTGCCAAACTCGCTCCACCATACCATTAGCACATGACCTCCACCAGCATACTACGGACCAACACCACGACGCACTGGCAATGGCAGAACACTCACATCTGCGACCTACGCGACAGCCCCACACCCTGCATGGGAGCCCAGAGAGGCAGACCCGGGGAAGGGGCATGTGCAGAGGAGATGGTAGAGTACAACTGGGCAAACGTCCGACTTGTGACACAAACCAGTTGGCTTCATGTATTGCTTCACGGTACCACTGTCTTTCTGACAAGACCGTGCAAATCGCGATCATATTACGATCACATACCATTCTGGGACCATCAAGTTCTACGCACACGCCTCCAAGGACACAAACTTGGAATGAGGATTAAGACGCGCCGCGACCTAGCTTACATACGCGACGGACAGGTGCACGCACAAGGCCTGGGTCAAAGCCTCAATCTCAAGACTCTTACAACGTATTGCAGCTTGCGCAGAGAGCACGGCCTCGCACCCTGCACGGGGGCTCCATGGGGCACACCTACGGGAGAGGCGTCGGGACAGGGCCATGGGAAGGCACCGATGACGTCTTGGACGCAGCATTTGCAAATCGACAGGTGACGTCGGTCACAATTTCTTGCTCGTACTTGCCACCGTTATCATCAGGCTCAAACTAGTTGCTGACATGCTCGCTTTCCAGTGCGTCCTCAGTGCAACGCTTCCGACGCCGGCCCCATGCAACCCGTCCAGTAGCAATGCATTGGCTATGCTGGAGGGTATCCACATGGCGCGGTCGCTCAACAAGGACGACGACATCACGAAGGAACGCAAATACATGATTGACTCACTATACCGCCAACCCAATGAGCAGTACATCGACGGCGGCAGCGAGACAGTACCACCATCACTAAGAACCCGCAGCAAGACTAACAGGCCAGACCTAGTGCGTACTGCCAAGCCGTCTACATACGACCCCGACTGCGCTGAACCACCAAGAGCACACGTTGAACCAAACAAACAAAACCTGGTGACCGAAGACGACATAGATACGCACTACGTGTACATGTATCTCACTACGGCTTGGCCACGAAGAGCTACCTGTACCGACCAGCAAGGGATAGGCCAAAGCCAGAAGAAAGACACACCTTACGATTGCATACTTACCAGATACCAGCAACCACGACTTCAACCTACTGTGCGATCGACCCACCTCGGCCCTCAATGGTTGGAAGTACCTATGCTTACACCACGACGTCGAGCTCCACTGGTCACAGCGGCCGCAGGACATACCTCACTGCAGGAAGGCCGACTACAGACCCGACAACCAGCCCTTCAACGACGACGAGGAACCACCGCAGTTACTACGAAAAGTTCCACTCGTATACGAGACCTATGTTGCTTCACATCAGCAATTTGGCCCCTGCTGACTTTTTTTCAAAATAATACATTGGGATGAAACGCTGCCGTTGGATATATCGAGCACAGTTGATCACAACACAAACGTTCCTGCGATCCCCGCCAAAATGGCAAGAAATGGTAAGCTCAGATCCGCATGGCTACATTGCAACCGAACCGCTTGACCACCATCTCGACCGAACTGGCGGAATTCGACCACGCGTCCGACAAAATACGTTCGACGAGGGATGCGCTGCACAATGCCCCGGCCACGGGCAGCGCTACGAGGGAAAGCGGGCCCTTCGATGTGTCACTTTCAGCGCCCGTGAAAGTGACACCTCCCAGGGCCCACTTAAAGAGCACCAGAAAGGCTCCAAGAAGGCCCCGAGAAGGCCCCAGGGCGGCACCAAGAGGGCTCCCAGAGGGACCCAAGAGAGGCCCCAAGAAGGGCCCAAGAGGGCCCTCCGCGGTGTCACTTTCAACGCCCGTGAAAATGACACCTCCCAGGGCCCACTTAGGGCCTCAGAAAAGCTCTAAGAAGGCCCCGAAAAGGGCCATAGAGAGCCGCCCTGGGTTCAACTCCGCGTGGCGGAGTTGGAAGCGATAACTTCAATACCCTACTGGAGGCCTCTTAGGGGCCCTAGGCCTCTCCTAAGGGCAAGTCAGGGGCAACTCGGTTGGAGCGAACTCCACCTTCATGGAGCCGCTCGGAGCTTCCAAGACCTCCAGAAGGCCTCGAAGACGGAGTTGGAAGTGCGTGAGACGACAGTTTCCAGTGCCCTCTTGGGGCCTCTGGGGGGCCCCTCAGAAAGCTTTGGGGAGCACAGTGAAGGCCTTCGCAGGGCCGCGTGAGAGCCGTACCAGGGCCGCATGTGTGCGCGGATGGGGGCGACGAGTGCTGACGCTGACGAATATGAGAATGATGAGGGCGATCAAGGCTGGCCCGAAACAAATCCTGGCGCCATTGCAGGCCGCCGATTATCGGCCACGCCGCCAGGACGACGCCAAGCAACAAAACGACACCAACCAACAAACCGACACCAACCAACAAACCAACAAATCGACACCGGCCAACAAAAGGACACCAAGCAACAAAACGACACCAAGCAACAAAACGACACCAACCAACGAAACGACACCAACCAACAAAACGGCACGAATCAACAAAACGGCACTGACCAACCAAACGACAAATCACTTCACGACACCAATGAACAACGCGAAATCCACCGACCGCCAACCAAGCATAAAATCAACCGACACAACGAAACCAACCCATAGAGCCAGACCAACCACTGGATTCGTGAGTCGGGGTAGTCATGGAAGTGAGCCGCTGCAGCCCGCGGAAGCCATTAACAGTGACCAGAGCACCGCAATGCAGCAACGTCCCCGGGCGGCGGCGGGAGTCTTGGATCTCCCGCGGGACTGGAGCGTAGCGAGTTCGTCCTGGGTCCGGTTTAGTGAAGTGAAGAATTTCGGGGTGCTTGCATGGCAAAAACCTTCACTTCACTAATCTGGGGCCCCTGGAGCCCCAGGGCGTTTCAGGTCCCCTCGCTGTCTGGGTAGTCCAGGGGGCGCAGTGGCGGCTTACCAGAGGCCCTGTTCCCTAGCCTCACTTGCTTTCACCCGTGGTGCTCGACGGCCGTCTCGGAGCTGTCTTGTGGCGGTCTGGGGCAATCCCGAAGCCTCTTGGAGCCATCCCAAGGCCCCAAGGCGCCACCAATGGGGGCCCCAAGAGAGCTCCCAGAGGGCCCCGAAAGGCCTACAACAGATTGCACGTTCGCGCGAATTCTTTGTACCACTTTGGGGGGTCCCTCTTGGGGCCCTCGGGGAACGTTCTTGGGGCCCTCCGAGGGCCCACTGGGGCCCCGGGAAGGCCCCAAGAACGCTCCCAGAGGGCCCCAAGAATGCTCCAAGAGGGCCCCAAGAGGACCCCCACAAGTGACAAAAACTATTTGCATGAGGGTGCAACTTACTCGGCGCCTCTTGGGGCGCTCTTGGAACCGTGCTGGGCGCCACTCGTGGACGACATGGGCTGGGCGACGGCATGTGGACCCTGTCGCTTGGGCCATCGGGGGTGCTCCCCAATGGGGCCACGAAGCTTGTGAGCGTATGACGGAATGGGCTGGGCGGCGGCCTGTGGGCCCTGCCTGTGGGGCCGTCGGTGTAGCTCCCCGTGGGGCCACGAAGCGTGTGAAACGTGTGCCGAAATATGCTGGGCGGCGGCCTGGGAAACCTGCCGCTGGGACCATTTTTTGGTGGAGCTGCCTATAGGGGCACGAAATGCGTGGCCTGGGCGACGGCATGTGGACCTTGCCGCCAGGACCTCCGATGAGCTACTCATTCTTGCCGACATGGGCTGGGCGGCGCACTAAGGACCCTGCCGATGGGGCCTTCGGTGGAGCACCTCATCAATGTGGCCACGGCATGACCTTGCCGGGGACCTCCGATGTGGGGACACGAAGCGTCTGAGGGGCGTGCCGACATGGGCTGGGCGGCGCACTAAGGACCCTGCCGATGGGGCCTTCGGTGGAGCACCTCACAAGGCCACGAGACTTGCGGGGGATGTGGCGAAGCAGAGACGCGGGGGAACAAGGGGGGTGTTTTGATGACGTTGATGAGGATGGTGGTGGTATTGATGATGGAGACGGCGAGAATGCTGATGATGCTGATGATGATGGTGATGGCGACGATGACGATGGACGATGACGACGGAGACACGCGGAGAGCAGGGGCAGATACGCGAAGAGGGAGGACGAGGGAGGGGGCCGGAAGGAATGACGCGGGGCGGTGTCTCTTCAAAACGAAGAACCAACACTGCAATATGGTAGGAAATTTCTGGACGACCCCCCCCCCCGTGGCGCGGTCAATGTCCGCGACAGCATCGCTGGCACTACGAACGAAATGATCGAACTCTTCCTGCGACGTTGCCCGCGGGGTGGATCAGCCAGGGATGGGGGTCGAAACCGCCCCAGCGCAAAGCAAATGTACAATCCTGAGAAACCCCAGCCCACATCAACCGATCCGCAACAAGCACGCAAGCCTTTGACGACCCCAACGCACGTGAAATCGCATAACGCGACGCGCCATCGAAAACGTTCGACGCGCGGCCTCGGAATGACATCGGGCTTCATGGAACGTCGAATGGAAAACATGAAAAACCGCCCTGTGGGCTCCGAGACCCAAAATTACTGATGTGAAGGATTTCGGCTCGTCGATCGTACACAGCACCTGGCAGGAGCTCATCGACGGCATTGACCGCGACAGAGTCCGACTCAAGTGCGCACGCGTCAACGAGGGCGGCGCCGAGAAGAGCCCCAAGGAGACAGTATACAAAATCTGCTACCACAAGAGCACAAACATATGCGATTTCCAAATGACCGAGGACTACGCCATCCACGCGAAGATCAAGCGCGAACAAAAACGACTACGAGAGGCGCACCTTCAGTTGCTCCGTGACAGACGCAAACCGCACCGCAAGGTCGCCACGGGGGCGGAGCTACTCTCGCCCACAAGCTACCTAGCAGACGCGCTCCACGCATCAGATGCTTCGACCCTCCACCCACCATGGGCAACATGCATGCCCGAACAAAAATCGAAGACACATCGCACCACCAGCCACCCACCAGCGGCCCAACTACGTGGAGATCGAAGACGCCACAGCGTACGAGTGTGACCTGCTCAACCAGTGGGAGGGTCCTGCACGATTCCAACCAGGCTACCACAAAGGCCCTACACCGCCGACGCACTACGAGCTCACGGCACCCACCAGAGTCAACCCCAAATGGCCGCCGATGCTATGCTGCCTCATGCCTGCGCCCATCGCGGGGCCCCACTCCGGCAAGCACACTACTAGACATGACTGCAGCAACCCGACACACATCGTGGCCGAACCTTCCAGTGTCCCACCACACCCTCTAGGCCTTCAATTCACCCACGAGCACCCCATGCACATGCAGATAAGAGACGGGATCCGATTTCGTACTGACCTACCTCCTGACTGCGAGCACTGCGAATTTGTACCGCAACAGCTCGCAGAACGATACGACACCGGAAAACGCCACTACGGCTACCTGGAGAAGGGGCGTCACAAGTGCAACGAGCACATGAAAATGTCACCACCAGAGCAGCCCATCCCACAACTCCTTCAAGAACAATAGAACCAAGCATGGCAAAAACAGGTTCGACAAGCCGCGACTACATCCCACCAGAGCCAGCAAAGATGCCGACACCACCGACTCGGACCAACCAAGACGAACAGCATGACCAATGGCAAGACTACCCCAATCTGAGCTGCGACACTACCGAATCAGGAGACAACAGCGACAGGCGCGACCCATGGGCAAAGATGAGCAAAGCTTCCAATGTCAACGAAGTTTGCCTATCACCGCTCAAACCCAGCAAGTACCGCGACATGCATCTTTCCAGCGGCTGGACAGCATACTGCCGCCGCGCCAACGACACAGGCACGGAGGGACAAGAAGAATACCACTGGCAGCATGCAGTATACTACCACGAAGCAACCAACACACACACACACACCTACATATCCCGACATGGCGACCTGCTGCTACCTGGCTGGCACAGATATCTCAACCAGTACAGCAACGCGGTGTTTGCCACCAAGACGGCAAGCAATGCCGGGCGCATCCACCACTTCGACCAGATTCCAAAGCGAGCGCCACTATCGACTTTCACACTACCACTGACCACAAGCACAAGAAACTTAAGCTAAAAGACGCCATTCAAGCAGACGCACACCAGCTAATGCACGAACCACCCGAGCACCCTACCTTGACAGGATACGGCAACGACCTTCAGGAGCTTGCAGCAAATTGCAGTGACAGCCTAACACTACGAGTGCAAGTTGTCACGACCTACAGGCACCTCATCGCGCTGATCGCAGGAGGACAAGCGCCGCTCGACAAGGTCGAGATCGCCGCCATGCAAGAAGTTGCCCAATGGCCCAACACATGCCACGACGAGCGCGACACCATGAAGTACGACTGGGCAGTGTGCCTTCGCAACACGGCCAACATACTACAGCGCGTCTGTAACCCGACTGACCCATGGCGATGCACTACCAACAAGGACGATGGCAGCGACAGCTCCACCGACAGAGAGACCAACGCTGACGCCCAACAACCGACGCAGCAACTTACAAGCAAACCGCCACCACCCTCATCACAACCCATCAGGGGGACGTAAGACCTGGGTACAGGAGACTCGGAAATCCCCGACGAGGTCGTCAAAAAAATGACGAGGCCGAGCCTGCATTTTGACGAGGCCTCCCGCTGCAGACATCCCACGAAACTCCTCCTCGTCAAAATCCGAGGCGCGGTCGTCAAAAAACGATGGCGAACCCGAGTCCTGGCAAACCCGGGTCTTACGCTCCCCCGAACCCAGCAGACCCAAACCATTCGCACCCACGCGACCACCCTCATGGGACGTACCCGGCACTCCAGCGAGTCCGACCAACCGAATCGACGCAGCGTGCACCGGAGCAGCAGAGTCCCAACCCATGCAGCCGCACCACGCACAAAGCGGGCTGACACCACCAGCAATCAAGAAGCAGATCACCATGCACCCCCGCACGCAACCACCACATAACACGATCCCAAGCAAATTCATGCCAAATGTCCACGTCAACAAAACGGCCACGACCATCACGTCTACGACTCACCAGAGGCCCTATGAACAACCACCAGCTCAACTGATTGATCAAGCTAACCAGACAGTACGGCGGCCATCGACCTCGCCCCAAAACAGCAGCGCCTCAGCATCACCACAGACGACCTCGCCCACGTTCACCACTATGATCACATGGCCACCATCCCACCTATCTATACTGGTACACCCACCAACACCCGCACTAAACATACACATCATTTACCCACCAGACGAGAACATCAACGCCCACCAATGGATACAATCTATTGCATGGCGGCAGTGAGCTCCACAAACGCTGGCGACGCGCCGCGCCTAATTCCCGACGATCGCAGCGCGAGCAACTGCCACGCACCACGAAACAGCACGACGAGGAGAACACCAGATCCACATCATCTTCAACCGACGCATCATCTTCCCCAACAAAGTTGGAGACCCTGCGTTCCAGGACTACATCGCCAGGCTTCGCGCGCATCAGGCCCGCTACGAGAACTACCTCAACAGCCTGCACGAACGCGCGTCTGGAGCGCCATTCAGGGCTGCCCAAGCGCATGGTAACGCTACACAAGGCTACTCCCAAGCCCAAACCGACGACCACAGACCCGGGTCAGTCTACGTAAACGACATGACGACCCACCACTACCAGGACTGGGCAGTATACTACATGTACCGCGACATTCGCGACCAGTACCTCCTCCCGTCCAATTGCAGCAGATGGACCTCGTCTGACTTGGTGGATACAGGCGCGCTCACTTGCAGTCAGACCGTCACGACCTACTACGGACCTGCAGTGCACCTGTCCTCCCTTCCCCCCGCGGATCTTTCGACGCGATGGTGGCGCTCTCTGTCTTGCAGGTTTGGGGCTGTCCTGCAAAACCCTGGGCCGCAGCCCGAGGATTGCACAGTCATTTCCGTTGAAGCCCCCATCGTCCCGCAGCCGCATCCGGGCACTCTTCCTACACTGGTCAACTGTGCACCCTCCACCTTTCCCACGCGGCCCGCCCGGCGCGATTGGTGGCGCTCTCGGGTTCGGGGCTATCCTGCACAACCATGGGTCGCAGCCCCAGCGGCAAGCTAAGGGTCACCCACAGCATCCCAGGGTAGCATCACGGTGCGCACATGCACGGTCAAGTCACTCTTGTAGGCCAAGTACACTACCGCCTCTACCTACGGTTGGGCACCACAAGGCCGACTTTGAGGGGCGCCCAAGGCGCTCCCTCCGCTCGCTTCGAGATCTCGCGCACAAGTGCTAACAATACGACCCTCTCATTTGAATACTCGGCCAGCCTCTGATACAGGCCAGCCTGACGCAGTTGTCTTGCACAGCGAGCCCCCCTATCGCTCTCACCGCTGCTGCTGCACAAGCCTCCTTTTGGCCACTTCGGCTTGGCACCTCGCGGCATGCCCCTCCTACAACTGATGACAGACCCTCTGGGTGCACCCGGAACAAATAATCTCCTTGGCAGCATGCCCAACGGGCACTTGGGACCCCAGCAAGGCGTTTTTGTTGTTGTTGTGGTTGTTGTTGTTGTGGTTGTGGTTGTGGTTGTGGTTGTGGTTGTTGTTGTTGTTGTTGTTGTTGTTGTTGTTGTTGTTGAGACTTCCTCGCAACTTAGTCAGGGCCCCCGCTTCCGCCTGAGATTTCCTCACAATGTACTCAGGACTGCGCTCTCGCGTGCGACGTCCTCACAAATCATTCTGGAATTGCGTTTCGGCGCTCAGGAACCACGCACGCGCCAAGGACGCCTTCACAACGTGGTATCTTCCCTCTTCCTTCGTCCTTCCCCCTCCCCTTCCTCCCACTCTCCCTCGTTCTTCCCCTCCTCCTCTTGCAGGGCCCGCGCCAATTCCAATGGCGGGCAGAGAGATGTACGCCCCCGAAGGATTGTCCGCCCGTTCCGGTTTGCCCGTACGTCTAAGCCCGCCGGCCCCAGCAAAGAGAAATTATCCCCCCAAAGGGGTGTGATCGAAGACGAAGAGGGCGGGCATCGAGGGTGTAGGATATACGTGTTGAATGACTCGCGGGCAAGTAAGAGCGTACAGCCTTCTTTTTTTTGTTGTTGTTGTTTTTTGTTTTTATTGGTTTTTGTTGTTTATTGTTTTTTGTTGTTGTTATTTTCTTGTTCTGGTGTTTTTGATATATATATTATATTATAGTATAGTATCTTATATTATATTATATTATATTATATTATATCATATTATATTATATATTTATATGTAACAGCACATACTAATTGATTTGTAAAAAGAACACAGCAACAACAACTGCAGCACAGCAGCACCTACTTTGCGTTTACCTTGTTCTCCCCCCGCCTCGCTGTGCACCTCTACTCCTAACATTAACTACGGTGGCGGTGGCCCCTTCCACCTAGGAGCCGAAGGGCGGGCCTACTGCTAGCAGAAAGAGCGGGCATATTGCTGGCAAGAGGGACTTTCCACTTTGACATGTTCAGCCTTAGTGCCACACAAGGCTTGCCACTTGTTTGTATACATGCCCATGCCACTAAGTGCGCACTACATCATCATTCTTTCTGTCCTAGACGCGTAGGGGGGCAATTGGCCGACGTACGCGGATTAGTTGCACAGAGCGCACTCGACAGGCGCAGTTTGTATTTCCTTCGGTGCACATCTCATCTTGTCGCAAGCTGTTTCTAATACGATAATCAGTTGGTACTGCGATCACGACCAGCAGCACAGGCCCAATTGACTCCTGACAGGCCAGCCTGCGTAGGCCAGCCTTTGCATCACAGGATGGTGCAGTAGAGGATCGTAGCGCACCCCCCCTCCGAGCGGTGTGCGCATATCTTTGGCAATCTACAGTCGCCACCCTTAACATTGCCCCACCAGTTGCTCTGCACAGATCCCAGCGTGCACATTTTGTTCCACCCGCCAAGGCAAATCCGCTTCCCCTCATTGGGGCTATTCACGTCCACAACAAAGAACGATCGTGCTCGATTGGCCGGCCGGGCTAATGTCACCACAGTCTCGGCGATCGGCACGCTCAACTGAAAGTGCCCTGTGTCTTCCCGTGAGGTCGATTGCCAAACGGCGGGGAACAAACTCGGGTGAACGAAGCGGCAAGGAAAAACTAGAGCAGTGCGGATGCTGCGGATTACCCTACAGCGTCGACGCCAGAGAGAAAAACTAACCAGACAGGACCTCAGCGCAGGCCCCAGCGTGCAGATTTACGTGAGCAAACAGAAGCAGCCTGGACATCCTCTGCTCCTTGCTCTGTTCATGTTATTTCTTGATATCTGTGTTAAGCGCTACAGGCCGTTTCCGCAGCGTGCTCCAGGCTCCGCACAGAGAACGCTGCCATGATCTGCCATGCACGATGCTCGCTGATTACCCGACACGTTGTGGCTCCTCACTCACGCTCTCAGATTATTTAAAGCATCGGCCGTTTTTGCCTGCTGAACACCAGCCACCGCGAGCACTTACGCTGCTCCTTCCTCCCATCACCGCTTGTTATTCGCGCCACTCGCTGGCACATGCGACAAACAATCGGTCGGGAGGTATCGGAGGTGGTGGTGATCATTATGGGAATGGCGGGTCTACGTCTACGTGGCTGGTCACCGCACGAGCAGTGCCACTCCCTTTCAAGCTTGGCATCGTCGCACTTATCTTAATTCTACATCTAGTGACGGCACGACCTATGAATGTTACGTTGTTCTTCGTTACCTCGTTGACTTGCTGAGGTCCGTGCCGTCCTACTGTATTTGGCCTTCGCGACGGCACTCACCATCGATCTCAAGGTGGCTCAAAGTTGTCACCTCTGTTTACTGTTGTTGCCCTCCAGCCAGGGTGAGTGTCGTCCCATCTGGCGGGCGCCTGCTCTCACTAATGTTCTCGCCCGTTGCTCGTGCTCTGTCAGTTTCCGCGGCGCCCGCCAGGTGCTTTTGCTTGACCCGAGTCGTTTTTTTCTTGCACTGCAAGGGCGCCACATGTGCAGGCATAAGGCCTGGTCAACGCACAAAGGAGGAGGACGAGGAAGATGATGATGATGCTGATGATGAGGAGGAGGAGACGGACGAGCAGGGGGAGGAGGAGGAGGAGGAGGAGGAGGAGGAGGAGGAGGCTCTTGGCGCCAGGGGGGCCAGCCTCCCCAAAGGCGGTGGGCCTCTAAGAAGGCAGGGTGCCCTTCCAGTGAGAGTACGTCTTAACGGTGAATTAAATCAACAGCGTAGTGTCGATAGCGTAGTGTCAACAGCGTAGTGTCAACAGCGTAGCGTCAACAGCGTACTGTCAACAGCGTAGTGTCGACAGCGCAGGGTCAACAGCGTAGTGTCAACAGCGTAGTGTCAACAGCGTAGTGTCGACAGCGCAGTGTCGATAGCGTAGTGTCAATCAACGGCGTTTCAACAACATGATGTCAACAACGTAATGTCAACAGCGTAGTGCCAACCGTGCACTGTCAAACCACATCGTACTGTCGCCAACATACGATTAGCTGCGCGAACCAACGGCATGGCGCGAACTCTGAGCGTACCGTCATCACTGTAATGCCAACAGCGCCATGACAACAGCGTAGTGGCAACAGCGTAGCGCCAACAGCGTAGTGTCAACAGCGTAGTGCCAACAGCATGAACCAACATCGTAGCAGAACACAACGGTGCAGCGTCGACCAACAGGGTAATCTCAACAGCGTAGCGTCAACAGCGTAATGTCAACAGCGTAGCGTTAGTGCCAACAGCGTAGGGTCAACAATGCAGTGTCAACCAACGGCGTAGCAACAGCGCAGTGCCAACAGCGTAGCGTCAACAGCGTAATGCCAACAGCGTAGTGCTGACAGCTGACTGTCAACAACTTATTGCCAACAGCGTAGTGTCAACAGAGTAACGTCCACCGCGTAGTGTCTACATCGTAGAACAAACAGCGTACTGTCAACAGCGTAGTGTCAACAGGGTATTGCCAACAGCGTACTATCAGCATCGCGAACCAACCGCGCAGCAGGAAATAATAGCGTAGCGTCGACCAACGGTGTAGTGTCAACAGCATGAACCGACAGCGTAACATCAACAGCGTAGCGTCGTAGTGTCAATAGCGTAGTGACAACAGCGCAGTGTCAACCAACGGCGTAGTGTGAACAGCGTAGTGCCAACTGCGCACTGTAGTGTTAACAGCGTAGTGTTGACAGACTAATGTCAACAGCTTAGTGTCAGCAGCGTCGTGTATACAGCGTAGGTTCAACTGCGTAATGTCCACAACGTAGTGAGGACTGCGTAGTGTCGGCATCACGAACCAACCGCTTAACAGGAAATAGCAGCGTAGCGTCGACCAACGGTGTAGTGTCAACAGCATGAACCAACAGCGTAACATCAACAGCGTAGCGTCGTAGTGTCAATAGCGTAGTGACAACAGCGCAGTGTCAACCAACGGCGTAGTGTGAACAGCGTAGTGTCAACTGCGCACTGTAGTGTTAACAGCGTAGTGTTGACAGACTAATGTCAACAGCTTAGTGTCAGCAGCGTCGTGTATACAGCGTAGGTTCAACGGCGTAATGTCAACAACGTAGTGAGAACTGCGTAGTGCCGGCATCACGAACCAACCGCTTAACAGGAAATAGCAGCGTAGCGTCGACCAACATCGTAGTGTGAACAACGTAGTGCCAATAGCGCATTGTAAACAGCGTGCTTTAGACAGAGTCGTGTCAACAACGTCGCGTCAACAACGTAGTGTCAACGGCGGGGTGTCAACAACACAGTGTCGACAACGTAGTGTCAACCAACAACGTGCTGTCGACCGCGTATTCTCAGCCGTGAGCCAACGACATCACGAGAAATCACGGCGCACCGTCGAACAACAGCGTAGCGTCAACAGTGTAGCGTCGACAGCGGAGCGTCAGCAGCGTAGTGTCAACAGCGTAGTGTCAACAGTGTAGTGTCAACAGCGTAGTGTCAACAGCGTATGGTGAACAGCGTACTTTAAACAGAATCGTGTCAACAACGCCGTGTCAACAGCGTAGTGTCAACAGCGGGGTGTCAACAACGCAGGGCCGACAGCGTAGTGTCAACCAACAACGTACTGTCGACCGCGTATTCTCATCCGTGAGCCAACGACATCACGAGAAATCACGGCGCACCGTCGAACAACAGCGTAGCGTCAACAGTGTCGTGTCGACAGCGGAGTGTCAGCAGCGTAGTGTCAACAGCGTAGTGTCAACAGTGTAGCGTCAACAGCGTGGCGTCAACAACATGCACCAACAACGTATCGGAAAACGACATCGTCGCGTCGACCAACAGCGTAATGTCAACAGCGCAGGCGTAGCATGAACCAGCAACACAACGGATTGCCTGTGTTCAAGGGGCGGCCAGTTCCTTCATGGGCTCCACAAGAACTTCTCAACTGTGCAACTGGGGTTTTGGGTGCAACTCCGTATGGGGCCGCATAGCGCGTCAGGCGTCTACCGAAATCCCACCAGCCCTTTGGGCGCAGGTGGTCTAACGATGTCTTTCTTTCTTCTTCCAAAGCCCCCTCTTCCCCTCCCCCTACCCCCCCCCTGGACCTGGACGGGGGGTTTTGCGAGCAGTTCGAGCGTCGCGCAAAAAGCGTACCGCGTCTAATATTAGAGCCGTACTGTCTCTCTTCGCAATGCGAACAACGCAATGTCAACAGCGTAGCGCCGCTCACTAGAAGCGTACAGTCCTCTTAATGTGAACAACGTGGTGTCAAAAACGTAGTGTCGCATATTAAGATTGTACGATCTCTCCTCTTAATACGTGCGAACAACGTGCTAATAGCGTAGCGTCGCATATTAGAAGCGTACAATCTCTCCACTTAATGCGAACAACGTAGTGTCAACAGCGTAGTGTCGCAGAGTAGAAGCGTACACTCTCTCCTCTAAATGCGAACAACGTGGTGCCAAGTGTCGCAGATTGGAAGCGTACAGTCTCTCCTCTGAATGCGAGCAACGTAGTGTCAACAGCGTAGCGTCGCAGACTACAAGCGTGCAGTCTCTCCTCTCATTGCGAAAAACGTGGTGTCAACAGCGCAGTGCCGCATGTGAGAAGCGTACAGTCTCTCTTCTGAATGCGAGCAACGTAGTGTCAACAGCGTAGCGTCGCAGACTACAAGCGTGCAGTCTCTCCTCTCATTGCGAAAAATGTGGTGTCAACAGCGCAGTGCCGCATGTGAGAAGCGTACAGTCTCTCTTCTGAATGCGAACAACGCAGCGTCAACAGCGTAGTGTCGCAGATCAGAAGCGTACACTCTCTCCTCTTGATGCGAACGACGTAGTGTCAACAGCGTCGTGTTGCAGGTTCGAAGCGTGCAGTCCTCTTTCTTAATGCGAACAACGTAGTGTCAACAGCGTAGTGTCGCATATTAAAAGCGTACAGTCTCTCCTCTTAATGCGAACGACGTAGTGTCAACAGCGTAGTGTCGCAGACTGGAAGCGCACAATCCCTCCTCTTAGTGCGAACAACGTAGTGTCAACAGCGTAGTGTCGCAGATTGGAAGCGTACGGTCTCTCCTCCTACTGCGCACAACGTGGTGTCAACAGCGTAATGCCGCAGACTAGAAGCGTACAATCTCTCCTCTCCTCTCAATGCACCCTGCGTTACACAGTGTCAACAGCGTAGCGTTAATTCACTGTTTGAACTCTTCGTTCATTGTTAGGAGATATCTGGCCTTCCAGTTTCTGAGGGGCCTTCTTAGCGGCCCGGGGGGGCCAAACATGACACCTGGCGCTCTGAGGTCCGTCCCGCTCGGAGATCCCTCGCCATCCTCCTCCTCCTCCTTTGACTATCTCGCTCGCCTTCACCTCCCATTATCTTTCTTCTCCTCCTCCTCCTCCTGCTTCTTCTCAACCTCCTCCTCCTCCATTTCTTTCCTCTCCTCCTCCTCCCCCTCCTCCTCCTCCTCCTCCTCCTCCTCCTCCTCCTGCCCCCACTACATGTTACATGCATGTGCTTGCTCAACGTTTCGAATGGATCATGCAATTGCCAAGGCAGAGCCGAGGCCCCTGTCGCGCGCAGGGTGGTGGGCGGGGTATCTCGCCGTGTAGCGCCCAGTCTTCTGCGCGGCAGTGAGCGCAGATGCGATCTTCACCGCCTGGCCAGGAGGGGAAAGAAGATTGCGACCCTGTGTTGCGCCCTTCCTAGTCGATAGCGTGTCGGTCGCGCTGTGCACACACCGCTCCCAACCAGCGCGCACGCTTCGGATAGCTGCTCAAACAGGGCTGCCTCCCCCCATCACAACCCAGTCGCGCGCTCTGGGGGAGGCCGAGCAGGAAGGGGAGGGGAGAAAGAGACATAAAAAGAGATAGGGGGAGACAAACGGGGCATATAGTACAATAGACATACACATCTATAGATGTGTATCTATATAGGTACACCTTTGTATATACATACACTCATATATATATATATATATATATATATATATATATAAACATACATACGTACATATTCAAGTGGCACGTGTGTGTCCAGGCTCATACAAGTGATGCAAGATGGGCTGGCGGAGTGAGCGAAGCGATTAACAAGAGAAGTGTAAGCACGATTCCGACCAGTCGATTTGTTTCAACAGACAATTTGTGGAGGGAAAGAGAAGGAGAAGAGGAGGATAGCTGCTGGGAGTGAAATGCACTAGCAAGGTCGCACTCGAACGCAAGTGGGGTTGCCACACCTTGCGATGCGTGTACCAGGGCCCCCCCAGGAAGCCTCAGGAGGCCCGACTTGGCTACCGGAAGAGGCTCCAGGAGGCCCCAGGATTGTGAGTGTTGTGTGTGTGTGAGAGAGAGTGTGTGTGTGTGTGTGTGTGTGATGTGTGCTCTGTGTTGTGCGTGTCTTCTGTGCGTTGTAGGTGCTGTGTGTGTGTTATGTTTGTCTAGCGTGTGATGTGTTGGGTGTGATTTGTGTCTCTGTGTGTGCATGTAGTTCTGAGGCCCCAGGAGACCCCAGGAGGCTCCAGGAGGCCCCAAGAGGCTCCAGGAGGCCGCAGGAGGCCCCAGGAGGCCCCAGGAGGCCCCAGGAGGTTCCAGGAGACCCCCAGGAGGCTCCAAGGTGGGGTCTGGGGTACCAGAAGGTACAGAAAGCCCCAGGAGGCCCCAGGAGGTTCCAGGAGGCCCCCAGGAAGTTCCGAGGCAGGGTCTGGGGTACCAGAAGGTACGTCGTGGCTCGATTTTGGGAGGATGTCTCAGGCGAAACCGCCATTCTCTGAGAATCGGGGTCAAAATCATTGAAATTACCGTATGTTTTTGAAGGATTTGTCAACATGTTGAAATTCCAATGTGTTTGTGGACCCTGACGTCACGATCCGTGTAAGGGGTGCCACAGATTTTCAGAATTTCGAGGATGTCCCTAGCGAAACGGCCAGAAGAACCGCGAACGACGCGGCGCGTATGCACTATTCGCCTCTGAGCTCTACTCCCTCGGAGAGGTGCGTATGATACGATATACTTATATACATATGTCTATGTATATGTAATCATACCTAGGTATATATATATATATAGATAACAGAGTCGAACTATATACTGGAACCACGCGCGCGCTTCGCGCGCGCTAGGGCTCGAGCGCATTCCAGGTGAGCATACCTGATTGGGTGACGATGGAAATCATCCAGCGAGGACGACCATCCGGGAGCGCACTCCCAGATGGACGCTTCAGGGGTCGTTAAAAAATCAGGCCCAAAGAGATCCTGCTGCTCTGAACAGACACACCGAACGGCTACCTGAAGGTAAGCCGTGGAAGGCTTCGGGAAGCTCGTGGCCTGAGGGCCGTCTTCGCGGTCTTGAAGATCAATTGGGCGTCTGGAGGGCCCCTCGGACCAGCTCGGAGGTGTTTGGGAGTTCCCTTCGAAACCCTGGGGGCCACTGTGGGGCAGCTCGAACCATCCATGGGCTGCCAAGTTCCGTCGAAGCCGTGGCGGGCGCGGCCTTCGGGATCCCTAAGGCAGGACTCTGCCTTACTGGGAAGCGTTAAGATGTTGCACGCCATACAGATGACGCGGCTCACTCTTCTAATGAGAGCGACGTCCAGCACGACTTGGCGCCATAGGTATGCGCGCAGGGCGATTTTCACCCTGCTCATTCCCGGAGAGCGCCCAGGAAGGCCGTAGGAAGGCGCGCAAGGCAGGCACATGAAGGACCCACGGCACCCTCCGGGGGGACGCCCGTGACCGCCTGGCAGCCTGGGAAAACCATGCCGGGAGTCTCTTTCGGATGCCTTTAGGGGGACGTTCTTGGAAGGCTCTATGGGGTTCTGGTGCTCTGGGCAGTGCTGGACCCCTCTCCGAGCGCTTTGGGGCCCTCTTGAGGCCGTCCTGGCGGCTTTCCTGGGTCGTCTCCTCCTCCTCCTCCTCCTCCTCCTCCTCCTCCTCCTCCTCCTCCTCCTCCTCCTGGTGGGGTCTCTTCGGTTTTCGGTGGGGGTCTCCTGGTGGTCTCTTCGGACTTTTTGGGCGCGCCTCGGGGGGCCTCCCCGGGGCTCTTAAGGGGGTCGGCCTCGAAAAAGGACGTGTGGGTTTCCCCTTTCTTTTTCAATCTGGGCCTCCTATCAATCATTGGGGCAGGATGCTGAGTAAAAGAGAACTGATGATGAGGGAGGAGGAGGCGGAAACGCATGAGGGAGGCGGAAAGAGGAAGGAGCGAAGGAGAGACGAGGAAGAGATGGGAGGGAACATGACGCAGCGTGGAGGAGGGAAGAAGAGAGGAAGGAACAACATGTGCAACGGGAGACGGAGGAGAACCAAAAACAAGAGAGAGCGAGAGAGAGAGAGAGAGAGAGCAAGGAGAACGATCAGCGAGGGGTGGGGGAAACGGAAACGCACTCTGGGGCACGCCAAGCCCTTGGACAGAAGGGAGCGGAGGGGGATCGGCGAACTTGACGAAAGGATTTTCAGGGAATCCCACCAGCCCTCAGGGCATAGGTGGTCTGGAGCGCTTCCTCTGCCGACCCCCTTCTTCCCCTTCGGGGAGGGGTTTCCCCCTCCCCCTTGCCCCCCTCCCCTGGACCTGGACGGGGGCGCACCGCGAGGCGTTGGAGCGCCCACGATGGCCCAAGACGGCTCCAAGAGGGCCTCAGAGAGTCCAAGATGGCCTCCAAGATGGCTCAAGACAGCTCCCAATATGCTCCCAGTAGCCTCACGATCGCTCCAAGACGTGTCTGAATGGCCCGAGAGCTCCCCAAGGAGGCCCCCAAGAGGGCAACATCCTGCCAAATCCCAAGGAACATCAATATGTTTTACGTTCTCTCCTTTCCCCTTCCGGTGGCCTTCCGAGGCCTCAAGATGGCTTCAAGATGGCCCAAGAGGGCCCAAAGAGGGGTACAAGAGAGCCCCAAGACGGATACCAGAGCGCCCAAGAGCGATCCAAGAGCGCTCCAAGAGGCGATGTTAGGCACTCGTGAAGGGCAAGGCTAAACGAAGCTCCCCAAGATGACTCCAAGACGGTGCCCCACACTCCCCTCCCCACAAACGAAAGCAGTTCGCTGGGCATCATTTCTGAATGGACTGGCGGGGACACGCGACGCGTTTTGAATTGCACAATGGACGTGCGTTTCCGCCGGGGCGCGCCTGCGGATTGTAGAATACGATCTCGTCCCTGGACGCGGCCAGCACGCCGCATCACCGTTTTGTCTCTGCCACGAGCCCACCCTTTTCCAAGTCCGCCCTGCCTCCTTGTCCTCATCTCTCCCCGGTCACCGTCCTCTTCCCATATACACCGGTGGAGCGGAGTTCTCCCCGGTCAATCTGTTTCATTCCCAGGTTACTTTTTGTAAAACGTGGGGAATTCTTACTCGTCGCAGAGAGGCATCGCTCAGACCTCCTTGAAGCTTCTTAGCGGCCTCGAAGAAGCCTCTAGGCAGCCTCTAAAAAGCCTCTGAGAGGCCTCCAAGAAGCTTCTCAGAGGCCTCTCAGACGCCTCTAAGAGGCTTCTTAGGGCCCCCCCGCCCAGCGCCGGGAGCGCCCAGATGGATTTTCACCCCGGAGCCGCTCCAGGGTGAAAATCCACCTGGGACTCTCCCGAATGCAACACAGCGCTTTCGGGGATTCCGGGGAGGGGGGTGCACCCGAGCCCCCCCCCCAAAGCCGCCGCCCCCCGTCGATTCATCGCAGGGGTGCCTGGCGTGCTGGACCTCTCGGTTTTGGTTTTGGTTCTTTTTCCCAAAGAACTCCCCCTAGCGCTTTGGCCCGTCCCGCCGGCCGCCCCCCAAGACCCGCAAGACGCACACGCCATCGCCCAATCCCAAGTCTCCCTCCAAGATCGTCCAAGATGGCCTCCAAGTCCACCCAAGATGGTCCAAGACGGCCTCCGAGACGGCCCAAGAGGGTCCAAGATACCTCCAAGTTCGCCCAAGAAGCCTCCAAGACGGCCCAAGAGGCCTCCAAGAGGTTCTCCAGGAGGGCCCGAAGAGGCCAAAATCGTCCACTTTACGATAGTTTTGGAAGGATTCTGTTTTTTTGTCTTTTCGGCTTCCCGACGCTCCAAGACAGCCCAGGAGGCCTCCAAGAGCGCCCCAAGACGGCCCAAGAGGCCTCCAGGAGCGCGCCAAGACGGCCCAAGACGGCCCCAAGACGGCCGCACGAGGGCCCAAACACGGCCCAAGAGGCCTCCAAGACGCCCAAGATGGCCTCCAAGACGGCCCCGAGGCGCCCCCAGAGGGCCCCAAGTCGGTTCAGAGAGGCCCCCAGGACGGGCCGCGCCGCCCGGCGCGGACCCAAAGCGCGGAAGTCTCCCCAATTCTTCCTCCAAGACGGCTCAATATGGCCTCCAAGATGGCCACGTTGGCCCAAAATGGCCTCCAAGATTGTCAAAGATGGCCTCCAATATGCCTCCAGGCATCATCCCCCTTCTCCTTTTTCCTCCTTCTCCTCCTCTTCCTCTTCCTCCCCCACGTGCTCCCCGAAGGTTTTCCAAACCAACTCGGGGAACACGTGGTCCGATAGCTTGGCCAAGCTCTAGCCCAGCTGTCGGCCACACAGGCGCTTCCACAAGGGCAGGGGGCGGCGGTGATTCGCCGTAGGCGTGCTCGATATCACTCTCCGAATCAAATCTCTTCTCGAGGGGCCTTTTTTTTCGGGGATCTTCTGACCCGGGTCAATCCAGACCCAGGTCAGCAGGAAACCAAAAACTGCAATGCAGGAAAACAAAAACTGCAACGCAGGTCTTCGCAAACCCGTGTCAGCCAATATGCGCGGCCACCCTCGCGGCCACGAGCGGCTCGCTAACCCGGGTCAGCCAGAGGGGGTCTTCGCAGGATCCTGCAGGATCCGGTGCCGTGGCTGACCCCCGTTTGCAGTGACCCCCGTCTCAAAGCTCCCGATTGCGGCTGGGCCCTCCGGCCCCGGTGTCGGGAGCGCCCACACCCCGGAACCGCTCCAGGGTGAAAGCCCACCTGGGCCCATCTGGGGCCCTCAAGTCGAGTCAAGTCAAGTACGCCTTGCTCCTCCTCCTCCTCCCTCCTCCTCCTCCTCTTCCCTCCTCCTCCTCCTCCTCCTCCTCCCTCCTCCTCCTCCCCTCCTCCTCCTCCTCCTCCTCCTCCTCCTCCTCCTCCTCCTCAAGTCAAGTACACCTTGCATCTGGGGCCCTCCCCCGTGCAAAACGACGCTCTCGGGAGGAGGGGCAGAGGTGGATCCGAGCCCCCCCAGAAGCCGCGCCGTTCTGGTTCTCGGCGCTCTCGGGTCTTCGGCGCCCCGCTGGCTGTGAGCGCCCTTCGGCCATCTACAGTCGGGGCGTTGACCTAAGGAACCCTAAATAAGGAACGGGGCCCCTTTCTCCCATAAGTTGAACTTCGATTTCGCATGGAAAACCTCAGGAAAACGGAAGGCATACTGTAGAACAATCAAGGAACACCGAGCCCCTCCCCAACGAAAAGGGTTCCTTCTGCAGGGGCCCGGCTCTACGCGCCTCTCGTGGTTTGCGCCCTTTGGTCTTCGACGCCCTTTTTGGTTCTCGGCGCGTCCCTGGTGTTTCGGCGCCGCCGTGGCGCTCGGCGCGTCGTTGGCTCTCGGCGCCCCTTTGGCCTTCGAGGAGGCCTCTCTGGTCCTCGGCGCTTTTTTTTTGTTAGGGAATCGAGCTCTACAATCCAAAAGCCGCATTAAAGTGATCATTTGTTTTTTGCCCCCCCCCCCCTCTGTCACAGGGGGGCTCTAAGATGGCCCCCCTCTGTCACGGAGGAGCTCGTTCTGGGTGCTCTTCCGCCACGGGAGCTCCCGATACGATTGGAGACGCTTCTTCCGGCCCTGCATTGGAATTTGCACTGGGGAGCGGGCCCTGGTGTATACGGGGCCCTGGTGTACACATTTGTCGTGGCTTCCACGGGAAAGCGGGGAACAAATATACACCACACCACCCCGACGTCGCCCCCGACCCTCAGAAATTCCTGGGATTGCAACACAGCCCGCCACTGGTAACGTATATGCTCCGATTTCCGATTTTTGTTTTCGCCGGATCTCGCCTGAAACGGAACAGGCGGGCCTCGAGGGCTCCCTTGGGGAGGCTCCGGGGGCGGTTTTTCTGAGGATGTC
The DNA here is from genome assembly GCA_963575745.1 of Prorocentrum cordatum. Lineage (NCBI taxonomy): Eukaryota > Dinophyceae > Prorocentrales > Prorocentraceae > Prorocentrum > Prorocentrum cordatum. The sequence goes on from CAUYUJ010015850.1 coordinate 28,841, forward strand.
CCACGCGAGGGCGCCAGTTTGGAGTTCGTCGCCGGATTCGCCCAGCTCCCTGCCCCGAGTTCTTACTTGGTGAAAAGTTGGTGCCTCGTATTCTTACGTTGCTCGTTCCCCGGGGTTCCCTGGGTTCTCCGGGTTCCCTTCCCCAGGCGCCTCGTGTTCTTACGTTGCCCGCCCCCTGGGCGTTCCCCAGGTTCCCCGCCCCCGGTGCCTCATGCCAAAGAATGCCAAGCAATGCGAAGCAATGCCAAGGAATGCTGGGCAATGCGCAGCAATGCGAAGCAATGCGAAGTAACGCGAAGCAATGCCAAGCAATGCCAAGTACTGCGCCCATGTAATCGGAAACTTTCCCCTACTTGGGGTCGCGCCGGGTTGATTTGTTCGTCAGGCCCCGATGCTCGCACGGGCCTTCCTTCTCTGCGCCTCCCAAACCCAATGGAAGAAATACCGAGCAACGCGAAGCAATGCGAAGCAATGCCGAGCAATGCCGAGCAATGCCAAGCAATGCCAAGCACTGCGTCCATGCCATAGGACGCTTTCCCCTCATTGGGCTCGCACCTGGTCCGCACGACCCGCGAGAGCCTGCAAAGAGGGCCAGCGCGCCCCCGAGGTGGCCCGAGACGGCCCCCAGGAGGGCCCGAAGGCGGCGCCACGACGGCCCGAGATCGCGAGCAAAAGGAGCCGATTCGCCGAGCGCTTCGTTCTTCCAGTCGCACGCGGGCGCGCCGCGAGGAATCCGTGCAGATATGCTCCAAACGACCAGGAGTCAGGAGTTGAGACCCGGGGGCTCGCGGGGAACCGCCCCCCTCTGCGGACCCTCCGGGGGCTGGCGGAGTCTGGCTCCTCAGCCCCCCTTGCGGGGCCGAAGTCGCGCTTCGGCTCGTGAGGGCTCCGCCCCAGGCTCTGCCTCTCGCGGGCCACCCTGAAGCTCTTGAACCTTGAACCCCGTGGCGCTCTCTCTGGAGTTTCACCGGCGCTGCCGGCCTGCCCCCGCGAGTGTCCGTCACCGGGTGCAGTCAGGGCGTTGACCCAAGGAACCCTAAACAAGGAACGGGGGCCCCTTGTTCCCGAAAACGAAAAGAAAACCCAAGGCAAGCTGTGAAACACTTAAGGAACGCGGAGCCCCTCCCCAACCAAAAGGGTTCCTTCTTCAGGGCCCCGACTGTACGTCGCACGCTATACGCCTGAGCTCGTCAGGCGGTGCTCTCCCGTGGCCGCCGGCGCAGCTCCGCGAGAGCTCGCGGGCCGCCCGCTCGCCCCGCCTGTCTGCCTGTCGGCGCGCGTCTCCCTGCGCGCGCATCGCCCAGCTTCGCCTGGGGGGGCCCCGGGGGACTCAGCGCGCGGGTTCGAGATGGCATGTTCGCGGCGCGGGCCCCAGCCAATATGTGCCCGAGGAGGAGGAGGAGGGGGAGAGGAGGAGGAGGAGCAGGAGGAGGAGGAGGAGGAGGAGGAGGAGGAGGAGGTGGAGGCAAATGCCTCGTCAACGAATCGGAACTCCAGAAGGTCCACGTCCTTGTCGACGTTCGCCGAACCAGAGGCGAGGAAGGGAGGGCCGCTTGCCGAGTGCGAGCAGGCGACGAAGACGATGCCTCCAGCGCGCAGGCACGCGTGCGGCCGTCGCCTTCGACGTTAATGGGAAGGAGAGTTGAACGAAGTCGCTGCTCTCGCCTCCTGGCGTCAATGTCGGCGCTCCTCCATCGTGGCCTGAACGCGCTGCAAATCGTCGATGGTGGGTTGTTGGGTGCTGTCGAGGCTGGTGCTGCTGACGACAGCTTGGAGGGGTCGTCAGAGTTGGTCGTCGGGGCTGTGGCCCTCGTGAAGCTGCTGTCGGCGAACTGCACGCCACGGGGCCACTCGGCCGGAGGGTCGACAGGCCTGCGCGTCGTTGCTGGTGAAGAGTCAGGTCCTCCTGTCGGCTGGACATCGGAAGTGACGTAACTGCTCGGATGCCATGTGGCGGCCAGCTCGAGCTCTGGCCACACCGAGTCGGCCATGTCGAGCTTGCCCCAGACTGCGCGGAAGGCCAAGAGCGGCAATCCGAGGCAGGCTAGCCCAGATGGGCAGATTCACCCCAGGGGCCACCGAACGGCGCCACGTTGGTCAAGTGGCGCATGCCAAGTAGCAGGGATGAGCTGCTGACGCGCGAAAGTGGTCGCACTAGCAATGATGGTGCCACTGGCATCTCCGGCCTGGAGCTCGCGGTCCGGCGGCCCAGCCGCGCGCGACAGCCCAGGCGCTTGGCGACTCAGCGGCCACGCCGCTAGTGCTGCCAGCAGCCTGGGGTCGCTCCATGACACGCGCCATCTCCCGACGTAGACGTTGGAGCTCCTGGGCTGCCCCGACGCAGCCCATGCAGGCGCAGAGCCAGCCCCACTCGCGCCCATAACGTGTCAGACCACTGTGAACACGGAGTCGCTGCACGTGGTGCTGCTGGTGCTGATGCAGCGAGCCATGTTGCCTGGGGGGTCTGCTGCTTGCCATGGGCCAGGGTTCTCCTGGCCACTGGCCGATTGCTGGGGTTCCCTGACTATGTACAGTAGGGGCCCGTCCACAAGAAACCTTCCACAAGAAACCCAACCCTGAGATCCCAGGACGTCTATTGATTTTTGGTGTGGGAACGTCACGCTTTCCATCGCAACACCATCGAAACCCAAGAAACCCAGGCCACCCTGGAGGCAAGCAGGGTGTATCTAGGCATGGGCCCCTACTGTAGGTACGATGGCCGCAGAATGGCGCTGGTGGTGGCGGCGGGCCTCGCGTGGGCTGGAGCGCACAGCAACGGCAAGGAGCGCGCGGCTCGGCCGCTGTCCTCGGCGCGGGCAGTCTTTGAGCAAGTGTTCGTCGGCGTCGCGCTTGTGACGCCGCAGGCGTTGGCCGTCGCGGCCTGCAGGGTTCGTGTCGCGGCCGAGTACTTGTCCTGCCGTCTTGAACTTGCCCGTGCTCGTGCCATTGCCCTTGCTGAGCACTTGGCCTTACCAAGGCTGGAGGTCGTTGCCGGCTATGCGTGCTGGGGAGGCTCCAGCGTGCGCGCGCTACCTTTGAGGAGGAGGAGGAGGAGGAGGAGGAGGTGAGGAGGAGGAGGAGGAGGTGGAGGAGGAGGACGACGAGGAGGAGGAGGAGGAGGGGGAGGAGGAGGAGGATGAGGAGGAGGATGAGGATGAGGATGAGGATGAGGATGAGGAGGAGGAGGAGGAGGAGGAGGAGGAGGAGGAGGAGGGATCTCTTGTCCTCGCGTCTCAAGGCCGATTGGTTGAAGCTTCGGCGCCGCGAAGCCGCCGAAAGTCCAGGCTCCTGCTATCTCCGAATACCAGCCGCTCCAAACTTGCGGTCGCCGAAGCAGCCAGCAGTGCCGGCGTCGGCGCTGGAGTCGACGCCAGCAACCGGGCGGGCTTCCCCCTCGCCGCCGGCGCTGGGCACGGCGGGGGAGCTCGGGAGTTCCATCCGCAGAGGTTCGAAGCCGTCCCAGCCTCGGTCGCGGCCAGCGTCGGCCAAGAGCGCGGGTGCGTCCCCAATCCAGAAGCGCTGCCAGGGCGAACGAATCGCGAGGCTAGATTGCCTGGCGATCGCTCCAGCACGGGTCCAAGTCGGCGCAGTTGTTGGCGCAAGTAGGCGAAGTGTTGGGGATTCGTTGGGGAATTCATGCTTGAGCGATGTGGGATCATCGCCGACTGGCTGTCGGTGACACCGCGCCCTCGTAGCAGCAGGTAGCTGGGACCCTCGTTGCCGATCATCAGCTGACCTGCCTGCTGCGCGGGGTTTCCAAACGCCGAACCTAGAGAGGTGGCTCGTCGACGAGTCCGTTACCATGTCGTAAAAACGTCATCAGATGGGTTACTGCAGCCATCTTTTCCTCTTCACCGAGCTGGGCCCATCGTCCAGCCAAGCTGCCCATGAGGAGTCTCGCAGGTCCAACCATCGTTCCATTGATCACGTCACCCTGTATCAGCACATGCGGAGGCCATTCGTCAAGGCATTCGCAAGCCAGACCTGTCAAGAGTTAAGATACGGTTGTGCTTTGCTGAAGCCTTGCCATTTCGGAGGGGCCCACTGACCACAGCGTAACCTCTCGAACCTAGCTGCGGAATGGGACGCGATGCTGCTGCTCGGATCACCACTAAAGCAGGCATCCTGGTGCGCTACCTCCCACGCGTCCCTGGTTGCCTCCATACATCAGCGTTTGGGTGGCCACGTTGGTTGCGGTACCTAAGCGAATCGCCGTCTAGCCTGAATGTATTTCTTTCCAAGCGTAGCAGGCAGTAGCCAGGCCGGGTATCCATCAGGTGTGCTCGGCCCGTTGGAATCGCCGAGTTGAACGCGTGCCATATCCGTGGTCGAGTGTGTGTCATACCACTCGTGCTGCTCGTCATCGTCGTCGTCGTCTTCGTCGTCATCGTCGTCGTCGATCGTATTGGTAGAACCCGACCGGCGGCCTTGTCGTCACTGCCAGGTCTGGCGCTGGTGATGTAACGCGACCAGTGTCCTGGGCACTGGTTGAGTCACAGGCTGGCCTTACTGGCCTCGCCGCCTGTGGGAAGAAGAGCGGAAACTGCCTTCGGTGGCAACTCATGGGAGCCTCCCATACCATCTTGTCGGCTCTGGTGAATCGACGCTAGTCGACGCTAAATCGACGCTAAATCGACGCTAGCCGACGCTACATCGGCGCTATCTCCTCGACTCCCAGTCGCTAACCGACGCCAGCCGACGCTAAAGACGGAGTTGAGAGGGTATACCAGGCTCCCACGATTTGCTGCCGAAGCGGCCCACTGGCCTGGGCATTTTCGGTGCCACTCCCCCAGCCACACGGCCCCGCCGCTCGTGCTGGGACGGGCTGTTCGAGTAGCGGATCGACAACATAATTGATCTACCTCAAACTGATTTTCCCACCGAGCCTACGAACAAAATACGTGTGCTGTCACGTAGATTTACGAACAGCTCAGGTGCTTCTGAGGAGGAGGAGGAGGAGGAGAAGGAGGAGGAGGGAGGAGAAGGAGGAGGACAGAAAATCAACTTGGGGGTAAATCGATTAGATAGTCGATCCCCTACTTGAGCTGTGGGGGCCCAGCGGCCGCCAAGGCCAGGCGGTTGCCGCCGATGCCTTTGCTCTCGACCACGGATTCGCCGGCGTTCTGGAGCTGGTGGCTCCTGCCTCGGACATTCAGGGACCGAGGTGCTCTCGAGCTTGTGGAAATGTGTGCTGGTCGTGGTGCTGACGATTTGCCGACGTCGGCTGCCCACGAAGTCCTCCCGTCCGTCCTGGCCATGACGATGTCCACGAAGTCCAGACGGTTCAGCGCGACAATCGCTGTCACTCGCAGTGGGCCGAGTCACGGTGTTTCGGGTGTCGCCGAAGGCGAGCACGGACAAAATCACGGTGGGGAGCGCCTCGGTGGCGCAGGAGAAGAAGGAAACCAGGTCCGCAGAATGATGTGCTCCGCTGCCACATAGAAGTGTAAGGAGTTTGGGCGATAGGATGCTTGTGCCTGGTGATCAAGCGAAACGTATCGCGGTCGGTAGCGGTGGCCTTTCACATTACCACGGGCACGGGAGCTCCAGGAAGTCCAGATGGCGGCGGACAGGACGATATTAGGTACCGTTCGAGTAGTGGGACGAGGAGGAGCTGAGATAATGAAAAGGGATAAGGAGCGGAAGAGAAGCGGGAGGCAGAAAAGAAACGGGGGGAGGAGAAGCCGATGAGGGAGAAGGGAGGAAAACAAACGGGGAGGAAAAATAGCAGGAGAAAAGGAGGATGGGCTCGAAGGGGGGCGCCTGAAGGCGCGCGCCGTTGACCGCCACTATGCGCCATCCCCTGTGCACCTGGCGGCGCGAGAGGGTGCCTCCTCCTTCTCTTCGTCCTCCTCCCCCTATCCCTGCTCGCCCTCCTCTTCCTCCGCATCCTCGATGCCCACCCTGCTCTCCTGCACTCCACATGTTGTTCCTCCTGCTGCTGCTGCTGCTCCTCCTCCTCTTGCTCCTTCTCCTTCTCCTCCTCCTCCTCATCATCATTAGCATCAGCAGCAACATAAACATGAGCAGAAGCGTAAGCGTGAGCATACTGATAAGCATAATCATCATCCCCATCATCACCATCATCATCACCGACATCACCACCATCACCACCATCATCATCATCATCATCAGCATCATCATCATCATCATCATCATC
>CAUYUJ010015850.1:40000-45000 GCA_963575745.1 Prorocentrum cordatum
TGTCGAACAGATGCGGGCCTGCGGGCAAAGCGGGCTGGACGAAACTGGGGCGCAGCAAAGGGGCGATTTGCCAAGCAGCTCACGTCGCCTCCAAGCGCCTCCTGGCGCCGAAAGCGGCCATGCGTCGAGGACTGGCCCTTCGGCGGGGCGACCGAAACTGCGCGCAGCAGGCTTTGCCCCCCCCCCCCCCCTTCCTTCCCCAGCCTTCCGTCCGAGCCGAGCAAGGCGGATAGTCCTTCTCCCCCCCTCTGTCGCCGTCGTCGCCGCCGTCCCCCACCCTGTCTGCGCCCGTTTCCAGCGGCCGCTCTCTGCGCCGACGACGACGACGACGACCACGGGACGAGGACGACGACGACGACCACGGGACGAGGACGAGGACGACGGACGGCGCACGGCAGACGGCGGCGACGACGACGACGCACTGCCGATGGCCTATGGTGTGTGTGTGTGTGCTGCGCAGGCCCGCTGTAGTCGACGTCGACGACGGCGACGACGACGACGACGACAACGACGACGAATAAGAAGAAGAAGACGACGAAGAAGAAAACGACGACGACGACGACGACGACGACGACGACGACGACGGCGGCAGTGGCAGCGACGACGACGACGACGCCTGACAGGGGGAACAAACATTCGCCTCGGATGTGTACGACCCTTACAACAACTTCTATACGAAAGGCAACCGTTTTGAGGCTGTCGTGCAAGGGGGGTGCACGATCCCTTCGGCGGCGCCAGCGACGACCCCCTGGCGCGCGTGATTAAAAGAAAGGTCTCGCGCCCCGCGGGATCTTCTCATCAGCCCCGGGCGGGGGGGTCAGGGGGCAGCCTTTTGTGAACCACGAGCTGACACTTGGGCAACAGAGCCCCTCCATGGGCGCGGGCCGCCCTCCGCGAGAACCCCGAGTCGGCTACACGCAGGAGTGACCCTGGGTAAGAGTGACCTTTGGTGCGCGGCTTTGGGAGGGCCGCGGAGAGGCCAAATCCAGGCGCGCTGGCCGCTGCTACCGCTTCGCGTTCGGCCATCTGGGGACCCATCTGTGCCCGCACCAAAGGTCACTCCGGCGAAAAGTCACTCTTACGTCCAATCGACCGAGGGCCGCAGCGGAAACCACCCGGCCCGCGCCCCTTCACGGGGAGCTGTGGCGCCCACCGCCGCGGCCGCCGCCTCCCCCCCCCTCGAGGGTGGGGTCCCCGCTCGGCCCGACCCGCGAAGCCTCTCCTGCTCGTATCGTTAGCTCGGGCCTGTCCCCCTACAGGGGGATTTCAGACGAACAAGAAGAAATACGCAAAACAAAAACTAACAAAATACAGAAAAATATTCAAAAAGTAGTCCCCAGACTGTTTCCCGGACAGGGCATAGGCCCAGGGTGCTCTTTTAGATGGTTTACCCCCGGTTTTGACTTGAGGTGGGCCAGCGAATTTCGTTTGCGACAAATATCGAGGTCGAGGTGGGCCGGCGAATTAACATTTGAGGATGTCTCGAGCGAAACGCTTGTTTTACAGCATGTGTTGAGGATGTTTCGAGCGAAACGCTTGTCTTGTGTTATACATTGTCCTCTCCTGAGGACCTGAATTCAGAGGATCTCTCGAGTGAAATGCTTGTTTTCACGTGCCCAGGTCTTAAGGATGTTTCGAGCGAGACGCTTGGTTTCACGCCTCCAGGTTGCCCAGGCAGATGTCTAGCATGAGGATTTGTTGAGGATGTCTCGAACCAGACGCTTGTTTTCACGTGTCCAGGTCGCCCAGGCGGATGTCTAGCATGAGGATGTGTCGAGGAAGTCTCGATCGAGACGCTTGTTTGCACGTGTCCAAGTTGCCCAGGCGGATGTCTAGCATGAGGATGTGCTGAGAACGTCTTGAGCGAAACGCGTGTTTTCACGTGTCCAGGTCGCCCAGGCACAGCACAGCCCTCGGCGCGGTACATCAATATCGATACCCTTGGCATTGCAGCCTGGCATGTTGCCTGGCACGTTCCGCGGAGCGTCCCGTGGCGAGTCCCCCTGGCACGTCGCGCGGTGCACGTCCATTGGCACGTTCCGTAGCGCGTCCCCTTGGCACGTCCCGTGGTGCGTGCCCATGGCACGTCCCCTGGCACTTCGCCTGGCGCGTCCCTGCGGACGTTCCGCGGCGCGTCCTCCTGGCATGTCCCCTCTGTCGATTAGGTCTGGGGCAGCTACCATGTGCTCAGGCAGCTCAAGCTTAAGATCCAGATCAGTTCGGTCAGGACTCGGATGCCAGGGAGGACTCGATCCACAACGCTATATAGAGCACAATCGCGGCATGGGCACAATCGCGGCATGGCACATCGCAGTTCAGCACGGCCCAGAACAGCACAGCCGTCGGCACGGTGCATTAAGATCGATACACTCAACATTGCACCTTGGCACGTTCCTTGGCGCGTTCCGTGGCGAGTCCACCTGGCACGTCGCGCGGAGCGTCTCCCGGCACGTCCCGCGGCACGTCCATTGGCACGTTCCGTAGCGCGTCCCATTGGCACGTCCCGCGGTGCGTGCCCATGGCACGTCCCCTGGTACTTCGCCTGGCGCGTCCCTGCGGACGTTCCGCGGCGCGTCCTCCTGGCATGTCCCTTCTGTCGATTAGGTCTAGGGCAGCTACCGTCTGCTCAGGCAGCTCGAGCTTAAGATCCAGATCAGTTCGGTCAGGACTCGGATGCCAGGGAGGACTCGATCCACAACGCTATATAGAGCACAATCGCGGCATGGCACATCGCAGTTTAGCACGGCGTAGCATCGCACAGTCCTCGGCACAGTACATCAAGATCGATACATTCAGCATTTCATTTGCCCGTCGTCCAATCAGGTGTCTTTGAAACGTTGCCATGCCTTACATTTCTGTATTCCTTTCTGGGTTCGTGGGTCGATCATGTTTTTAACTATTTTCGAATATTCCCCCTGTAGAGGGACAGGCCCGACTTAATCATATCGCTCCCATTCGGCGGGGCCTGGAGACCCGGAGCCCAAAAATGTCGTCATATCGTTGGGGCGCACTTTTTACTTCCGCCGCCTTCCGCCAACCTTCCGCCAGCGATGGCGGCCTCGTTTTACTTCCGACGGCCTTCCGCCGAGGAAGAGATGGCAACTCCTTCGACCCTTGAAGGCAAGGCCCTTTCTGCAACGCCTCCTGTATCTCCACCCCTGCTCACATTTACGGCAGGTCCGTGTCGTGACGACCCCGGCGTTGGTTGCCGACATCGCGGGGATCGTTTAACCTTGAACGATCGGCCGTTTCCGAAATGTCCAAATCGTTCAACATTTACCGATTCTGGGTCGCCGGCGGCGTTCAACGTTGAACGCCGGCGGCGGGGTCGCCGCCGGTCGACACGACGCGAACCTACCGTATACAAGCTGCACCGCTGCCCCCGCACTTCACTATCTTACAATGCTTCACGCGCCTCCACCGCTGCACTGCTGCTTTGCCGCCTCTTTCCTCGCATGCCTTGGGTTGTGGCGGGGAGAGTGTCAGGCCCCAACTCAGGGCATGCGGCATGGGTTGGAGGACGCGCCGAAGCGTGTCTCTCCCTCCCCCACACCATGACCTCCAACGATATCCGCCGCTGCACGCCCGCTTGCACCAGGTCGCCCTTTTGCCACCCGTTTGTGAACCCTATACGCTGGATCGGTATGCCTCGGTCTCCCGAGAATGCCTCTCTCTTCCCCCGCCGAATGCAGCACTGTTGGACTGGAGCGACTCTGTGCGCCGCGAAAGCCACAGCCAGACCTAAACTCCTCTACCTCGTGCGATGAGGGCCTCCTTCCGTCTCTCGGCGTCCCAAACTTTTCTCCTCTTACCTGCTTGATGTCCTTCGCTTTCCTCCTCTTACCCTGCTTGTTTTCCTCCCCGCCCCCTGGATGCTGGACATAACTATGGTTGGGGGATGCGAGGGTCTCACTCTTCACTCTAATGCCGATCCACAGCGACAGCGACATGAGGAGGAAGAGGAGACGGAAGAGACGGAGGAGAGGAGGAGAGCGAGGAGGACGGAGGAGAGACCAGAAAGAAGGAGGAGAGACCAGAAAGAGGAAGGAGAAGGAGAAGGAAAGAGGAGAGACCAGAAACAGGAGAAGGAGGAGAGAGAAAGAGAAGACAACAGAAAGAGGAGAATGAGGAGAAAGAGGAGAGAGAAGGAGAAGAAGGAGAGAGAAGGAGAAGGAGAAAGAGATGAGTGTCGGGGAGGAGAAGGAGGAGAGACCAGAAAGAGGAAGGACGGGGACAAGGATTGCAAAACTGGGCTGGGGCTTGCCAGTGGTGGCCGGCCCGGGGACGCTGGGCGAGGCCACCGGCCACCGAGCCTGAAGGCGGGCGGCGCCGGGAAGCCCTGCAGCTGCACCACCACGTCCTCGGTGGACCATCCTTCCTCCTCCCTTCTCCATTTCCGTCCTTTCCTCCTCCCTCCTCCCTCCTCCTCCTTCTCCTGCTCCTCCTCCTCCTCCTCCTTCACCCCATACTGCTACGAATACTACACCTACTACGACTGCTACGACAATTTAATAGTACCACTACGACTACTAGTAGTACGACTACTACTGATATTACCACTACGACTACTACGACTACTACGACTACGGCTACTACGACTACTACGACTACTACGACTACTACGACTACTACGACTACTACTACGACTACTACTACTACTACTACTACTACTACTACTACTACTACTACTACTACTACTACTACTACTACTACTACTACTACTACTACTACTACTACTACTACTACTACTACTACTACTACTACTACTACTACTACTACTACTACTACTACTACTACTACTACTACTACTACTACTACTACTACTACTACTACTACTACTACTACTACTACTACTACTACTACTACTACTAGAACGACTACTACTACGACGAATACTTCGACGACGACTACTACTACTACTACTACGACGACTACTAGTAGTAGTACAATTAGTAGTAGTAGTAGTAGTAGTAGTACTACTACTACTACTACTACTATTG
>CAUYUJ010015850.1:47500-50000 GCA_963575745.1 Prorocentrum cordatum
CGCGCGTGGCCCTCACTGTGCTGGGCCCCCCAGCAGGCCTCGAAAGTGGCGACAGTTTCACAGATCGCAGCCCCCCAGGGAGGGCGAGGTCTAATTTGGATCTGCCGCGATTACCCTCTATGCTGGACCCCCCAGCAGGCCTCGAAAGTGGCGACAGTTTCACAGATCGCAGCCCCCCCCCCCAGGGATGGCGAGGTCTAATTTGAATCTGCCGCGATTACCCTCTATGCTGAGCCCCCCAGCAGGCCTCGAAAGTGGCGACAGTTTCACAGATCGCAGCCCCCCAGGAATGGCGAGGTCTAATTTGGATCTGCCGCGATTGCCCTCTATGCTGGACCCCCCAGCAGGCCTCGAAACTGGCGACAGTTTCACAGCCCCCCGCAGGCAACACAGAAAAAGGCAGGAAAGAGGCGGGAGGCGGGAAGAGGAAGGACGCGACCACACTGCTCTATTCAAAACGAATACCCAACCAAGGAGGGTTGGGAAATAATAATGCTACGGCCACTACGACTACGACGACTACTACTAATACTGCGACTACTGCTACAACGACTACCACTACTAAGGTTATAGATGTTACTACTACTACTACTACTACTACTACTACTACTACTACTACTACTACTACTACTACTACTACTACTACTACTACTGCTACTACTACTACTACTACTAGTGCTACGGCTACTTCACTTACTACTTCTTCTACTACCAGTACCGCTAATGATACTACTACGACTACTACTACTACTACTACTACTACTACTACTACTACTACTACTACTACTACTACTACTACTACTACTACTACTACTCCTACTCCTACGGTCAAATCCAGCGATTTCACGTCATCGCGCGGTGCACTCGCGATGCTCTGTCATGCACCCAGGCCGCGAATCCTGTGCAACAAATACCACAAAGAGCACACTCGCGCGTTCATGTCAGAATCCTACCGAACACCGTGTGTTTGCAAGCATTTCAACATAAAAACATCAAAAACCCAATGCTTTTTCACAAAAATGCTTTGGGGTGTCCTGTCAGACCGTCGGGCTTCCTCCGGCCACCTCTGGCTTCCTGCGGTGTACCGGGCCATTCTCGACTCGTCTGGCAATGCGTGCGCGGCATTCAACACGCGCTCGCCAGTTCCCGTCGGCAACCGCCATCGCGGCCGCATCAGCTGTACCAAACCGGCTGGCCGGTGTGACTTCGGCCCCCAGTTGTGCCAGCTTTGCTTCTTATGTTGTGGGAGGGCGGGTGGGACTGGGCATGCCATGCTTGACTCGCTCGAGCTGGCTAGCTTGACTCCTACTCCTACTCCTACTCCTCCTACTCCTACTCCTACTACTACTACTACTACTACTACTACTACTACTACTACTACTACTACTACTACTACTACTACTACTACTACTACTACTACCGGCCTACTACTACTGCTGCTGCTACTACTACTACTACTACTACTACTACTACTACTACTACGACCGCTACTACTACAACTACTACGACTACTTCTAATGACATCTCTAAGACGACGGCGTCGACGACGACCACTACTACTACGACTACTACGGCTACTTCGACTGTTACTACTACTGCTACTAGTACCGCTACTAGTAAAACAGTTGCAGCTACGACGGCTACTACTACAACGGCGACAACTACGACTACCACTACTGCGACTACTACTGCGAGTAAGGCTACTACTGCTACTACTACTACTACTACTACTGCTACTACTACTACTACTACTACTACTACTACTACTACTGCGGCCACTACGATTACGACTCCTACGGCTACTACTACTATTACCACTACTACTGCTACTACTACTACTACTACTACTACTACTACTACTACTACTACTACTACTACTACTACTACTACGACTACCCCCACTACGACTAGGACGGCAAGGACTACTGCTACTACGATTACTACTACTACTACTACTACTACTACTACTACTACTACTACTACTACTACTACTACGACCAAAACTACACTACTACTACGACGCCTCCGTCTACTGCTACTACTACGACTACGACTAATACGACTACTACTACTGCTACTACGGCTGCTACCACTACTACTACTACTACTACTGCTGCTGCTACTACTACTACTACTACTACTACTACTAATACTAGTACTACTACTACTACTCCTACTTCTTCTTCTACTTCTACTACTACTACTACTACTACTACTACTACTACTACTACTACTACTACTACTACTACTACTACTACTACTACTACTACTACTACTACTACTACTACTACTACTACTACTACTACTACTACTACTACTACTACTACTACTACTACTACTACTACTACTGTCGGCGTGTGTGAGGGGCTTTTCCGTTCGAGCCGTCATCTCCGTCATTCTTTGTACTCGTCGTCTCTGTCCTTCCCTTTCCCTGGGAGACCTCTTCCCCTGGGCTCCAGCCAAGCCGACCTTGAGCAACCTCGTAATTGAGTCGAAGGGA
>CAUYUJ010015850.1:55000-57500 GCA_963575745.1 Prorocentrum cordatum
GTCGACACTCTGGGGCGGGGCGCGGCCAGCGAAGGCGGCCAAGACTGGGCCGAAGTGGAAGCGTGCAAGGGTAAACTTGGAACGTCGCTAATCCTTACTATGCGGGTTGATTGTAGTATCGCTCGTGCCTCTCCTCCTGAATGTGTTACTCTTGCTGCGCCCTTTGTGGAAGATCTCCTCCAGAATCCTACGAGCCCTTTGGGCGTAACTGGCTTAGCGAAATCGTTCTTCCAACCCCCTTCGGCGATGGGTTACCACCGCTCTTTATTATTCATACGGTCGGACTTCATTGGACAGGACACGCCAGAGGACAGAAGACCCTTCCGACGGTCACATTGCCACAGGAATGCAGGAGGCACGGGTCGCGAGACACAGGACAAAAGGGTACCCTTGATTTGGCAGGGTCGACCTGCTAATGGTCCGACTGTGTACGCCCCCTCCCCCACTCGCCCAACCCCTACCCAGGGGCCAGTGCGGGCACACCCCCACCATCCGTGACAAACCAAAAAAACAGCACTACGTGCACGCTGCGGCGACTTCCTGCACCATGCGCGGGTGCCCCGCGATCATTTCGCACTGCGACTTGACAGAGACGACGGGGGTGCCCTGGCACGCGTGGCGCACCTCGCGGGCGTCGCACACCTGGCTGGCGTCTGCACTGGTTCCCAATGGTTGACGATGGCGGACCCTGCCCATGCGGAGACTCGGGTGCTACTTCTGTGTTGGGAAGGCGGGTGGGAGTGAGCGAGACGGCTTGCGGCTTGTGGGTAGCTTGACCCCTCCCCCTACTATCCCCTCCCCTGGGTCTGGATTGGAGTCGCCGCGAGGTGTTAGAGGGCTCTCTTAGGCCTCAGATGACTCAAGATGGCGTCATATTGCCCAAGATGACCTCCAAGATGGCTCAAGATAGTCCATGATTTCTACATGTAGCTTACAACATGCCTTCAGGATGCCTCAGTATCATCCCGAGCTGGCTCCAAATTGCCTCGGAGCCTCCCAAACGCGTTCTCGATGGGCCCAATCGTTCAAAACCTTCGGCAAACCAATGATGTGTGCCGTCTCTCTTTTTTGCCCAGAGGGCCCCAATAAGCTCCAATATTGCTAATCGAGCTCCAAGAGGGGTCCAGGATAGTTCCAATACGGCCCCTAGTCGGCCCCATGAGTGCCCCATTAGGCGATGTGTTGGCCTCTGATGGTGGGGAGTGTAACTAAGACCGCCCCTTCGTGATTCAATGGCGTCCAAGATGGCCCCAAGATGGTCCCGAAAACTCCGCGATTGAACCCAGGACAGCTCCAATATAGTTCCAAGGAACTTCGAAGAGGCTTCCAAGAGGCTCTTAGAACGAAAGATCCACAAACGTCATCATGCTTGACGCCTGCCGTCGTTGTCGTCGTCGTGGTGGTGGTAGTCGTCGTCGCCCTCTTGCTCGACTTCGTTAATGCTGCCGGCCTCGCCCCATTTCTCCTCCATCCTCTTCCGGCTCGTAGTCTTACTCTTGCTCCCCCTCCTCCTCCTCCTCATCCTCATCATCATCCTCCCGCCTCCCTCTGCATCCTCCTCCATACTCCCCTTCCTTCTCCACTTTCTCCACTTTCTCCTCCTCCTCCTTCGAGGGCAGGCTCAGCAATTCCACTCCTGGGTATGCGCAGGCTGATTCCGAGCTTGGGCTGATGGCTGACGAACCTGCCTGCTCCACTGGATGTTCCTACACTTCCCTGGCGAGGGCAACGCGCCTGGCGATCGTGTCTGGAATGGCTGGTGGGGATAAGCGAAGCGTCAGACATTCACACCTGGTCTTCGAAGTCACTCTGTTATCAAAGCGGAGAGTTGTTCAATATTGGGAGCTTGTTGACGTACCTTATGGCGTGGCACGCTCTCTGCTACCCTGGCCACGCTGACACCACATGTGCCATTGCAACGCTCTCGTGCTCGGATGCTTCTACGTGGCCAGCTGCTGTACAGGACAGTCGTGCATATACTAACGGTATCTGGCTCCTGCGAACCAACCTGGAATTCGAACGACACGGTGTCATTCGTTGGGCTACGGCGCTACACCAAGTCTGCCCGCAAACGTGGGAACCCGCGCTGAGGATGGCACAGGCCTGTGGTTTGACGGACCTGCAAGCTGGTCGCTTATGCCGTGCTGTATGCTCGCAGTCGGCAGGCTGCATAGCCGCCAACTCAGATTCTGCCTGCTCGCAATTATTCCACCAAAAATATGAGAAGCGGCCAGAAACAACTCTCGAACCTCGAGTAGCAACATGAGGGGTGAGGGGGAAGGCGGGATCCCAGATGAAGGAAACAAGAGTTTCGCCGAGTGTGAGTTACGTGTGTGCGAGCTCCCCACGAGCAAGATCCGCTGCCTTCCATGAGGAGGAGGGGGGGGGGAGAAGGAGGATGAGAAGGAGTAAAATTAATAATCCAAATAATAAGAAGAAGGGAGGGAGGAGGACGAGCAGGAGGAGAAGGAAGAAGAGATGGAAAAGGGGGCGGGGGGTT
>CAUYUJ010015850.1:60000-85143 GCA_963575745.1 Prorocentrum cordatum
GAGGCATCCAGGGACTGTCGGGGACCTCAGGAGATCTCTGGCGACCTCGGGTGGCCTGCGAGGAGCCATTGTTCGAAACAGAGCCTGACGTGCTTGCCGGCTTCGGGGAGCCTCTTGGGGGTCCCTCGTGGCCACGGCAGGGCGCAGCTCGAAAAACCGGTGGCACCGCATCAGGGGCCCTGGGGGGTGGGATGGGCCGACCCGCTCTGGAAGCTCCCGCGCGCGGGAGTGAACGCTCGACGCCGGCGACGCCCAGAGGGGCGAAGTGAGGAGCGCGAAGGTCTCAGGCCCCTCTGAGAGGGGCCAGGGACCTTCCCACTGGGGGCCCAACATGGCCCAAGCGCGTCGAGATGAGCAGGCTCGCCTCGGAGCGCCGACGCTGGCATCCCGAGCGGCGGGGATCGGCCAACGGTTCTGCGGGCGCCCGTGTGTGGTGGGCTCCAGCGGTCATGCTGGGCGGGCCTCGCGAGGGTGCTCCCGTGACTCTGGGGCCAGGGCACGTCTCGGACGCGGGCTCGAAGTCAGTTGCGTAGACTGCGGCGTCACAGCTGATGGGACCAGCGACCATGGGAGAGCACCAGATCCTGCTGACTGCCTCGGCAAGGCAGGGGACACGGACAACATTCGGACGGCTTCTGTTTTCGACCGTCTCCCGACGTCTCATCATGACAGAAACTCGAGCAAATACGTCGTTGGCGCGAAGACAACACTGCAAGGCCTTATCGCTTCAAGGCGGGCCAATGCACGAATGCGCACATGCACAAGTGGTGCGACACCAAACCGACAGAGGAGGTGACGAGTCTCCAGCCCTGAGCAAAAGCCAGAACAGCTCTGAGCCGATGTGCCGATGTGGCAAGATCTCCCTGATTGCTGGGAGCTGCTCCTCCTCCTCCTCCTCCTCCTCCTCCTCCTCCTCCTCCTCCCGCAAGCTGGAGGCGCGGAAACATAGGAGGGGGCACGCAAGACCTGGACATCCAACGACTCGTCCTTCTCGAGCAGCGAACCCCTCGACCCCTTCCCCACAGGACCGCTTTGCATCCTTAGTCTTAGCTCGGGCATATTCTCCCTAAGGCGGATTTTCGATGACAAATAAAGAGCAGTCAAACTTACTTAAACATAATTCTCAAAGAGTACGGGAAAACGTCCTGACACCATTGTTCGACCTTTCTCGGATTTTCCTCCTGGAGAGGGACATGACCGACTTACCAGTAATCGTTTGTTACTAAGTCCTGTGACCCTGGAACAGTCTCTGGACGCCGGAGGTCGTGGAAAACCCGCGGCGCGACTTCTTTCGAGTCGCCAGAAATCTGATGGCCTAGAAGGGACACGCAGGATGAAGACAGCAATGACGGGATACCCGTCTGAGCGGCGATCACGAATGAGTCATTACGCGGGGTGGTACCCCGACCTTGCGCGGTGGCGGGCCACCCGCGCGGCCCGCCACACTTAAAGCGAGGGGGCTTACGCTCGGCCTTACGCGGGCAGCTCACGCGCCCATGTCGAGGAGGAGGAGGAGGAGGAGGAGGAGGAGGAGGAGGATGAGGAGGAAATTTGTTTTGTTTTGCTTTTTTTCTTGCGTCGCTCACCTGGCGGGGTCGCCCTGCACCCGGACTCCTCTGGAGGTTCCCAGGGGTCTTCGCAGGCCCCCCGAGGCCTTCGGAGCCCCTGGAGGCGCAGCGTCGAGCCGCTGCACGGATGGAGGTCCTCTTCAAAATATGATTCTCGTGTGGCCTCTCTCGCGCCCCCAGTAGTTCAGCCCCAAGGGGCCCCCGAGAGGTCCACAAGAGGCCCCAAACAGCGCCCCAAGACGCTTCGAAACTGCCTCTCAGAAGCTCCGCCAGGCCCCCCAAACAGCACCCAAGACGCCCACAAGCGTCCCCAGATAACGCCTAAGAAGCCCACGACGCCTCAACCGTGGACCCCCCCGCCTCTTGCGGTGGTCGGCGGAATGGCGTAAGCATATTGAGTATGGCTATCGTGCGGCCTTTCTCGCACTGTACGATCCTCAAGCCTGGGAGCTCCAACAGGCACCGCAGGCAGGTAAGGGCTCCCGAGCGGCGCGTCCTCACAGACCATGGTCGTGCAGCTTGGAGCCTGCGGCGCCTGCACGGACCGAGGGCGGCCCCCGCCCAAAACGCGGGCCCTCGCCCGAACACCCCCTGCGAAACGCGCGATCGTGGAGCCCGGCAGCCTTCAGCAGCTGCACGGACCTGGAGCGGCTCCTCCTCGAAATCGGGCTGCCAAACTCAGGCCCTCGCCCGAGACCCCTGCGAAACGCGCGATCGTGGAGCCCGGCAGCCTTCAACAGCTGCACGGACCTGGAGCGGCTCCTCCTCGAAATCGGGCTGCCGCCTCTGCGCCGCGCACATCTCCAGCCGCCTACACGAATGGGGAGCGACACCCTCCCAAGCCCAGAGCTCTGCAATGCCACGTGATCGAATACTGCTCCGACCGTTGTCGTTGCGCGCTGTGGAAGCTGACGCAGCGGGGTCATCGCCGTCCTGGTCCGCCTTTCCACGTGGCAGGGCCATGTGCTTCTGTTCTGACCCCTCTGGCCTTCCCTCGGCGGCGAGAGAGGGGGGACGTGCGAAGGAACATGCCTTCTCAGAAGGCGGCGAAGATTCTCCGAAGTCCTCTGGCCTTCTGGGAGGCTCTCTGTGTCTTTCGGCGAAGGCGTAGAGAACTCCTCGGAAGGCCGGGGGACTTCCGAGCCCTCCGGGAAGGCCCGCCCCCTCTCGCTGCACCATGCGGCGATGTAGCGCTCATTCGCACCGCTCCCTGCTCGCACCGATCGCCCGAAGGACGCTCCGGAAAAGGTTCCGCTGGAACGTGCCGAGAGGAGGCCTGTGGAAAAAGGCACGCACGCGCACTGTGTGTCTGTGTGTGTGCTTTCCACCAGAAGTCTGTGGTTTTCTTCCACACAGTGAGTGTGTGTGTGTGTGTGTGTGTGTGTGTGTGTCTGTGTGTGTGTGTGTGTGGCTGTGTGTGTGTGTGTGTGTGTGTGTGTGTGTGTGTGTGTCTGTGTGTGTGTGTGTGTTTTTCCCCCCGTCGCTCGCCGCCGAACGCTGGGCGCGCCGCCCCCCGCACAGGCAGCCTGCGCAGGCGCGTCCGCCACCTGCCGCCGCGGGCTCGGCGGCGGCGAACCGAGCCTTCCGAGAAGGCTCGCTCGTTTTTTTGTGTCGCGAGGGCGACACGCGCGCTGAGCGGTCGTGGCGCCGCGCGGCGGCGCCCGACGCCTCGAGAGGCCCGGCGGCACCATCGGGCGTCGCTGCCACCCGCAAGCCCGGCACCTCGAGCAGGCCCCTGGGCCCCTCGCCTCTCCCTGGCGGGGGCGCGCCGAGCTGCGGACGCGGAGGGGGGCCCGGGGCGGAGGATCTCCGTGCATCCTCGGTGCTGTTGGCGGAGCTCGCTGTGGTCCTCCTCGTCCTCGTCCTCCTCCATCCCCTGCTCCAGGACGGGGGAGGGAGGAGGGGGGAAGAGGAGGAGGATGTGGGAGGAGATGGGAGAGGAGGAAGGAGGAAGGAGGAAGGAGGAAGGAGGAGGAGGAGGAGGAGGAGGAGGAGGAAGAGTAACAGGAGCAGAGAGAGAAGGACAAGAAGGGGCCGACCAGACCGCCTGAGCGCATCGTGCCACTTCGCACAACGGGCGCACGGGGGCGCCGCACACCGGCCGGAGAAGGAGTCCAGCAGGGTGGCCCCAGGCCTGGCGGAGGAGGTGATCGGTGATGACGGGGGGGACGAGGGACGAGGGAGGACGAGGGACGAGGGAGGGACGAGGGACGAGGGACGAGGGAGGGACGAGGGACGAGGGGGGAGGGAGGGACGAGGGGCGAGGGGGGAGGGAGGGACGAGGGACGAGGGGGGAGAGGGAGGGACGAGGGGGGAGGGAGGGACGAGGGACGAGGGGGGAGGGAGGGACGAGGGGCGAGGGGGGAGGGGAGGGGCGAGGGGCGAGGGGGAGGGACGAGGGAGGAAGGGGGGACGGAGGAGCCGGGAGGGCCAATCAATAGGACTGAAGGGATGATGGGAGATGACGACGGTGATGGTTCGGCGGCGATCCAGGGGGGGGAAGCGAGAAGGAGAATGGGGAATCGAACTCTATACACCGACGCTTTCTCCGGCCCTGCATTGAAATTTGCATTGGAGCGCGGATCTTGGCGTATACGGGACCCTGGTGTATACATTTTCCGTTGCTTCCCCGGGACATCGGGGAACAAGGTGTACACCACACCACCCCAGCGTCGTCCCGACCCTCAAAAAGTCCTGGGATTGAAGAACAGCCCGCCACTGGTAATGTACACCCTGCGAAATGCTTAAGAAATCATGGGTTAAGAAATTCATAGTCTCAGAACTTGAATAAAAACCCAACCTTTCTGTTAAAATCTTAAGATTTACATTGAAACGTTAAGAATAATCGAGACTCTGGCCGAAAACTTAGGTTTTCTTAAGCATCGCCTAAGGTGTATACGTTCCAGCTTCCGAGAGAAGGCCTTCTCAGAAGGCCTCGGGGCTTCTCAGAAGGCCTCGGGCCTCCCGAGAGGTTGTCTGCGCCTTCGGGGAAGGCTCAGAAGACTTCTCGGACAGCAAAAGGACCTCCGAGCCTTCTGAAGAGGCCGGCCACTTCTTGCTTCCCCCCCCGGGGCTCGCCGCGGAGTGCTAGTGATGGTGAAGGCGGCGATGACGAGTTCGGTCGGGACCGCGATGACAAGCAGATCTGCAGGTACTCGGGGGTTAGTGCCAGCTCGACGGAACATTGATATGATGACCGGCTTTCTGGCAGGAAAGAGGGCCAAGCCCCGCGGGGGCGGATGAGAGCGGGGGGGCGCGAGGGCCGCCTGACCAGGGTTGCAGGGCTCGAGCGCTGGTGTAGAGAAGCCAGCCGCGGGCGCCGGTTTCGTTCTGGGCGATCGGCCCGCCCTGGGCGGCGATCTTCTGCAGAGCAAGCAGGGTGGGTCGCGGGGCAGGTCTTCGGCGGGTCGCGAGGTGCAAATGACAATGTACCAAGCCCGCCGCAAGCATCACTTTTCTTCTCGAGGGAAGAGAAGAATGGCATAAACATAAAAACTCGGAAGTCCGCGCGGATTTCTCGGAGCTTCTGGACCCCTCTCCCTGGCGCGGGGAGCGCGCCAGGGGCGGCGCCGGAGGCGCCGCCAGGGCGGTCCAGCGCAGATCCGAGAAATGCGCGCGGACCTCCGAGTTTGTATGTTTATATCACTGCTCGTTCTCCTAACCCCTAAATGTACTAAGCCAGCCGCAAGCATCGCTTTCTTCTTACACGCACGGCCATCCACAGGCGGCGATTCTGTCCGTGACCCCAAGAAACGTTGCAGGACAAGGAGGTCGTCGGCGGGCACACAGAGCGCCCCGCAATCCACCGCAGGCAGCGATTTCCTGTGCAAGACCATGTGCGTGGGTCGTATAGCGGGTCGTCGGCGGGACGCGAAGTTCGAATGTCGACCTAGGGAACCCCGACGCAAGTGACGATGTCTTCTTCTCCGGCGGCAAACTTGTCGCAGGACAGTGCGGCTGAATCGCGGGGCGGGGCGCGGGGCGGGTGACGAATTGGTGGGTCCCGAGGCGGGGACCAGCGAGAACAGAAATCCGTACCACGGGTTTCAACTTCAACCGCGTACCCATGGGCAGCGTAAGACCGTTCGGCTCTCTCACTCTGATGTGCTACTATCTGGCTGGGTCACCACGCAAAATGGGCCCGAAGCAGCTGGTGCCGCTGTGCCCCCAAAAATCTGAATCGAAACGGGCGCCGCAACCTGGTGCTGCGAGTCGGGTTGGCGCCTTTCGAGCTTGAGCAGAAGTGGCAGAAACACACTGTGGCAATTGACATGGAGCGGGGATCCGCATCGAGATGCAACACCAATCGAACCGCTTCGTATACAACCCACCCGCGCACGCACTAACCTGATTAAGTTACTTTGACTGGCGGGGCGCTACCTTTGCTTTCGTGATAGCCTTAGTAAGAGCGGCCTCAAAACAAAGGGAATTGGGTTGAACGACGGACGTCCAGGTAACGGTTTCGTCGCTGCGGCCGCTGAGCTCCATGTCCTTTTCGGAATACTGCCACATTACTCGCATTTTCCAGCACGTACTTGAGCGAGACGAATGCGAATTTCATCCCTCATCCTGCCGCGCGCCAGCCGTGTTCTTCCTCCCCAAGGAGCACCCCACGGTCACAAGCCGACCAATAACACGCGATCAACATTCGAGAACCTCTGAAAAAAAACGAAGCCGCAAATATCTGTATTCCTGTTTTTTTTGTTTCTCTCTCTCTCTTTCTCCCCTTGCTCCCTCCCTCCCTCCCTCCGTCCCGACCTCCCTGGCTCTCTCGCTCCGCTTTCGCTCGCTGCTCCGATCCACCCTCTCCCTCCCGCCTCGCTCCAACGTTTCCCTCCTCTCTGCCTCCCCTGCCTCCCTTCTCCCTCCCCCTTCCCTCCTCCTTCTATCATCACCCCTCCCTCCGTCAACCAGCCTGTAGCGGCTCCTATGACTAAAAAACCGCCGACCCTTCGGCGTGTGTGGGACGCTGTCGTCGTCTTCGTCGTCGTCGTCGTCGCCGCCGTCGCCAGCAGTCCCAGAAGAGAAAGGAACGAACAGAGAAACGAAACGTAGCAGTTGAGTCGACTGCCTCCCAGTTCCCTTCCCTCTGGGTGGGGGGCGGCAGGGCGTGGAGGGGGGGGGGGGAACGAGGGGGGGAAAGGGGGCGCAGGGGGGAGTTACGGGGAGGGCCTGGTTAGATGACCGCCCCCCTTGGGGGGGGGGGCGGCAGGGCGGGCGGGGGGGGGAACGAGGGGGGAAAGGGGGGGCGGAGGGGGAGTTCCGGGGGGGGGTCCCTGGTTAGAGGACCGCCCCCCTTGGGGGGGGTTCTCGAAGGTCGCGGGGCGGGCCGGCCTTGTAGGCAAGGGGGACACGGGGACCCCCCACCCTCCGAGGAGGTCGCCAGCGGGGGCCCCTGGGGGAGGTCCCGCCTGTGGTGGGGCCGGGGGGTCCCAGGTCAGAATGCCCTCCTCCTCCCCCTCCCCCTCCTCCTCCCCCCCTCCTCCTCCTCCTCCTCCTCTCCCCCTCCTCCTCCTCCTCCTCTCCTCCTCCTCCTCCTCCTCCCCCTCCTCCCCCTCCTCCTCCTTCCTCCTCCTCCTCCTCCTCCCCCTCCTCCTCCTCCTCCTCTCCTCCTCCTCCTCCTCCTCCCTCCTCCTCCTCCTCCTTGTCCTCCTCCCTCTCCTCCCCCCTCCTCCTTCTTCCCTCGACCCCCGCCCCCCCCCCCCCCCGGGCCCGAGCGGGTCCCAGGGGGGGGCGCCAGCGGGGGTCCAGGGGGAGGTCCCGCCATCAGGGTCGGCGGCATACACCCTGCAAAATGCTTAAGAAATCATGGGTTGAGAAACTCAGAGTCTCAGAATTTGAAGAAAAACCCAGAATTTCTACTGACATCTTAGGATTTGCATTGAAACAATAAGAATAATCGAGACTCTGGCCAAAAACTGAAGTTTTCTTAAGCATCGCCTAGGGTGTATGATCTACAGTGGGGGCGTTGACCTAAGGAACCCTAAATAAGGAACGAGGCCCCTTTTTCCATAAGTTAAACTTCGATTTCCGATCGAAAACATAAGGAAAACCTGAGGCAAGCTGCGAAACGATCAAGGAACTCGGAGCCCCTCCCCAACCAAAAGGGTTCCTTCTTCAGCGCCCCGACTGTATGATCTAGCGGGTCTTCTAATCTACTTCACATTCTGACGCCGCGAAGCCTTGCCAACCGGCCAGAGTCGACCCCGGTCAACTCGACTCCTTCCGGCTAGCTAGGATCCGGTCGGGAGACCAGGCTGCGCGGAGTGCAGGCGGGCAGGAGCCCGGCGGGGGCAGAGTGCCCTCCAGGCTGGGCCGCCCTCGGTTTACTCTTGGTCTCAAAGTTGTGCGCGTAGACGTGAGGCATCATAGCCAAAGCAGGCATGATCTTGGTTTCAAGCGCAAGGCCGTCCCTTTGCCCGCCTGGCTGCTTCATGACCTTCGCTTGCAGGCGAAGGGTGCCCATATTTCATCATCCCAATAATCCATTGTGGGGAAGCCTCCCCAGGCTGGGCTTCCATCCCGTCTCTTGCCTGCTTCCGTTCAACAAACGATGCATCGTTTATGTGTCGCCACGGTTTGCCAACACCGTATCATCTCGCAGCGCAGCCAACTACGATATCATCCTCACGAATCCCTATCACACGATCAAATGCTTTCCTTCCACCACTCGGAGGGCCAACACATGTTTCTGTAGCTATAGCACGGGGGAGCAAAACCCAAATTACGGTCGGCCGCCGTGACAGTTGATGCCTTAGCATCAGCTAGGCTATTGGGTCTCTCTTTTTCCTCCTTTCGGTATCCCCTCGGAGGAGGGGGGGGGGAGGAGGAGGACAAGGAGGAGGAGGAGGAGAGGAGGAGGAGGAGGAGGAGGAGGAGGAGGAGGAGGAGGAGGAGGAGGAGGAGGAGGAGGGGGAGGAGGAGGAGGAGGAGGAGGAGGAGGAGGATTACTATTATTTCCCTCTCTCCTGGCCCGGCGCCGCTTCCCAGATCGGTTCCAGGGGTACCCAGGCTGGCGAGGCCAACGCCCGACTCCCCTGCGCAGGGCTGTTGGTTGTCCTGCTGCTGTTCTGGGAGGTTCCCGAAAGCGTTGCTTCCAGTCTTGCCCCTCTGGGCAGTGCTACGGTAAAGGGAAACAAGTACTGAACACTCCCCCTCCCCCCCAAACTCAATGTTGGCACGCGCGGGTGAAACTGCGGTCGAAGTGCATCTCATCAGACCCACCGCCAGCTTTGAACATTGGGGGGGGGGGGAAGCGTTGACGGATGAATGTGGCATGTGTTCGCTAATTTGTTCCGAGGCCTGTACTGGCCACCAAAGAGCATGCATTCGCAATGACCGTTCCCAGTCAAGGCAACACACATCCACCTCTCTTGTTTCGTTCGCAGCACCGCGCCGCTGGGGCACCATGCTCAGATCGGTGGCAGGATGCACAGCCTG
Source organism: Prorocentrum cordatum (assembly GCA_963575745.1). Classification (NCBI taxonomy): domain Eukaryota; class Dinophyceae; order Prorocentrales; family Prorocentraceae; genus Prorocentrum; species Prorocentrum cordatum. The sequence continues at coordinate 69,009 of CAUYUJ010015850.1, forward strand.
GCATCAATTCGTTTCGATGTGCCTGTGCTTGCGAGACTTGATGCGGGACTGTGCAATCAGCCACGGTGCCATCAGGAGCCGTGGCTTTTGCAGCAAAGCAGCCAATGACGTGGACAGAAAAATGACTGGCGCAGATGATATGAACGTGGTATCATGTTGGCCATGCTGGACAACTGCTGACAACATCCAGGCAACTCAAGAGAACTTCGCCCCACGAGTGCCCGCATCGGACCAGCACACCTGACGCGTATAGTTTAGACTACAAGTGCGAGAGGGTGGAGGACATCCAGATGCTAGTGTTTGCCTGGATCATGTATACGATTAGGTCGGAAAGCAGCAATGACATGTTCACCACGGCGGTGCAACACGACCAGATCAGCAGTACGCGCGTTCGGCGCTTCTTACGGAGCAAGATACTCACTGACAGTGTCGAGGCTCTCCATTAAACCACTGGAAGCAAACCAGGCTTCTTCCTCCTCCTTTCTCCCTCCCGCCACCCTCTTCCTTCCTTCTCTCCTCCTCCATCTCCCACTCTTTCCCCGTATTTCTTTCTCCCCCCCTTCCTCCTCCTCCTCCTCCTCCTCCTCCCTCCTCCTCCTCCTCGTCCTCCTCGTCCCCGTCCTCCTCCTCCTCCTCCTCCTCCTCCTCCTCCTCCTCCTCCTCCTCCTCCTCCTCCTCCTCCTCCTCCTCCCCCCTCTCGTCTCGCCCTCCCCGCTGCCCCCTCCCTCCCTCCCTCCAGCCCCTGTTCCAGTCCGAGGCTCCCGGCGCAGCTCCTCCACATGGTTGCGAGCCTCCTCTCGGGACAGCCGCGCCGCGCGCGCCGCCCGCTGGCGGGGCGCCACCCCCGCCGAGCGCAGGCGGCCGCGCGCCACGAGGTGCTTCCGGCTGGCGCTGCAGCCGACCGAGGCCGACCGCCCCGCACTGAGCCGCGCGACCCAGGGCCTCCGACGTCTCGCGACGCCCGAGGCGGAGGTCTCTCGTGGTGCTCCGGCCTCGGGTGTCTCGAGACACTCCAGGGGAACATAAAGTGACATAAACATAAAAACTCGGAGGTCCGCGCAGATTTCTCGGATCCGCGCTGGGACCCCCCGGCGGCGCCTCCGGCGCCGATCCGAGAAATCCGCGCGGACCTCCGAGTTTTTATGTAAAAGTCACTTTTCGTTCCCCTACTCTCGTGGTGCTCTGGCCCCCGGGGGGCCTGGCCTCGGCGGGCCCCGGGCCCGGCGCCAAAGACTGCTCGGGAGATGCAGCTGCCGCCCCCGCAGGGACTCGCCATCGCTCGGACGTCCATTCCCTGTGCTTTTTTCGGTTTCGTGCGTGGCTTTTTCGCCAAATGATCAAGGATGCTCCTCGGTGGTCCTCGCCGAAAGAAAAATGCACACGTCCGAGCGATGCCGAAAGGAAGGTCCAGGCCTCCGGGGAAGCCGCCTCGAGACACCCACGACGTCGGCTGTCTGGGGCAGGCTCGGCCGTGCCGCCCGGGTCGGCCCGCCGGCCTCGCAGGAGCGGCGCGGCCGCCCTCGCCCGCTCTGGCCCAGCTCGTTCTGGCCGCGAGCCCGGCCCCCTCGGTCGAAACGCCAAGCCCCGCCCTTCCGACTGGCCTCGGGGTGCGACACGGAGGAGGAGGAGGAGCAGGAGGAGGAGGAGGAGGAGGAGGAGGAGGAGGAGGAGGAGGAGGGCTCCTGGTGCCCTTGCGCCCGCCCCGCCAGGTCCTGGTCCACTCCCTCGTCCCGGGCCCGCGCCCGCTCGTGGGGCCGCCGTGCCCGACCGCGACGGTGCTCCTTGCCCTCCCGCGGGTGCTGCCGCTCGTGGCCCCGCGCGGCCGCCCGACGCGCTGCGCCTTCCGCGGCCCCGCCCGCCCGCTCCAGGGCGGCCGCTGCTCCCGCGGCCCCCTGCCGGGGTGCCGCAGGCGGACGCCGCTCGTGCCTCTCTCGGCCGGATGCCGCCGCTGCGTCGGGCGGCCCTCCGCGCGCGGAGGCGGCCAGGGCCTTCCCCCCCCGGCGCCCCGTCGGGGCCCGGGGCAGGCGGCAGGGCAGCCTACGGTTCTGCTGCATCCTCGGGGGGCCTTTTCTGTCCCGTCGCGGTCCCATCCGCGCCGAATCCGTGTCGAGTCCATGTCGGCCTCGTCGGATCCGTGTCGAATCCGCGTCGAATGCACGCCGAATCCGCGCCGAGTCCGCATCGAGCCCGCGCTGGGCACAAGAGAAGACACCCATTTTGGGGACAGGCGAGGTCCCTCGAAGATGCAAAGTAACTACGGGCCCCACCGCGCGCCAGGTGCAGGAGCGCGACTCTGCATCTGGGCAGCCACTGGAAGGTGGTGCTGGCCGCTGGGATGGCGCTCGCCCCCCTGCTCACGCTGCGAGGTGCAGGTCGCCGCAGATCGGAGCCCCTGGACGTTCAGACGTGGCGGACTGCAGTGGAAGTAGACACGTGTTCGCCGATCGCATTACATGTGTATGCGCTGATGGGTCTTAGCAGGACCAATGCGTGCGCATGCTCCTCCGCCTTCTCGGGCATTCGGTTGCGACGATATGCTTGTCAATGCGCGCTTGGCCGAGCTTGGTCGATAGTTGACCACTGAGAGGCTCAGGACTCGGGGATGGAGCTTAGCGGGATGATGAGGAAAGACTTCCTGCCTGCCTGTTCTGCGGCCCAGTCGGCAATACTAAAGCACCCTTCTCCTTCCTCCATCCCCCGCATTTCCTCTCCCGCCTCTCTGCTTGTGCTCTGCGAGTGGGAGCCTGGAGAGGCCAGGAAGAGCCTCCGCAACAGCCTGCCGCGCGTTCTCGCCACTTGCCGGTGGTGCCACCGCCATTGATCGCCTTCGTTACCAGCTGACCGCCGTCACTGTCATTGTGATTGCGATCGCGATTGCAGCCTCGCTCCCTTGCCGCATCGTTGCCACTCTTCGGCCATCTTGCGCTGACCAGCGGGTCGGAGGTGACAGATCTGTGTCCCAACCTCGCCCCTCCCTCTCGTTACTGCTCATTATTTATCCCCCCCTCCTCTTCTCCTCCCCCCCCCGAGTGGCCGAATGCTCAGGCCACCGCAGTCGCTCCTGTGTGAGACCCGATGCTGGCCCGGCTGCTTGATGTGAGCGTGGGGTGCTTCGGCGGGGATGGCATACAGTCGGGGCCTTGACCTAAGGAACCCAAAATGAGGAACGAGGCCCCTTTTTCCATAAGTTAAACTTCAATTTCCGATCGAAAACCGAGGGAAAACCTGAGGCAAGCTGCGAAACACTCAAGGAACGCGGAGCCCCTCCCGAACGAAAAGGGTTCCTTCTTCAGGGCCCCGACTGTATGGGGAGGGAAGGACACTGCTCTTAGAGCTCCCGAGGCGCCCTTGCCAAGTCTCCGGTCTGACGAACGTTCTGCGAGCTGCGTGCCGGCCTCCGCTGACGGGCTCCCAACTTCACTTCATCGGCGTCGCAATCCACAAATCCCTCCCTCCTCCTCAGGCTCCTCCTCCTCCTCCTCCTCCTTCTCCTCCTCCTCCTCCTCCTCCTCCTCCTCCTCCTCCTCCCCACCCCGCCCTCCTCGTCCTCCTCCTCCTCCTCCTCCTCATCCTCCTCCACGCCCCGCCCTCTATCCTCCCTTCTTCCCGTCCCGCTCCTCCCCCCCCCTCCTCTCTGCTCCCTCATGCTCCCCCCCCCATGCCATCTACAGCGGAGGCCAGTCCACAAGAAACCTTCCACAAGAAACCCAATCCTGAGACCCCAGGACGTCCATGTTTTTTTGGTGTGGGAGCGTCGCGCCTTCCACAGCAAAACCATCGAAACCCAAGAAACCCAGGGCACCCTGGAGGCAAGCAGGGTGTTTCTTGGCATGGGTCTCCACTGTATCTTCCCGCTTTCGCCCGCTGCCTCCCTCCATCCATCCTCCCTGTCCCTCCTTTCCACTCTCCCCACTGTCTCTTCGGTTACCTGTTTCGAGACGCTCGCAATCCGCTCCGTCCCCTCGCACCGCCAATCAGAAGACAAGCCTGGCTCACGGAGGGTGGTCAGAAGAACTTCGTCGGGTCGGCCTGGACATAAAAGTCTGGAAACGGCCTGGGAAACAGCCGCGTCTGCCACAAGAAGATGTAGAGAGGGAGCGGGAGGACCTGGTGTGAAAGCGGGATGCTGCACGTACAAAAAATATCCCAGTGCGACCCTACCTAGGAGTTGGAACCCCTAGGAAAGCAGCATTAGTAGTAACAGTAACGCTAAGCTAAAGCTAAGCTAAAGCTAAGCCACAGCTAAGCCAAAGCTAAGCTAAAGTTAAGCTAAAGCTAAGCTAAAGCTAAGCTAAAGCTAAGCTAAATCTGAGCAACAGCTAAGCTAAAGCTAAGCTACAGCTAAGCTAAAGCTAAGCTCAAGCTAAGATAAAGCTAAGCTACAGCTAAGCTACAGCTAAGCTCAAGCTAAGCTAAAGCTAAGCTAAAGCTAAGCTAAATCTAAGCTAAACGCTAAGCGAAACGCTAAGCGAAACGCTAAGCGAAACGCTAAGCGAAACGCTAAGCGAAACGCTAAGCTAAAGCTAAGCTAAAGCTAAGCTACAGCTAAGCTAAAGCTAAGCTAAAGCTAAAGCTAAAGCTAAAGCTAAAGCTAAAGCTAAAGCTCCCGGGGGACTGGGGGGAACCGCGGGGCGGGGACTGGGGGAACCGCCCGGGGCGCTTTACACTGCCCGGCCCCTTTAAGCTAAGAGAGTAAGAACCCTTCTAGGCAGAGCCTAGGTAGGGAACCATGAGCAAGTGTGGAGCGCAAGGAGGGGGCAAGGGTCGACCTCGCCATCGCTCGGACGTCCATTCCCTGTGTTTGTTTCGGTTTTGTGCGTGGCTTTTTCGCCAAATGATCAAGGATGCTCCTCGATGGTCCTCGCCGAAGGGAAAATACACACGTCCGAGCGATGCAAAGCGACTGCGCTGGGTGGTGCCGGGAGCTACTGCTGCACCCTCGCCCGCGGCTCCAATGCATGCTTGGGCGCCCACGCTTTGTGCATAATCGTACAGTCTGCGTCGACATCGGCGTCGCAGGCGTTCAAGAAGGTACAGCCGGGGCGTTGACCTAGGGAACCCTAAATAAGGAACGAGGCCCCTATTCTTCATAAGTTGAACTTCGATTTCAGATCGAAAACTTCAGGAAAACCTAGGGCAAGCTGCGAAACAATTAAGGAACACGGAGCCCCTCCCCAACGAAAAGGGTACCTTCTTCAGCGCCCCGACTGTACCCAATCGTCAACATGGTGTTTTGCGAGACGGGGGGAGGGATGGGAGCTGGGGCACAAGGGAAAGGGGCGGAGGAACGCTCGTGCGGGAAAGCGACCATAGAAGAACGAGTGTGCCTGGCTGTGAGGCGAGGATCTGAGAGCGCACCGCATGCAACATGCGTAAATCACACGGGCACCTACCAACACATTGTGTCAGACAGACACGCTACAGACTACATGAATGGCTGCCGTGCGTTCCGTACGCAAATGGATGATGTACACGACAACGGCGGGCAAAACACAGCAACTTACATCGCACGCGTTGTCAATGCACGTGCTACAACAAATTCGTACAACACCAACGCATACAGCATGTATCCAGGCAGCACGCGAATGCAACCACGATGCCAGCACGGGGGCAAGCACAGAACGCAATAGCCTACAACACGAGGACGCAGAACCAACACACATGAACTATAGCATAACAAAGTGCATAACACTCATACGTAACTCATGTACTCTATACTGTACAATATAGTAAGGACGCACGGTCAATATGTAAAGGCCTTTAAAAGCCGTGTTGGCAATTCCCGAGCGGGGGGCAGCCGAACACCGAAGGATGCAAGGGTACCGTGAAGCACCCCCATCCTTGCCGAGCTTGCGCCTGGGCCAGAAGCAAGGCCAACGCAAAGATGCCCTTGAAGGCCGCGCGTCCCTGCGGGCACGGCACCTACCCCCAAGGGCATCTGTGGGCGGCGCCTGCATCGGTTGCAAAGATGCGCCAAGGCGCCCTGCCTGGCCCGCACCCCCAAGCGTTGCTCGCCGGATACGCGACGGCGCGCACCTTGCAGCGGCAAGGATGCGCCAAGGCGCCCTGCATGGCCCGCAACGTTAGCGGCGCCCCCAACGTGCGCGATACGCTCCGGGCTGCGGCGGCACGGTGGCGCAACTGCGCCCTGCATGGCCCGCATTCCTGGGTGCCCCCCCCCCCCCCCAGTGCGCCACGCTGCGCACAATGCGGCGGCAAGGGTGCGCAAGGGCACCTGGTCAGCATCCTTCGGGGGGGGGGGGGCCCAGGTGTGCCGGGCTGTGCACACTGCGGCGGCAAGGATGCGCAAGGGGCCCCCTGCATGGCCCGTATCCTTCGGTGGCGCCCCAGGTGTGCGATTCCGCGCGCGCAGTGCGGCGGCACGGATGTGCAAGGGCGCCCTGCTTGGCCCGCATCCTTAAATGGTGCCCCCCAGGTGCGCGACGTTGTGCACAATCAAAACAACATGGCGACGTATGTAAGTCTAAACAACGCTGGGTGATTGATCTGCGCGCGAACGCAGGCGGGTGACCATGGCCACCCTCGCCAATTCCCTCGCTTGGGGCCCCCTGCATGATCCATAACAGGGAGCATACAAACGAACCCCTCGTCCTCCTCCTCTTCCTCCTCCTCCCTCCCTGCTCCCTCCCTCCTCCATCTCTCTCCCTTTAGCTCTCCCTTTCTGCTCACCCTCCCTCCTTCCTCCTCCTCCTCCTCCTCCTCCACCCCCACCTCCTCGTCATCTCCTCCTCGCCCCCATCCTCCCTCATCTCCTTGTTGTCTCTTCGCGCGGCAGTCGCACGCCAGAGTCCCCTGCCGACGCCAATCCCCTCGCGTGGGGTTCTCTGCATGACCCATCGTAGAATCCATACGAAAGAACCCATGTTAACTTGGAAATCCAATCGGCTACCCCTATCTTGTTCACTTGAATGTCCAAACCAACATGGCGACTTCCCGAATCTAAACGAACACGGAATGCCCTAAGCGCGCACACAAGCGGGTGCCCATGGTCACCCGCGCGCGTTCGCGCGCGTTCGCGCGCGTGGGGCTTTCAATCTTGTCGATCGCAGGGAACATACAAAAACCATGTTAGCTTGGAAATCCTATCTGCCACCGCGAGGTGATCACTTCCATTTCCAGGCCCGCATGGCGGCGTTGCGTTTCTAAGTAGCACAGAGTGCTCTGCGCGCATACACACGCAGGCGGGTGACCATGGTCACCCACGCGCGGTCGCACGCACGGTGCTCCCTGCGTTACACACCGTCGAGAACATACAGAGCCCACCCACACGATGCACCTTGGAGAAGGAGGTCCCAACGGACATCCAAGACGCCTCAATAAAGGCACGTCCAAGGATGCGCAACCATGCCTTGACCGTCGCACATCCTTGGGGCCGTGCCCTCCCCTCCCCCCCACGAATGAAAGGACTGCGAACATGGGGCGGAGGACGGCGGAACATGGCCGATGCAACGGGGCTGGGAGGGGGGGCGCAAGGGGGCGGCAACGACGCCGCCGGGCCCGCACACGGGCCTTCTGTTTGGAAAGCTGGTGTGGCGGCGGATGGCAACGGGGCCGTCAGGGCCGCACCCGGGCCCAGCTCCCCAGGACAGAAATAAAGAACATGAAGTGCAAGCACTGTTCAGGAGGGGAAAAAGCACACAGACACAATTAATCGTCGATTCCCAGGAAGATATGGTAAAATATGGGGAATCCTGCTATTTGCTTGTATTTATTTGTGTGTCCCAGGGCCTCTTCAACTGTGTGGGGGACATATACACACACACACGTGTACTTACTTACATGTATGTATGTGCATGCGCCCATAAACTGCACACACGTGTAAATACTTGTTATACACGCGGTCTACATCTAGACATATACGTGCACGCTCGTCAAAGCAACGTATACCACTACACACTACACGGCAAAATGCACACATTGCCCAAAATGTGAACCGTGCCCTAAGGAACGCCTCGCAACCGCTGGGGAACAAGCAACGACGAATCATCCCGTAAAGCTTTGGTGCGCTTCCAGAGAGAATGAGAAAAGGCAACGCCAGGCATTTCGGGGTTACCCACTGGAGCCCCTAATGAGGGGGGCGATGCAAAGAACACGCGGGCCTACCGTGCACAACCACGTACACACAAGAAACACACACGCGACATACGCCCAAGATGCACACAACGCACATGCGTGACGGATCGGGGCGCCAAGGCCGAACAACGCAAACACAGACGCACGTAAGATATAAGAACGGTGCGCAGGCAACGACTGCAAGCTGTGTGCATGGAACACATACGTGCCTCACACGTATGCAGGACAAACCGTGTCTGATATCCTGCCGGAGATACATGTACGCACACTTTTTCACACAGGTCTTTCACGGCCGCTGCTGAAAACAAAAAACTCGCGCGGTGACCCAATACGTTTTCAAACACATTCGCAATACCCCTTGGTGGGCACCGTTCGACTCAACCTGTTTGTACTCAACATTATTGGCAGAGAAGCGGTATCGTTGGATGCCAGAGGTGGAAGCATTCAAGATAGATAGGAGACCACAAATGCCGCGCAACAAGAGGCGGCCTCTTCCCTAAGGGAAACTCGGCGTCCACGGCCTTCCCGCCGACCTGCAGGCTGGAAAGGGACGAGGGATCCGACAGGTTCCGGCGACGGCGTTCGCTGAAATATGTTACTGCCAGCCAGCAGCGACGGCCAAGCACACGCCGATAACATCAGTGCATCGCGACGCCTCATCATAACGAGCAGTATCAGCCAGGTGTGCATGGAACGTGGCCTTGCATGAATAAAGCAACCGCAACCCAATGGCCATCAATGGGCTCCGCCCAGCGAGGGTGGGATCGGAAGAGGAGGGATGGCAGGATCACATCGAATGTCGCGAGGAGGGCGAGTTATGGAGTGGCGCACCCTGGGCAGCTACCACCGAGCCTTTTTCGTCGGCGGCTAGGCAGGGGTCGTCTGCGCTGGCGGATGGCTACTCCAGATTTCGTAATAAAGGGAGGGGGGTCTCATTTCGGGGGGTGGTCTCTTCCAGGCTATCTTGGAGGGCCTGGGGGGTCTGGGGACGATGTTTTGGAGGGTTCTCCAACGGGGGAGGTCTGAAATGGCTTGTCTTGGAGGGTCCAGACCCCCTCCCTTTTATTACGAAATCTGAAGTAACTAAACGGGGGCACCGTTGTAGCGCATTGGCCCGCATGCGAGAGGAGGGGAAACGGGACAGAGCAGGGCGGCCGCAGAGGCGGGGAGGCAAGGCGAGCTACTACCGAACACGCCGAGCGAGGCACCCCACTTAGAACCTCCTCCTCCCCCTCCTCCTCCTCCTCCTCCTCCTCCTCCTCTTCCTACGCAGGGCTCGGCCCCGAGTCCTCCTCCTGAGGAGGAGAAGTCCTCCTGCGGAGGGCTCCTCCTCCTCCTCCTCCTCCTCCTCCTCCTCCTCCTCCTCCCTCCCTCCTCCGCCTCCTCCTCCTCCTCCTCCTCCTTACTCCTCCTCCTCCTTCCTCCTCCTCCTCCTCCCCTCCTCCCCCCTCCTCCTCCTCCTCCTCCTCCTCATCTCTCCTCTCCTCCTCCTCCTCCTCCTCCTCCTCCTCCTCCTCCTCCTCCTCCCCCTCCTCCGCAGAGGAGAACCTCCGCGCTGATGCTGAAACGACGGGAAGGTACGTCAGATTCTTGACTCGACGACGCGGGCCCTGGTCTCACCCTTGCCTCCGCGCGTCGGCGGCCAGCCCTGGGTGGCGGGTGAGAAGGGGCGGGCCTTCTCGACAGGCTCGGAAGATCTCGGAAGGCCGCCCGCGCTCTGAGAAGTTTGCCGAGGCTCCCCCGAAGACACCGAAAACCTCTCAGAAGGCCGGCGGCCTTCTGAGGAGTCCCGCCGCCTTCTGAGAAGGCCTTCTCCTTCTCACTTCCCCTCCCCCCCCCCCGCTCGCTGCCGGAGTAGGAGGAGGAGGAAGAGGGAGGAGGGAGGGAGGGGAGGGAGGGAGGGAGGGATGGTTAGGGGGGAGGGAGGGAAGGAGGGAGGGAGGAGGAGGAGGGAGGAGGTGAGGATGAGGAGGAGGAGGAGGGAGGAGGAGGGAGGGAGGGGAAGGAGGAGGAGGAGGAGGAGGGAGGAGGGAGGAGGAGGAGGTGGAGGGGAGCAGAAGAGGAGGGAGGAGGAGGAGGAGGAGGAGGAGGAGGAGGAGGAGAGGAGGAGGAGGATGCACCTCCTCGCGCGAACGGTTGCTCTGTGATGGCCCTGGGCCCCGAGACGGGCCCCCCGAGGGCGGCACTCGACCCTCGCACGCGCTCGCGCCAGCGTCGCCGCCCCCGCCGAGCCGGCGCGGGCCTGCCGGAGGCCTCCAGGGTCCCGGAGGCCCGCGGAAAGGTCCGCAGAGGTCCCCGGGAGGAGAAGCAGGGCTCGGCCCCGAGTCCTCCTGCACGCAGGGCTTGCCCCCTCCTCCTCCTCCTCCTCTCCGCCTCCTCCTCCTACCTGCCTCCTCCTCATCCCTACTGTCCTCTCCTCCTCCTTTCCTCCCCCGCCTCCCCCTCCTCCTCCTCCTCCTCCTTCCTCATCATCCTGCTCCGGCGCTCCTCCTCCTCCTCCTCCTCTCCTCTCCTCCTCCTCCTCCTCCTCTCCCTGCCTCCTTCCCCTCCTCCTCCTCCTCCTCCTCCTCCTCCCTCCTTCTCCTCTCCATCCTCCTCCTCCTCTCCTCCTCCTCCTCCTCCTTCCCTCCTCTCTCCTCCTCCTTCCTCCCCCTCCTCCCCCTCCTCCTCTCCTTCTCCTCCGCCTCCTCCTCCTCTCCTTCCTCCTCCTCCTCATCCTCCTCCTCCTTCCTTCTCCTCCTCCCCTCCTCTCCTCCCATCTCCTCCTTCCTTCCTCCTCACCCCCCTCTCTCCCCCCCTCCTCCTCCTGCTCCTCCTCTCTCCTCCTCCTCCCTCCTTCTCCTCCTCCTCTCGTCCTCCTCCTCCTCCTGCCTACTCCTCCTCCTCTCCTCTCTCTCCTCCTACTCCTCCTCCTCCTCCTCTTCCTCCTCCTCCTCCTCCTCCTCCTCCTCCTCCTCCTCCTACGCAGGGCTCGGCCCCGAGTCCTCCACCTGCGGGGGAGAAGTCCTCCTGCGGAAGGCTCCTCCTCCTCCTCCTCCTCCTCCGCCTCCGCAGAGGAGAAGTCCTTAGAGGTCCCGTGGAAGTCCTTAGAGGCCCCCCCCCCAAAAAGCAGAAGCGTCCATCCACAACGTCAAACGCTGGCGTCGCCGCCGCGTCGAGGCGGCCGGAAGCCTGCGCGCAGGGTGCGAGCAGGACGAGCAGGCGCAGCCGCCGAAAGAGGCTGCTTCGCCGTGCGCGGAACAAGTCTCAGCAGCTCGCTGGCCAGTCTCGCATTCGAGGAGGAAGGCTTGGGCCCCCGAAGCAGAAAGTGGATGGCCTACCCGCCCACGGCCAAGACTGCTCACTGCGCCGACCTTGCAGACGTGCTGCAACGGACTTATGCGTGGATTTCCGTCGATGCAGAACCCCGAAACGGCGAGCGAAAAACGAAGTGAGTTTCACATGGATTTTTTGTGGTCTTGATTTCTGGCCCCAAGGAGTGCGCACGAATTCACTTCGAAATCCGAAGCGAACTTCTCCAGGACTATCTGGGCCCATCCCATTGTTTTCCGATCAAGCTCCGCTCTGCAATGTTGGCGCCATGAGACTGCACTTCGCAGCCCTCAGCCCTGGGTAATCGGGCCACAAGCCGACAAGGTGGAAGGCCTACCCGCCCACGGCCAAGACTGCACCTCGCGGCCAATAGCCCTGAGCCCTCGGGCAATGCCAGACACAGAGGGAAGGCTTACCCTCCCAAGGCCAAGACTGCACTTCGCGGCTCCTGGCCACGGGCACTCTGGTAACAAGCAGACGAGGTGAAAGGCCTGCCCATTTACGGCCAAGGCTGCACGTCGCGGCCCCTGGCCCTGGGCCCCCTGGCAACAAGCTGACCAGGCGGAATTCCTACCCAACCAAGGCCAAGGCAGGGAGGCCGAACGTCCAAATTTCGAACACGCCCGCAGGATGCATTCTTGCCTCAGCACCAGGGGTCCGCGGAGGCCTGTCTAATCCTGAAGACCTCAGATCTGACCTGTTCCTGGCGGCCACTGAGGGAGCATCCGTAGAGACTCCGTCAGAACATTTCTGGAAACATCGCGGGGTATATCTTGAGAGGCTCGACGTCCGAACAAACCCGGCGTGAATAGCCACTTTTGCCCACCCGGCCATGTTTGTACCCAGTCCGCCGAGGGGAACACTACGGGTGTGTCTCCAATTTGTCGGAAGGAAGTGGGACCTGGGACAGAACAAGTGGAGGAGGCATGAAGGCGATTTGCCATTGCCCACCTGCCCGTGGCGGGGGCGCAAAATCAACATGCAAGGCGTGAGTACGTAATCACAGGCGCGGAGGAAAAAAACAATGTTGGGATGATGGCGTGGACCGCGCTCACCTGCTCGCGGCAAGGGCAGCGCCGTGGGGCTGCCGTGCCCGCGCGACTCAGCTTACACTTCGTCTCAGGACTCAGCAGGCCGCTGCGCTGTAGCTACAGTGGGGATGAGGGGGAAGAGGAGCAGCAAACGAGAGCGAGAATCGACAATATATATATATATATGTATTTGCATATATGTGTATTTATATACATATATATACATTAATATATGAACATGTATAATTCGATGTTATCTTTATATCCTAACCTCTCCCGTGCTGGGCTCTCGTCTTGAATCGAGCACGGCGGTCTCGACACCACCCGCCTCCCTTTCCTCCCTGCCTCCCTCCCCCTGCCGTCTGTCTCCTTCTCTACTCCTCCTGCGCTGGGCGGCTGCGAGCTGCGCAGCCGCCGCCACTTTCGTGGGCCCCTTGCGAGGCCCCGCAGAGCCGGGGGGCACGCGGGCCCCGACGGGAACCCTGTTGTCCCACGGCTGGGGGGCGTCTAAGCTACCACAGCTCCAACCTGGATCGCCCCCCAAGCGCCTCAGGTTGACCGCGTCTCGCGGCCGCGGGGGCGCCTCGGGACACCACGGCTCCAAAGTTGAGCGTCCCCTGGGCGCCCCCCACTCACCGCGTCTCGCGGCCGCGGGGGCGCCTCGGGACACCACGGCTCCAACGTTGAGCGTCCCCTGGGCGCCCCCCACTGACCGCGTCTCGCGGCCGCGGGGACGCCTCGGGACACCACGGCTCCAACGTTGAGCGCCCCCTGGGCACCCCCCACTGACCGCGTCTCGCGGCCGCGGGGGCGCCTCGGGACACCACGGCTCCAACGTTGAGCGCCCCCTGGGCGCCCCCCACTCACCGCGTCTCGCGGCCAGGGGGCGCCTCGGAACACCACGGCTCCAACGTTGAGCGCCCCTCGGGCACCCCCCACTGACCGCGTCTCGTGCAAGGGGGGCGCCTCGGAACACCACGGCTCCAACGTTGAGCGCCCCCTGGGCGCCCCCCACTGACCGCGTCCCGCGGCCGCGGGGGCGCCTCGGGACACCACAGCTCCAACGTTGAGCGCCCCTCGGGCACCCCCCCTTGATCGCGTCTCGCGGCCCGGCCTCAACCTTGGACGTTCCCCGGGCCCCGCACGCTGCCACGCCCTCCCTCCTCCCTCCCCCGCTTGCTCCTCGCCGTCCTCCTCACACCGTCCTTCGTCCTGTCGTCCTTCCTGCCCCTCCCTTCTTACGCACACTGATCGGCATCCCCTCCCCCGTACGAAGGCCTATTCCCCTTCCTCCTCCTCCTCCTCCTCCTCCTCCTCCTCCTCCTCCTCCTCATCATCATCATCATCATCATCATCATCATCATCATCATCATCATCAGCATCATCATCATCATCATCCGTCTCCTCCTCCTCCTCCTCCTCTTCCTCCTCTTCCTTCTCCTCCTCCTCCTCTTCCTCCTGCTCCTCCTCCTATCCTTACCTTCCTTGTTAGAATATTAGCTTACTCCCCCCTCTGCCCCTGGCCGATAGCAACCCCATCCGGGTGGTCCAATCCCGACTGTAAAACAAATACGACGTCCCTGATGTTCCTCCCAACGTGGCCTGTCTTGTCGTCGACGATGCGAAATGCGTGGCAGGAATGGGACGCGGCGCACATCGCGCGCGCGCGGACGTCAATCTGGGCCCTCCCATCCTGACTGTAAGAAATCAATGCCAAGTCCCCGCTGTTCCTCTCAACACGGCATGTCTTGTCGTCGACGATGCGAAATGCGCGGCAGGAACGGGACGCGGCGCACATCGCGCGCGGACGTCAATCTGGGCCCTCCCATCCCGACTGTAAGAAATCAATGCGAAGTCTCCGTTGTTCCTCCCAGCATGGCCTGCCTTGTCGTCGACGATGCGAAATGCGCGGCAGGAATGGGGCGCGGCGCACATCGCGCGCGGACGTCTGGGGCACCCCCAAGCGGGCGGGGCCATCCGACCAGTCAAAAACAAATTTCACAGTCGGCATGCTTCTTCTCAGCGAGGACTTTCTTGTCGCCGGCTTTACGAAATGCGGAGCGCGCTGCACGTCGTGCGCGACAGGGCGAGATGTCGCTCTCGCTTCGGCGCCGCGCGCACGTTTTCTGAAAGTTGCGCTCCCGCTCAGGCGCGGCGCACATGTTTCGCTCGCCAACTCGTCGAGCGCCTAAGGCCCTCCGGGGCCTCCCAGGGTCTCCTGGAACATCCTGGGGGTTCTCGGGGCTTGCCCAGGGCCTCGTGGATCCTCCTGGGGCTCCTGAGGCATCCTGGGGATTCCTGGGATTCCCCGGGGCTTCCTGCCACCTCTTATGGCATCCTGGAGCCTCCTGGGACCTCCTGGGGCTTCCTAGGCCCTCCTGAAGCCTCCTGGGGCTTCCTGGGGTTCGCTGGGGTTTCCTGCAACCTCCTGGGGCCTCACGAGGCCTCCTGAGTCTTCCTGGGGCCTCCTCGGCTCGTGCTGAAATGCCAGCGCAGTCTTGAAGACGCGCCAGCGGTAACCGCCATCGCGGCTGCGTCAGCTGTGGCAAACCACCTTGCCGATCTGATTTCGGCCCCCAGTTGCACCAGCATTGTTTCTTATGTTGTGGGAGGGCAGGTGGGAATGAGCATGTCATGCTTCACTCGCTCGAGCTGGCTAGCTTGACTCCTCCTCCTCCTCCTCCTCTTCTTCCTTCTCCTCCTCCTCCTCCTAATCCTACTTCTTCTTCTTCTTCTTATTATTATTTTTCTTCCTCTTCTTCTTCTTTTTTGAGGAGGAGGAGGAGGAGGAGGAGGAGGAGAGCACGGCCACAAGAACTCACGCAGCGCGGCAGCCACCACATCGCGAGACAATTCAAGCGCAGCGTGAAGACCAGGAACGCATTAAGAACTGCATAGTTGTCGCCCCCGCTCCTACTACTCCTGCTCCTGCTCCTGCTCCTGCTCCTGCTCCTGCTCCTGCTCCTGCTCCTGCTCGTGCTCGTGCTCCTGCTCCTCCTCCTCCTCCTCCTCCTCCTCCTCCTCCTCCTCCCCCGCCCCTTTCCGAGGGTACTAACCCGAGGGCAGCAACCGCCAGCGACGGCGAATCGCAGCAGGCAGAGCACGCGGGACTTGGGAATGCCGACGGCGAATCGCGTGTCCGACGCCCGGCGTCGCATCTCCAGGAAGGGTGTGACAGGCCCGAGGCCGAATCGATGTTCCCGGAAGCCTCTCTAGGAATTGAAGGGGCCCCAGGACACACAAATAGATACACACCAATAAAAAGGTTCCCCATCTTTTCCCATATTTTCTGGGTTTTTGTCTTCCCCCCCACTTCCCATATTTTCTGATATTTTCTGGGGAATCGACGATTCATTTTGTCTGTGTGTTTTGTTTCCCTCCTGAGGATTATCGTGTATGACGTGCACGTGAGGTCCATGTGGCGCTCATCGGGACCTTAAGGGAGGCCTCTAGCTCTTTCGCGATGCCCCCAGAAGACGCTCCAGGAACGCCGTTTGGGGCGCAGATGCGTGGCCTCTGAGGGGCTTCATGGGGGCCTCTGGGGAAGCCTCCGGAGCCGATGGGTAGCCTTTTGGAGACCTCCGTGACGCGTGTTGGTGTCTCGAGGGCGGCCTCGAGGTCCGATTCCATATCCCTGGGAACCTCTCTGGAGCGAGGGGGAGGAGAAGGGGGAGGAGGAGGAGGAGGAGAAGGAGGAG
>CAUYUJ010015850.1:85243-106703 GCA_963575745.1 Prorocentrum cordatum
GGCTCCTCTGGGCACCTCCCCCGGGTCCGGTTTTGTGAGGATGTCTCAAGCGAGGGCGCCGGTTTGGGATTCGTCGGCGGATCCAGCGGATCTGCGCGGAAACGGTGCCGGAGGCCGCTCTGGGCTCCTCTGGGCACCTCCCCCGGGGCCGGTTTTGTGAGGATGTCTCAAGCGAGGGCGCCGGTTTGGGATTCGTCGGCGGATCCAGCGGAACTGTCCGGAAACGGTGCCGGAGGCCGCTCTGGGCTCCTCTGGGCACCTCCCCCGGGGCCGGTTTTGTGAGGATGTCTCAGCGAGGGCGCCGGTTTGGGATTCGTCACCGGATCCAGCGGATCCAGCGGATCCAGCGGATCTGTCCGGAAACGGTGCCGGAGGCCGCTCTGGGCTCCTCTGGGCACCTCCCCCGGGGCCGGTTTTGCGAGGATGTCTCAAGCGAGGGCGCCGGTTTGGGATTCGTCACCGGATCCACCGGATCTGTCCGGAAACGGTGCCGGAGGCCGCTCTGGGCTCCTCTGGGCACATCCCCCGGGGCCGGTTTTGTGAGGATGTCTAAAGCGAGGGCGCCGGTTTGGGATTCGTCACCGGATCCACCGGATCTGTCCGGAAACGGTGCCGGAGGCCGCTCTGGGCCCCTCTGGGCACCTCCCCCGGGGCCGGTTTTGTGAGGATGTCTCAAGCGAGGGCGCCGGTTTGGGATTCGTCACCGGATCCAGCGGATCTGTCCGGAAACGGTGCCGGAGGCCGCTCTGGGCCCCTCTGGGCACCTCCCCCGGGGCCGGTTTTGTGAGGATGTCTCAAGCGAGGGCGCCGGTTTGGGATTCGTCACCGGATCCAGCGGATCTGTCCGGAAACGGTGCCGGAGGCCGCTCTGGGCTCCTCTGGGCACCGCGCCGGGGGTGAGGATGACGGTAGTTCCACAGAAACTCCCTCAAACAAATCGTTGGTTTTCCGTAGATTTTTGTAGAATTGTTCGAGTTCTCGTTTTTCCAGTGTCGCTTCTGGGGGGTCCGCTGGTGGCCTCGGAGGATCGATCTTTGGGCCCCCTGAGGCCGCATCAGGCGCTGCTAAGACGAATCAGCGAAAGTGCTAAAAGTCTATGTTTGTCCTGAGGGGACGAGGGCGATTTGGGCATCCTGCGGCCCTCTTGGGGGTCCTCGTAGGGCACTCCTGAACCTTCTGGGGGGGCCTCTGGGCCGTCCCGAAGCCATCCTGAGGGGTCGTGGAGCGCTGTCTTGGGACCATCCTGGGCGAGAGCGCGCCCCCCCAACTGGCCGAGAAGGGACCTCGGGCCCCCAGTGCTCCCTGCGGTACTCAGGGGGTGGGGCATCTCTGTCATTGTGTGCCGGCAGGGGGCCGGGGGGGGGCCCAACACTCCGACGTTCTATATATACATATACGTACAGACACATACGTACAGACACGTACCTACCTACCTACCTACCTACCTACCTACCTACCTACCTACCTACCTACATACATACATACATACATACATACATACATTACGTACATGCATACATACACACATACATACATACATACATGCATGCATGCATACATGCATGCCTACATACATATATACATACATCTTTACTTACTTACTTACATTTATACATGCATGCACACATACGTGCATGCATGCATGCAGGTATGCATACACACATACATGTACACACCTACAAACAGAGAAGCATACATACGTATGTACGTACGCACATACATGCATACGCACCTTGATACACACGTACACACATATCTGTACATATATACATGCATACACACAACTATATACATACACACAAACGTACATGCATACATGCATACATACATGCATACACACATACGCGCATACACACATACATGCACATACACACATACATGCGTACGCACACACACACATACATCCAGGCATGCATGCATGCATTCATACAGGCATGCATGCATGCATACCTGCATACACACATATATATGTATATACACATACATACATACCCATACATACATACATACAGACATCAATGAATGCATACATGCATGCATGCACGCTTGCATACATACATGCATGCATGCATGCATACAAACACATGTACATGCATCCATCCATCCATCCATCCATCCATCCATCCATCCATCCATACATACATACATACATACACACACATACATGCATACACACAGACACACAGACACACAGACACACATACATACATACATACATACATACATACATACATACATACATACATACATACATTACATACATACATACATACATACACACGTGCATACATACACACATACATGCATGCATGTTTGCATGCATGCAGACATGCATGCATACATACAGCGATATAACGAGCGAGATAGAGAGAAATACAGAGAGAGAGAACAACACACAACAAAACAAAGACAAGAAACAGAAAGAGAGAGAGAGAGAGTGTGTGTGTGTGTTTGTGTGTGTGCGTGTGTGTGTGTGTGTGTGTCAGACCAGGTGGAAGGCCTACCCCACCCACACAGCCAAGACTGCACCTCGCGGCCCATACAATGGGGCAACAAACTGGCAACGTGGGAGGCCAAATCCACCCACGGCCAAGACTGCACTTCGCGGCTCTTAGCCCTGGGTAATCGAGCAACAAACCGACAAGGTGCAAGGCCTACCCACCCACGGCCAAGACTGAACTTCGCGATCCTCAGCACAAGGCAATCGAAACAAAACGGACAATATGGGAGGCCTACCCGCCGACACCCAAGACTGCACTTCGCAGACTTCAGCCCTGGGCAATCTGGCACACAAGCCGACAAGGTGGAAGGCATCGCCACCCACGGCCAAGACTGCAATTCGCGACCATCACCTCTAGGCACTCTGGTAACAAGCAGACATGGTGGAAGGCTTACCCAACGTTGGCCAAGACTACATCGCGGCCCCTTGCCCCGGGCAATCTGGCATCGAACAAGCAAAGCTAATCGTCTACCCTGCCACGGGCTAGACTGCACTTACCATCCTTTTGCTTTGGGCACTCAGGCAAAAAGCAGCCGAGGTGGAAAGCCCACCCACCCAAGGCCAAGACTGCAGGCACAGGCAAGGGAAGGAACTGCGAGGCCGTTCCGGGAGCTGCGGTCTGGCCGCATCAGGGGTGGGGGCCTGAGCCGCCGTTTGCACCGCAGCGCGCAACCGTGCTATGAGGCGGGGCGGCACCGTGAGCAGGACGACGAGCAACAATGACGGGAGCCAAATGCGAGAGGGATCGGCCGGTGACGCTCCAAGCGGTGCAAGTGCGGGTGTTCCTCGAGACTGCGCTGTGCACACTCCCCTCTCGGCGCCCCGTGCCTCGTGCTCAAGTGCCCACCCCCTAGGGCTGCCGGCGGCCATCGGAATGGCGATGAGAACCCAACTACGTGAAAACATGTCAAGGGTGAGGCAGAGACGCCGATGCACCCCACACCAACGACATTCACCCAGCGGCACTCGTGTTGAAAGTGCGCACTCGTGCGCAACCGCTCTCGCCCACGTGGACCTGCACATGCCCACAGCAGAAAGAGCAACTGCTGGCCTCGTATGTGAAGTGATCTTGTCCAGGCGCCGCACTTGAGTGGCCCACGTCTGTGTAGTAGTCCTCACCCCTGCCTCCCTGGGAGCTTGCGCATAGCCCTGCTGTTCTGCGTCCACCCTCAGGCGGAAGCCTCGCGTCGTGGGTGCGGCGACTGAGAATACCCCTGGGGGACCTGCGGCATGAGCGAACATCGCAAGCCGTTTTGGGGCTGCAGCCCGCCAGAAGCAACGAGATGGGGCCAGGAGGCCCGTCAAGGTCGACCTCTATAGACACTTTGGGCCCCCTAAAGAGGCGAAAGCTGTCAAACATCATACGTTCGATCTTCGATCGACGTCGTCGTCGTTGTCTGGCTCAAGCCCCTGCAGTACCAGTCCCCAGACCCACGCCCGAGTCCATCCTGGCCAACTTCTCGAGCTGCGTCAAGCCGTGCCGACAAGAACCTCGAGCAACGCCCAAGAACTTCCGAAGCGATCTCATCGCCGTCGCCGACGTGATCATCGTCGTCGTCGGGATAATGCAGCGCTCTGCAATAGATCCAGGCCGGCAAAGTTCGTCCCCCTGCCCAGGATGTCGCGCTTCCGATCTGGACCCTCGTTGTCAGTCTACTCCTCCTTCTGCTCCGTCTGGTCCTCCTCATCCACGCCCTCACCCCCATCTTTGTCCTTCCTCTCTCCGTCCTCGTCCTCTCTTGTTGTATCACCACCGTCGTCCTCGACACTCATCATACTCCCCCTTCTGCTGCTGCTCCTCGTCATCACCATCACTGCAAGCCGCTACCACCACCATCATCGTCGTCATCCTCCCCCTCCTCGTTCCCTTTCTCCTCTCAATCCTCCTCCTCACCCGTATCCTCGCCCTTATCCTCAGCCGGGTTCCCTTTCTCCTCACAATCCTCCTCCTCGCCCTTCTCCTCCTCCTCCTCCTCGCTGGCAACAGGAAGGTCCTGCGCAGGGGGGGGTGCTTCAGCCCTCGGGCCGCACTCGGAAGCCCCAAAATGTTGCAGGCCCCAGCTCGCCTCGGAATGGCGGCCAAGCTCCCTCTGCTTCTTTCGAGCCCTGGCCGTCGCTCGGACGTCCCTTCCCCGTGCATTTTTCGGTGTCGTGCGTGTTTTTTTGGCTCGATGGCCCAGGATCTTCCTCGATGGTTCTCGCCGAGAAAAAATATGCACACGTCCGAGCGATGCCACTGGGGCCTTCGTGGCGCCCCCCATGAGGCCACCCGCCCCAAGGAGGCCCGCGAGCAAGCCGCTGTCCGCATCAGCATCACGCGCCCCAAAGAACGCCGAGGAACCCCGGAACAAAAAACGGCGACGAAAGATCCTGCGAAGACTTGGTGCACTCCCCGAGAAAACGAGAAACGGCGACGCCCAACCTCGGGGGGTTGCCCACTGGAGTCTCCTCTGAGGGGGGTGATCACGTCCGAGCGATGCCACGAGCCCGAGCCCGGCCGGGAAGGCGAGAGCGGCACGGCCGGCCCTTTCCCTTGGCACATCTGCGGTGCGGCGACGACGGCGCGCGGAGGCGCTGCGTGCGCGCCTCCTCGCTCCCCCCCTCCCCTCTGCCTCCCTCCCCCTTGCTCGGACGGGGAAGCAGAGGAGGAGGAGGAGGAGGAGGAGGAGGAGGAGGAGGAGGAGGAGCGAACGAACCCCTGGGAGAAGTGCGTCGATCTATAATGGGCGCGCACCGCCGTGCGCGCTCGGGCCAAGCCTCAGGGCGAGCCGCGAAGCCTGCATGTAGTTCTTGTGAGCGATGTAGGAGTTGTCGACGTTGTTGTCGATCTTGATCGAGTGGTAAAATCTGTAGACCACTGCAAGACGTACGAGCACGTGGTCAATCTTGTCGTCGTCGGCCCCGAGCGGGTCGAAATTGATATCATGTAGGCCAAGCCTGGCGAGAGCACATTTGTGAAGACGTCCACGTGGCAGTGCAGCATGGTGCCACAAGCGCTTGCAGACCAAGTAGTGGCTGAAGGCGTCGGGGTGAAACTTTGGGTTGCAACCAAGAACACAACCACGTAGGCCAGGTTGAACATGCATACGGTATGACGTGGCCCACCCGCCTGAAGGCGTCTCCATCACAGGCCAGAAGCGCGAAGGCGGCAACTCGGCGATCTTCGGGCGGATGCGGTTCCACGCGGTCTTCATGTTGTAAGGTAACTGGATGAGGGAGGTCAAGTCGTTGTCGTCCGCGTACGCGTTGGTGAGGTCGTCGGTGATCAATGGGGTGGTGTCCGAGTCATTGTTCTGGAAATCGGCGTCATGGATCCAGCGGCGCCGAGCATGGTGTTCATTAGCTGCTCGCTCGAACCTCTGCTGTAATTCGGCGGTACGGGGAGGGTTGAACGCGGCGGAGGTCTGAAGTCTAGATGCCGATGTTGATTGCCATGCCTGCGTGCAGATACGTTCAGCACGCCTACGGAGCTGAGCATCAGTTTGGCCACGGAAGAGAACTTGGAGACCATCACGACGTAGTAGACGAAGAATGAAGGTTTCGCACCATTCATGCCAACCGTCGACGTCCCATTCATGTATTGGTTGTGCGAGGTAAATCGAGGGAAGCCAATCGGAGGCCCAGTGCTGCAGGCATTCCGCGACGGTCTCGAGCTCGTTGGCTGCGTTGCGCATGTCGTGGTCATCATCATCAGGCGTGTTGGGAACTTGTAGATGAAGTGGTGGAAATCGTTGGAGGCGTCGTGAATCGGAGTTGGCAGCAAGCGTCGCGGACGGGAGGGTGGGGAACCTGGCCCGAAGGCGGGCAGCGATGGTGGCGTCGAAGGAGTCCTCGTAGAGCACGCGCTGCAACGTGATCATGTAAGTCGTCTGCGGTGATTTCTTTGGAGGGTCGTCGTCAGCACGGCGACGTTTGTCCATGACCCGAAGAGCGGCTGCGCGGGCGAGTTCATGGGCGTGGCGTAGCTGACGGTGAGCCAGATGATCGTGACGGCGGCTGCGCTTGATGGTCTTGAAGATGGTGCCCTCATGAGTGGAGTAGTTGTCGTCAAACTTGGCCGCCCGCAGATGTTGCGCGATCGAGGTAGCGGAGGCCCAGCATGGCGCGGTCCAAAGTCCCTGAACAACTCGGGCGAGAGGAATCTGATCGAGTGCTGCAAGATGGTGACATTCGAGAAGCTGGGGCCAGGCGTTGGTGGTGGAAGTAGCAGAGCGCCACAGCGTGGCAGCCAGTAGGACTTCGACACCTGTGGGGATGGCACAGCCCGCCCAGTTCGTCATGCCAAGGATGTCAAGCTTGGTGAATGCTGAAGGAGCAGATCTGATAACTTTATGAAGAGCATGAATTTCTTTGGAAAGAACGAGTTCTGGAGCAGGAAATAGTTGTCCGACGTAAATGAGGCAAGTGATCGCGGAGGAGTTGTACAGCGAAACGTTCAGCTGGATAGCCGCGGAGGCGTCGCCCAATATCTGAGTACGATGGTACCACTTGGCCGCGGGAGCGGCCCATTGAGCTCGATCATCCGCACAGGGACCGATGTAGACTCCGAGGTACTTGGCCTTGCCGTCGATCTTGAACTGGGACCAGGCGGGGTTGATCGTCCTGAGCGTGTCGCGCATGGCGTCGTCAACGTCTTCGATGCAGTTGGTCCATACAGGGACGAGCACGCACTTCCGAGGTTGGAGCATCAGCCCTGCGAAGGATTGGGCCGCTTCGGTATGCGGTAGGATGCCTTGCATGTCACGCAAGTGTGCTAAGACGCAACCAATGTCGTCTGCACAAGCACTGGCCATGCCACGGCCAATCTGATGAAAGTGGCGTTGAATTCCATGTAGGATGGGGTCGAACACCAGGGCCCAGATGGTGCCACTGAGCGGGCAGCCCTGGGCTACTCCGCTGGATGCAACGAGTAGTGGCCGACGTGTGCCTCCCAGCTCGAGGAAGGCGATGGGCGAGGCGTAGAAGGACTGGAGGAGGCGATGGGCTCGTCCATGAATCCCCCATCTGCGAATCACTTCCCATAACCAGGCGTGAAGCAAGCTTGGGAAGGCGGCAGCGATGTCCATGCTGAGGAAGCACGGCATGTGCTCGGTGGCGTGGTCCATGGTGCTGTAGATGCGGCTGTACGTGTCGGCTTCGACTATGTTGTTGAGGAACTGGCGGCCAGGTACAAAGCCTCGTTGGATACTCGACACTTGCTTGACTATCGGATGTAGCTTGCGGTTGATGGCGGAGGCGGCAATATTTACGTCAGTGTTCTTCATAGCAAGAGGGCGGAGTTGGTCAGGCGACCGAAAGTATTCTGCATGACCAGCAGGCGCGTCACCTTTTGGTAACATGGCTAGTAGGGCGTGGTTCCAATCGTGCGGGATGATGTTGTTGGTCGCGATGTTAGCCACGAGTTCTTCCAAGATCTCGAAACTGTAAGGAGGAGGAGGAGGAGGAGGAGGAGGAGGAGGAGGAGGAGGAGGAGGAGGAGGAGGAGGAGAAGGAGGAGGCGGGGGGGAGGCCAGGACGGACCACGGGGGGGCCGTCCCAAACCCACAGCGGGGATACCGCTGCGCAAAAAAAAATCGGCGCCAAATCCGAGGGGGAAAACGCACGTGCCGTTAGGTCGGGCATGTCCTCCTACAGGCGGGTTTTGGGCGAAAGATCAAAAGGGATCCAAACATATCCAACAATCATCAAACATAGCCAGACAATCGTCCCCTGCCTAGTTTGGGGGACTATTTTTGAATAGTCCTCCTGTAGAGGGACGCGCCCGACTGAAAGGTTCCGCAGATGCGGGACCAGCAGGGGGAGGAGGAATTTGGAGGCGAGCAAAGCCGCCTGGCCGCGTGCGTTGGCAGCCCCTCCCGGTCGAGGAAGGGGCAGCCGCCAGCCATCTGGGCCACGGGAGGGGTATACCTCTGGCTGGCAACTTGGCATCGCTCGGACGCCCATTCCCGTGCATATTTCCGTGATGTGTTTTTTTTTTGGGGGGTTCAGCACGATGGACCAAAATGCTCCTCGATGGTCTTCTTGGGGGCAAAATGCGCACGTCCGAGCGCGAGCATGCGCGAGCGATGCCAAGGCAACAGGCTACACCGCAACTCCGGCGGAAACTAATACCATGCGGTACGTGCTTGACATGAACCCTGGCCGGGGGAGGGCGGCACAACCGAAATGTCAGCGTGGTGCCAGACGCCACCGCCCGTAACGTTTACGCACAGCGGTACGGTACCAGGGCGCAGCAGTCGGCGAGGCTGCCGGGAGCTGGCGCGGTGTGAACGTGAGCCTGCGTCGTGACAGGGCGGCCCAAGAGTTGGCGCGGCGTGCCATGTTGGCCGTGGCCCAGGTCTAGCGATTGCGTCTCGCGCCGCACACAACCCACTTTACGGGTCGGGCAGGCGGAAAATTTCGGGCCGTAGGCCCGCCGTAGCGGCTAGGGCCTCGGCCATCGCAGGCTGCCGCCCCAGCGCAAGCCTGAGCCGAAATAGCGCGCGAGCATGTCAGGCCCAGAGGGCGAAACGCGGTTGTCTTCGCAACACGGGCCCTGACTGATGGATCCGGTCGAAATGGCCCATCCTGGGTGGACGCTGGCGTGTCGCACATGTCATTTTACTTGGTTGAACTGGCCACGCTGTCGGAAATAAACCGTGCGATTTATATTCTCCGCCACCACAGCATAACAAGTACGACGTCTAGCTCGGGAAACACTACAGGAACGGAAATGACTGTTTTTTTCCACAGCAAATTCTCCGAAGGGCCAGTCCATAGCCTATCGCGTCTGTGTCCTACCTGGGCGCAGTGACAATTAAAGGAAGCATGCCCCCCCTACCCATCGACCTTGAGGCTCATCCTCCTCACTTCCTCCCTCCCTCCCTTCCTACATAATCCTCCTTCGCCTTCTTCCGCATCCTGCTCCTCCTCCTCCTCGTCCTCCTCGTCATCCCCCGCCTCCTCCTCTTCCTCCTCCTCCTCCTTCTACTGCTGATCCTCCTACTTCTCACTGAACGCTCACTCTCCGGTTCAGTACAGCTTCGTAGGTACTGTCCCTCACGTTTCGTTAAGAACCGCAGTTCGCCCAGTCCCCACACAAAGCCCCTTTCTCATTCTCATCCTTCTCCTCCTCTCCCTCTTCGTCCCCTATTCTACCCTCAGAACCAACGTTTGGAATTTCTGCTGGGATGTGTGCCGACCATGATTTGGAAGCGGATCGCCTCCTGGTGCCGAAGGCTCTGGACGGCCCATGAGTTATAAGAAACAACTCCTCCCTCCTCCTCCTCCCTCCTCCTGCTCCTGCTCCTCCTCCTCCTCCTCCTCCTCCTCCTCCTCCTCCGCCTCCTCCTCCTCCTCCTCCTCCTCCTCCTCCTCCTCCTCCTCCTCCTCCGCTTCTTCGTCCTCCTTCTCTCAATCTCCAGCTCGGTGCTCGTCCCCCGTCCGTGGTCTCGCCGCCGAAGGCCCTGGACGCGTGGAGGATGCCCTTGTCGTAGTAAGCGCCCGCTCGCGACCTCCGCTGGAGCGCCAGCGACGGCTCCTCCTCTGCGTCGTCGCGAGTATCGTCTTCGTCCTTGTCGTCCTCCCATTCCTCCTCCTCCCATTCCTCCTCCTCCTCCTCCTCCTCCTCCTCCTCCTCGTCCTACTCCTTCTCCTCCTCCTCGTTCTCATCCTCCGCCGCCGCCTCCGTCTCCGCACTCGCCTGCTCCAACGCCCAATCCTCCTTGTCCACTCACTTATGGTCCCATGCCAGCCCCTTCTGCTGCCTCCTGACTGCCCTGGGAGGAGGAGGAGGAGGAGGAGGAGGAGGAGGAGGAGGAGGACAAGGACAAGGACAAGGACGACGAGGACGACGAGGATGACGAGGAGGAGGAAGAGGAAGAGGAGGAGGAAGTGGAGGAGGAGGAGGAGGAGGAGGAGGCTCCTTCTCCTTCATGCTTTACTTGCCTCCCTCCTCCTTTGCTTACGAATAACTCCTCCCTGCCGCCTGTCGCACCCTGGGACATGTCGGTACGTGCGTTTCGCCTGAAACCTCCGTACCACGGATGGTCCTGAAGCATAGGATTTGCGCGCGCATCATGGATGGAGGGCGGATGCGCCGCGCACTTTCGGCCTAAAGGTTTTCAAAAGTTTCACGGATGGAGGGCGGGTCCTGTTCAAATTGTGGCTCTCGCCTAAGCACCGCGCGCACTCGTTTGTAAAAATTAGCACACAACTTCATGGATGGAGGGCGGTTCCGTCTCAAAATGTGGCTCTCGCCCTAACGCCGCGCACCTTCATCTTAAGAATGTACCGCGGTTTTACGGGTTCTGATCGCTGGCGTCCCAGACATAATGTTTTGGCACGATGTAAGACGGTCAGGGCGCAATCGTCGCGTTGATTTGCAGTGTTGAAGTCCCAGGAATGGTGTTCTGGCACGTTTCAGGATCCTCAATGACGCCACGATCCTGCTCCGCGACCCGAATGCCGACAGCATAAGGGTCAGCAAGCCGCACGTGCTGGTGACGTGCCTGCCCCCGGACCTGGCCTCATCTGGCCTCGCAGCTGCCCCTCCCGAGGCTGCTCGCGCTGGCAGCGGCCCTGCTGTCCGCGCGCGGCCTCCTGGGGCTGGGCGCCACCTCGCCATCGCTCGGACGTCCATTCCCTGTGTTTTTTTCGGTTTCGTGCGTGGTTTTTTCGCCCAAATGATCAAGGATGCTCCTCGATTGTCCTCGCCGAAGGAAAAATGCACACGTCCGAGCGATGCCAGGCCACGATGAGCCTGTGACTGCTGAGCCTGTCCCTGTGCGTACATGCCGCGATGCTGAGTGCCGCGCCCGCGTGCGGGCTCGCCGACTCGGCTCTCCCGCGTGCGCGCGGTGCCCGCAGCACGATGATATCGGAGCCGGCGTGCCAGCCGAGCAGGGGCGCCTGCGGGCACGCCGCTGCGGCAGGTCCTGCTCCGGCAGGTGAGCCATACGGTAGAGGGAAACAATTTCTGAACACTCCCCCTCCCCCCCAAACTCAATGTTGGCACGCGCGGGGGAGACTGCGGTCGATGTGCATCTCATCAGACCCGCCACCAACTTTGAACATTGGGGGGAGGGGGAGGCGTTGACGGATGAATGTGGCATGTGTTCGCTAATTTGTTCCGAGGCCTGTAGCTGCCGATGCACTGACAGGGGAACCACGGCGGCAGCACGTCAGGACCGCGCCTGTGATCTGCCATGGACGGCGTGCGCCGCCGTCGGGCCCTCCGGGGCGGCCGTCGGCTCCCCGAGGCCGGGCTTTCCCGGCGTGCCGGCCGGTGGGGGGTGCCCTGTGCCGCATGGGCGGTGCAGGGCCTGCCCTCGGACCTTCGTGGCCGGGAGGGGCAGCCTTTGTCCGCTCGAGGTGTCCACTCCAATCCTCGTCCCCACCTCGTCCTCCAAATCCTCGTCGCCGTCGTCGTCCTCCTCCTCCTCCTCCTTCTCCTCCGCCTCCTCCTCCTCCTCATCCTCCTCCTCCTCCTCCTCCTCCTCCACGTGATCGTCGTCGTCCTAGACCTGCTCAATCGGATTTTCCTCCGCCTCCGCCTCCTCCTCTCCTCCCCCCTAACTCCTTCTCCCTCCTCTTCTCCCCGTCTTCCCCTTCGTCCCTCTACCCCGTTCTTGTTTATGCAGTCCCCTTCCTCAATCCTCCTCCCTTTCTTGTCTCCTCCTCCTCCTCCTCCTCTCCTCCTCCTCCTCCTCCTCCTCCTCTCCTCCCCTCTCCTCTTCCTCCTCATCCTTCCTTCTCTTTCTCTTTCCTTCTCTTTCTCTTTCTCTTGCCTCCCTCCTCCTCCTCCCCTCCTCCTCCTCCTCCTCCTCCTCCTCCTCCTCCTCCTCCTCCTCCTCCCCCACCTCATCTTCCATTCCATGCTCCTCCTGAAGCATGGGCGGCGGTGCCGAGGGATAAAGGGCCACTGCGATTCCCCAGGGGCGACGAGGGCTCCCTACGCAGTGAACGAAGTGTTCGACAAGCTCGGCGGCGGCAACCTCGAGCTCTACATCGACTGCCTGGCCGTAGTCAACTGCACGCTGGCACCCCTCAGGGCGAGAGGTGGTCCAGAGGGATCCCGTTGGAGAGGTCCAGCCCAGAAGCCAAGCCCAAAATCCCGAATCTGTAAAATGGCGACAGGATGCGTCAAGAGTCAGGGCTCCCTGCGAATCATGAATCCGGAACGGCGGCGCGACGTATCAGGGCTTGGAGCCCCTCGGAATCCAGAATCTGAAACTCTGGATTGGAAGGTCCAATCCGAAATCTGGAATGCGGGCGGCGCGATGCATCGAAGCAGGAAGCCGATTCTTCTCGACCTCCTGTTGCATCTCCCCCTCCCCGAAGCTCTCCTCCTCCTCGTCCTCCTGCTCTCCCTCGCGCTCCCCGTCCTATTCCTGCTTCTTCTCCCTGTCCTTCTCTTGCTCATCATTTTCGTCTCCCGAATCACCATCATCATCACTACCATCATCAGCATCATCACCACCATCATGATTATCGCCATCACCATCGCAACCAGCTCCACCACCATCATCACCGACAATCCTCTGCTCCTCCTCCTCCTCCTCCTCCTCCTCCTCATCCTCATCATCAGCAGCGCCGTCAGCTTCACAACCATCGTTCCCATCGTCTTCATCGTGATCATCACCCTCGGTATCCCCACCACAAATCCTCGCATCCCCATCTTCCTCTTCGCTTTACCCACTCCTCCTCATAGTCCTCCTCTTTCGCCCCAGGCTCCGCCTGTTCAATTCCCTCGCCCTCATCCAGAAGCAGGACTGAATCAGGAGAGAGCTACAGCTGGACCGAGGCACTCTCCAAGAACATGAGACCCTCCCGAAAAAAAACAGTCGAGGGTACCTCCCCCTGGATGCACAAGAACAGACGAGAAGCACTGAGAACACTGGGGTGCCCTCGCCGAACCGACCTCGACCTTCTGCCTCGGTCCGACCGTAGCTAGGGTACATGCTCGCCATCGCTTGGACGTCCATTCCCTGCGTTTTTTTCATTTTCGTGCGTGGTTTTTTCGCCAAATGATCAAGGATGCTCCTCGATGGTCCTCGCCGAGAAAAAAATGCACACGTCCGAGCGATGCCAAGCATGGGAATCTGGTGCCGTGTGGCTCTGCAGGGGGCGCCTGGGCCTCTGGTCGACCGGGCTCCCCAGGGCCGCTGTCTGACGGCATCTCTGGGCGCGGCCTTCCCTTCAATGAAGGGGCCCTGGGACACACTAATAAATAGACACAAATAACAGGATTCCGTATATTTTCCATATTTTCTGGGTTTTCGTCTTCCCCCCCACTTCCCATAGTTTCCCATATTTTCCGGGGAATCGACGATTAATTGTGTCTGTGTGTGTTTTTCCCCTCCTGACTCTGGGCGCGGCCTTCCTTTCAAGACCGTTGGTCATCCGAACGCCCAGCTGCGACAGCTTCACCTCAAACGTTCGACCACGGGCCCTTTGTTGCCCATAGGCTTGCGGCTGCCGTCGGCTATCTCTGGGCGGCCTTTGGAGCGAAACCTGGACGGCTGCGTCCAATGAGCCCCAAGAGGGCCCCAAGACCCCCAAAACGAGCCCCAAGAGGGCCCCGAGAGTGCCCCAAGAGGCCCCACGGGGACCCCAAGAAAGCCCCTAAGATGGCCTCAGTCGTCCAATTTGACTCAGCCAGCTATGCCGCAAGCGACGAGACCGCGCCTCCAACTATCCTTTCCAGGAGGCACACCGCGAGAAACCCGCGCACCAAGACTCACCTCCCGCGCGCCCAGCGGCCGCACTTCCGCAAGTCCCCCCCCCCAGACTTTCGGGTGCCAGCTGGGATCACGCCGTCCGACTCGTCCGGCACGTGGATGTTCGGTCCGCCGCGCCGAGCGCGCTTGAAGCCGGCACCCTGCTCGGACACCTTCCCCGGCGGCTGGCTCAACGCCCACCATGACAACACTCTGCCATGGTCCGTCCCACACGCGCCCATCGCTCTGGAAGCCAGGTGCTGTATGAGCGCGATGCGTCCGAACACCTCTTAGGGCTGGAAGGGCAACGTGGGATGCTACCTCCCCTCCTCCTCCTCGTCCTCCTCCTCCTCCTCCTCCTCCTCCTCCTCCTCTTCCTCCTCATTTTCCCCACTCCGCACTCCTTATTTCGCAAGACTTACCCCTATTTTGTCTTCCGTCCTTCCCCTTCTCCTTCGTGCGATGCCGCGGCGAGGCGGCCCGAGGCACTGGCACGCAGGCTTTCTTTTTTAGTGACCCCCTCTTGCGCCTACCTTCTTTTGTGCCGCCCCCTACGCTGATCGCAGCGATCGCCGCGCCTGAATCCACATGTGCGCAAAAGAGAAGGGCGCGCGTCTGCTACAAAGATCGAAGGCGGCTCTTCTCCCGAACGCGGAGATCGACATAGCGACGAGCACGTTCGCCTTGTAAGTTCGCACCGGCTAAGCTGGTCGACGACGGCTCCTTCTGCAAGTGTGGGACCTCGCCGAGGACTTCCCCAAACGTGAAGACTCGAATCTTGGGGGGAGGAGGAGGAGGCGGAGGAGGAGGAGGAGGAGGCGGAGGAGGAGGAGGAGGAGGAGGCGGAGGAGGAGGAGGAGGAGGGGGAGGAGGGGGAGGGGGAGGAGGAGGAGGAGGCGGAGGAGGAGGAGGAATGTGCAGCAGCCGCCCGCAGAAGGGGCGGGTACTCTTCCAAACGCCCCCCCGCGGAAAAAAGCTCAACAAGCTTCAGTGCCCAGCTGTGTCATACTTCTTGCGCAGCACTTGCACGGATGGGGGGCGGGGGCGGGTCATTTTCAAGACGGGGCTGCCGCTGGATATCTCGCTGAACTTTACGACCCGGCCCTCCTCGCGTGTCCTACACTCGGGCCGCCAAAACGAGGAAGGCCCAACAAGAACGCGGCCCTTTTTGGGGCCCTGGAAGCGCCTCCGTGCCCGAGGCGGGCGAGGAGGAACGGCAACTGAGGAACCTCGGGGACACCGAGCCGTTCTCCGAACCCAAAGTGTCCCAAAGTGTCAGCGTCTCGACTGTACGACTCACGGAAACGATGCACGGCGATTCCTCTCCCAGAGCGGAGCGCCCGTCCAAGCGGCAGGCCCGTCGGACGCTCGGCTTTTTCAACGGGGCGCTCCCTGCATGGGAGGCATGCGAGGGGGCCTTGGGACGCGCGGCGCATGTCTGATGCATCCTGGGTTTGCTCCCGCTCCCTTCCCTCCTCGTTTTCATTGGCGAGGCACCAAGGCTTCGAGGCCTGGGCTTGCTGTGGTTCTCCGCCCCCCTCCTGCCCATCCTTCCCCCTCTCGCTGCTCGCCCTCCGCCCCCGCGGAGCGAGTTCGATCAAGGACCCAGCAGGCCCCGCCCCGGCGCACCTCCGCCAGGTCAGGGGGGCGGGCGTTGGGAGGACGAGGCGCGCCGTCGACGCCTGTCCGCTCCTGCCTGCTCTCGCTGCTCGGATTCGGCCCTCTGCCCTCGAGGGTCGGGGGGGGTGGGTAGGACGCTCTCGGGGGGCTTGTCGACGCCCTCGGGAGGAGGACGACGAGGACAACCGACAAG
Organism: Prorocentrum cordatum; assembly: GCA_963575745.1. Lineage (NCBI taxonomy): Eukaryota > Dinophyceae > Prorocentrales > Prorocentraceae > Prorocentrum > Prorocentrum cordatum. Next base: position 101,256 of record CAUYUJ010015850.1, read on the forward strand.
AGGAGGAGCAGCGGGACAACGATGCTGGGGGGAGGGGACGGAGTAGGAGCAGGAGGGCAACTGTGAGGCGGAGGAGCGGCAGCGGGAGCATGGTCAGCAGAAGGAGGCGGACGCATGGGACGGAGGAGGAGGAGCGAGCGAGCGCCCGATGGGGAGGAGCAGAGCAGCAGCGCCGATGATCCGATGACGCACCACTGGGAAATACGGGTGCAACCAGGGGCCCCGATCAGGGAAGATGGGCGGGCTGGGCGTCCCAGACCTACTTACGAAGCTCGAGGTTGTGTGTTGGGCCCTGCGGGGGGGAACTTCTGGCAAAACAGAGGCCCCCCCCTGCGAAGAACGCCACTGGGGCGCTCGCCTACGCACTCCACCGCTGCATGGGCCAGGTGCGAGCGTCGAAAAAACCAGCCCCGGCGTAGCCCCACTTCGGTCTCGCGACGGGGTGCCGCCCAGACATCGGACGGGCGGGAGGATCCCGCGAGACGACCCTCGCCCCGGACTGCTCTCGGCAAAGCGCAACCGACGAGGGGCGTCGGCGAGGGCCCGCACCTGCTCGGCGCCGAGAGAAGCCTGAATTGAGGGAGGCGTGCGAAAACACTCCGAGCTCCTGTCGGTCTTGCTCATCTTCCTCGTGCCAAACCAACAGGCCTTGAGGTGGAAGTGACGCACTTGCATCTGCAGGGTCTGCAGCGCTTCTGGAGCCATGGTGATCTTCTGCCAACAGTCCTGGAACAGCTTCTGGGCCGCGGGGGGCGCCGTATCCGTGCCCTCCGTGCAGGCCCACCTCATGAACGCCTTGCACACGCGGGACCAGGCGGGGGCTTGCGCGCGCTGGTGAGGGCGAGGCGCGTGCGCACCGATAGGGCCGCCAGGGCGCCGCCCCCCCCTTTGCCCTTCTTCTGGGCCGCCGATGCCTCCGCGCCCGGGGCCTCCAACAACCTCTGCTGCTCCTCCTTGGCCTCCGAGACCTCGGCACCGCCCTTGCGCGTGCCGCTCTGCACTGCCCCGGCGGGCCCCTCAACCGGCGCGCGCCGGCAAGGCCGAGGGAAGGTCTGCGAAGCGCGCGCGCGTGTGGATTTGAAGCGAACTCTCGTCGGCCAGCAGCATGAGGAGGAGGGGGGGAGGGGGGAGGCGGAGGAGGAGGAGGAGGCGTAGGAGGAGGAGGAGGAGGAGGAGGAGGAGGAGGAGGAGGAGGCGGAGGAGGAGGAGGAGGAGGAGGAGGAGGCGCAGCACCGGCAGGAGAAGGGCCCCGCAGGGATCTCTCTCTCTCTCTCGAGGGTAGTGCTGGGCTGGACCTTGAAGAGCCCCGGCGCGAACGAGTGCACAGTGTGGTTGTAGGACGAGCTGCGGGCTGCGGCTCTGGAGCCGGCTCCCGCGAACAAGAACACGAGGTGCCCTGGGCCGCCTCGGCCAGGAGGGCCTCGAAGCCGTAGGGGGCCCGAACATGGACAAGCCACTGCCCCTTGGCAAGGAACTGCTTTGGGCAACCATCCATCTACGCAGAGATCCTTCAGCTCAGCGATCTGGCCCCTGAGCGTCTCCATGGCGACTGGGGGGGCGAGGACTACTGAACTGAAGGATTTCGGTGTCCTGGCATACCGAAATCCATCAGTTCAGTAATTCTCGCCTCCCCAGTCGCCATGGAGACGCTCAGGGGCCAGATCGCTGAGCTGAAGGATCTCGGGGGGCGCATCCTCGTGCCCGACGGGAACCTCTGGTGGCGGTGGCGGTGGGGCTGCAGGGGCCACGGCTCCAGGTGGAGCAGCGCGAACGGAGAGCCGTGCAGCCCCCACGACGGAGAAGTCCAGGTCGACGAACCAGTCCCTCAACTCCCCCTCCCCCCAGGAACGCCAACAAAGGGGCCGCGCCTCCAAGCCTCCATTGGAGACCTCGAGATCGTCCGAAGCCTTCCGCGGCGCCTCGAAATCCGTGACGTACTGGACGGCCCTCGGGCTGGCCTGCGCCGTGAGGGGCCCCTCGGCCACGGTCGCGCTCGGCCTGCACACGCCCGACGAGCGGAGCCCAGCGGCTACGGCGACGATCCTGTTGAGCGACCCGCCGCTGGGACCAGCTCGGGCGCCGAACCCGGTACTCCACGTCCAAGTGACAAGACAATTTTTGATCCGCGGGTCGAGAGCGCACCTCTTCCGGTCGAAGCTAAGCGGGCCGTGCGGAGCTTGAATTAACCAGAGATGGGGGAGGAAAAGGGGGGTGCAGCCTCAGAACGAGGCCGAGAGGAGGCATAGCCTCGGATACAGGCGGTGCCGAAGCCGAAGTTCTTGCAAAGACGGGGCGCCGAACACGGTACTCCACGTCCCGGGGACAAGACAGGACAGGGCAGGAGCCTGCGTGCCGGCTCCCGGGAGGGAGCGGTCCCCAAGAGGGCAGGCGGCTCAGGTGTACATCTGCAGCGGTTGCACGTCCACGGCGAGTAGAACAAAAACAGAGAGCCACAACCTCATCATTCACGGTACTCCACGTCCAGGGGGGGGAATCTTCCAGAACCGCAAGACGTCCTCTGCATGCACAGATATCGACGTCGGGCGTGAGCCCTCCAAAGGCGTAGCAGTCCCCCTCATGGTTTTGCGACCGCACAAAGACCACGCGAACAGTAAGCTCATCCACCTGGGCATGCGAGGACAAAAACGCCTCACAAGCTGAGCGCGACGGGCCAACGACTTTGGCCAAGAACATCGCACGACGCTCCACATATGCAATCCTGTTCGAATGTCAATAATTGCCCGTAGAACAAGCCAGAGGGAGGGAGGGGAGAGGAAGGGGAGGAGGGAGGAATGGGGGATGAGGGCAGGTAACACAAGGGATGCAGTCCCGTTGGTACCCTCCCCCTGGTCCTGCGCGTTGTGGCCGAACAGGGTGGCCTGACGCAGCGAGGAATATGAGGGCTTCGGTCCACTCTGTGTCTCATGATCCATCTCCTTCTTTCTCTTTGTATTAGTACGTTTACCCATGTTCTTCGTATTGTTATTATTCGTCTTCTTATTCGTAGTGGTCTCCTTCGTACGGAAAATGTTGCTCTCCCTCTTATTATTACCCTCCCCATTCCTTCGTCGCCTCCTCCTCCTCCTCCTCCTCCTTGTCACAGCGATGTTTCAGGCCAGGTCAACAGACCCCTTCCCCAAGCCTTTCCTGCTGCGGGGCATGCTGCTGTGCTTGCTTCTGCTGTCTTCTCCTCCTCCTCCTCCTCCTCATCCTCCTCCTGCCCTTCCTCAAGGATCTCCGAGATCAGCACTGACAATAAGTGAGCGCGTAACATGTACGCATTGGAGTTCCCCAGGACAAATATAAAGAGGTCGGCTTGTTGGCCAAAGCTGCTATAGGCTAGCTCCACACTTGCACCGCACCATAGCGAAAATGCAACGATACCTGGAAGCCCATCCCAAGAGTCCACCGACCGGGCTGCTGTTCTCGGCAATTGCAAAGCGGACTTATCTGCAGAGATCGCCTCCAAGACTCGAGGGTCCGCCGTCCGCGCGAAATCGATTCGCGCGAAAACTGCGGGCCGTTCGAAAGAAATCCGCTGGGCGCGCGCGCGCGAAAAGAACCCACGGCATCCCCGAGGATGGCGGGAACCACGATTTTGGAGAGATCCAGGCCGGAAAAGCCCGAAATCGTGGTTCCCAGCTCTGGCTGGCGCCCCTGGGACCCACGGCGGCCCCGAGGATGGCGGGAACCACGATTTTGGAGACGAAATCGTAGTTCCCAGCTCTGGCTGGCGCCCCTGCGACCCACGGCGGCCCCGAGGATGGCGGGAACCACGATTTTGGAGAGATCCAGGCCGGAAAAGCCCGAAATCGTGGTTCCCGGCTCTGGCTGGCGCCCCTGGGGCCCACGGCGGCCCCGAGGATGGCGGGAACCACGATTTTGGAGAGATCCAGACCGGAAAAGCCCGAAATCGTGGTTCCCAGCTCTGGCTGGCTGGGGCCCACGCGGCCCGCCCCTGGGGCCCACGGCGGCCCCGAGGATGGCGGGAACCACGATTTTGGAGAGATCCAGGCCGGAAAAGCCCGAAATCGTGGTTCCCGGCTCTGGCTGGCGCCCCTGGGACCCACGGCGGCCCCGAGGATGGCGAGATCCAGGCCGGAAAAGCCCGAAATCACGGTTCCTAGCTCTGGCTGGCGCCCCTGGGACCCACGGCGGCCCCGAGGATGGCGGGAACTATGATTTTGGAGAGATCCAGGCCGGAAAAGCCCGAAATCGTGGTTCCCAGCTCTGGCTGGCGCCCCTGGGGCCCACGGCGGCCCCGAGGATGGCGGAACCACGATTTTGGAGAGATCCAGGCCGGAAAAGCCCGAAATCGTGGTTCCCAGCTCTGGCTGGCGCCCCTGGGGCCCACGGCGGTTTTGAGGATGGCGGGAACCACGATTTTGGAGAGATCCAGGCCGGAAAAGCTCGAAATCGTGGTTCCCAGCTCTGGCTGGCGCCCCTGGGGCCCACGGCGGCTCCGAGGATGGCGGGAACCATGATTTTGGAGAGATCCAGGCCGGAAAATCCGGAAATCGTGGTTCCCAGCTCTGGCTGGCGCCCCTGGGGCCCACGGCGGCCCCGAGGATGGCGGGAACCATGATTTTGGAGAGATCCAGGCCGGAAAAGCCCGAATCGTGGTTCAGCTCTGGGGCTGGCGCCCCTGGGAACCCCACGGCCGTAGCCGGGATGCGGAACCACGATTCTTTGAAGATCCAGGCCGGAAAAGCCCCGAATTCGTGGTTTCCGCAGCTCTGGCTGGCGCCCCGGTGACCCACGGCGGCCCACGAGGATGGCGGAACCACGATTTTGGAGAGATCCGGCCGAAAAGCCCGAATCGGTGGTTCCCAGCTCTGGCTGGCGCTCCTGGGGCCCACGGCGGCCCCGAGGATGGCGGGAACCACGATTTTGGAGAGATCCAGGCCGGAAAAGCCCGAAATCGTGGTTCCCAGCTCTGGCTGGCGCCCCTGGGACCCACGGCGGCCCCGAGGATGGCGGGGACCATGATTTTGGAGAGATCCAGGCCGGAAAAGCCCGAAATCGTGGTTCCCAGCTCTGGCTGGCGCCCCTGGGACCCACGGCGGCCCCGAGGATGGCGGTAACCACGATTTTGGAGAGATCCAGGCCGGAAAATCCCGAAATCGTGGTTCCCAGCTCTGGCTGGCGCCCCTGGGACCCACGGCGGCCCCGAGGATGGCGGGATCCACGATTTTGGAGAGATCCAGGCCGGAAAAGCCCGAAATCGTGGTTCCCAGCTGTGGCTGGCGCCCCTGGGACCCACGGCGGCCCCGAGGATGGCGGGAACCACGATTTTGGAGAGATCCAAACCGGAAAAGCTCGAAATCGTGGTTCCCAGCTCTGGCTGGCGCCCCTGGGACCCACGGCGGCCCCGAGGATGGCGGGAACCACGATTTTGGAGAGATCCAGGCCGGAAAAGCCCGAAATCGTGGTTCCCGGCTCTGGCTG
>CAUYUJ010015850.1:106803-141803 GCA_963575745.1 Prorocentrum cordatum
AGTAGTAGTAGTCGTAGTAGTAGTAGTAGTAGTAGTAGTGGTAGTAGTAGTAATAGTAGTAAAAGTCGTAGTCATAGTCGTAGTCGTAGTCGTAGTCGTAGTCGTAGTCGTAGTCGTAGTAGTGGTAGTAGTAGTACTACTAGTAGTAGTAGTAGTAGAAGTAGTAGTAGTAGTAGTAATAGTCGTAGTAGTAGTAGTAGTAATAGCAAAAGTAGTAGCAGTAGTAGTAGTAGTAATAGTAGTAGTAGTAGAAGTAGTGATAGTAGTAGTAGTAGCAGTAGTCGTAGTAGTAGTAATAGTAGTACTAGTCGTAGTAGTGGTCGTAGTAGTAGTAGTAGTAGTAGTAGTAGCAATAGTAATAGTAGCAGTAGTACTAGTTGGTGTTGTATTAGTAAGTAGTTGCAGTAGCAGGAGCAGTAGTTGTAGTAGTAGTAGTAGCAGCAGTCCCCCGGGCGGATGGGCAGCGCGGCTCCCTCGGGAGTTGGCCGTCCTGGCGAGGGAAGCCTTGCGCCGACTGCCTGGAGCGGCGGCGCGCACGGAGGGGGGGGGCTCACTGGAGAAGGCCGCGGGCCTCCTGGCGGGGAGCGGCCCCTCCCCGGGGGCCTCTGAAGGTAGGTCGGGCATGTCTCCCTACGGGCGGATTTTTGAAAGACAAGTCCGGCGGCCACCAGGAACGCGCAAGAAGAAACGACCAGGCTGCTCTGGCAACGGCGGGCCTCGGCCGCGAAGAGAGGATTCCCGACCCGAGCAGATCCAAGAAGAGACGGCCCGGAAGCCAGAGCCGCTCCTGAACCCAAAGTGGCCCCTCTGTCAACCTCTCCACTATTGAATCGGGGAGACGTAAGACTCGGGTACGGGAAACTCGGGTTGGCCTGGCGGGGCCATCATAAAAATGACTAGATCCAATCTACGCGAGCTCCCGCTGCAAACATCCCACGAAAACCGGACCGTCACAATCCAGGACGCGCTCGTCAAAAAACCTTCGACGAACCCGAGTCCCAGCTTACTCGAGTCTTGCGCTTCCTCGACATCTCAACCTCTTCACTGTAGAGCAAGCTTCTCGGACGGTAGGAGGGCCCCCGACCAAGGCTCGGGGCGGCCTTGCCAACAGGCCGCCCCCCTCGCCACGCCCCCTGGGAGCGCCGCCAGACGGCTGGACGTCCAGCACGCAGCACGACGGGCATCGTTCGTCCCGGCTTCGGGCCCCGGGGGCCCTGGCGGATCGCTCTGGCCCGGGAGCTCCCGCGCTGACATCGGGCGCGGGAAGGCGCCGGTCGCAACCTTTTCCGCGGCGCGGCGGCTCCCTCCCGCAGCCGGGCGCACGGAAGCACCGCACTCCGGCAACGGGTCCTCGGCTATGCGACGGGGTGCCCACTCAGGGTTGGGGGTGGGAACAGGGGGATGTCCGGGATGGGGGGTGGGGGGAGGGCAATGGGAAAATGAAACAAAATATAACCGCCTTGCACGGGTCCCAGCCATTCGGGACGAATCTCCACCACTTCTGGTACCAGTCCTAATCAACTTGAGTCTGCAGGCGGAGTGGGGGGCTTGTCTTGATCTGAGTCCTGTTGGACGACGTGGTTGATGTCACTCTTGAGCTGGTAGAGGCCGGAGCCCTGGGGGTGCTCCATCAAGTGGTGGGTCGTGACCTTGAACTCCTTGAAAGGCACGGGGCTCTCGTGCCTCTCAGGACTGTCACAGACATCGCCTCTCGCGCAGCCTGTGCCTGTAGATCCTGCAAACACGGGCGCGGGTGGCGGCGCTTCCACGCCAGTCCCGACGAGTCGAAAGCTCGATTTCGAATGGTTCGATGCCCACTGGCCCATCTCGATGTGGGCCTCAGGATGCCCTGCAACCTCTTCGTGGTAGGCGAGGTAGAAGCGTGTGACACCCACGATGTGCCCCTCCGCGCGGATCGGCTCGTACTCGGGCCACGAGATGTAGCACTCGTCCTTCGGGTCCTCGCAGCCGATCGACTGCAGAAAAAAACGAGTCACGTACTTGTCCGACTCCACCGGCTCGGCGTCCTTGCTGATCTTGAAGGTCATGAACGTGCCGACCGTCTCGGCGACGGAGTCCAAGATCGGCCATCCCGTTCGGGCGCCCATGAGGTTGGAGAGCGAGCCCAGCCCAAAGGTGTCCTGGTGCCAGCCGATCGTGATCTCCTCCACGCGCGAGTCGCCGTCGCACTTGATGTCCAGCTTCTGGCACGTGGGCCGAAACATGCCGCACTCCTTCTCGGTCCACTTCCGCAAGCCCAGGCGGGTGTCGCACAGGAGCTCGTAGGCCGTGCGGCCGCCCTCCGCATCAGCGCACGGGAGGGCGCCTGGGCCCAAGAGCAGCAACGCCAGCAGAGAGGGGCAGCGCGAGGCGGCCATGACGGGCGAGCCGCGAGCCGGCTGGCCGGGAACAAAACATGATGGGCAAATGTTCCACCACCAACACCACATGCAGGACGGGGGAGAAGGGATGATGAGGAGGTCCTCCTCCTCCTCCTCCTCCTCCGCCTCCTCCGCGTCCTCCTCCTCCTCCTCCTCCTCCTCCTCCGCCTCCTCCTCCTCCTCTATCTCGCCTCCTCTTCCTCCTCCTCCGCCTCCTCCTCCTCCTCCTGCTCCGCCTCCTCCCCTCCTCCTCCTCCTCCTCGCCCTCCTCCTCCTACTCCTCCTCCTCCTCCTCCTCTCCTCACCTCCTCCCCCTCCTCCTCCTCTCCGCTCTCCTCCTCTCCTCCTCCTCCTCACTCCTCCTCCTCCTCCCTCCTCCTCCTCCTCCCTCCTCATCCTCCTCCTCCTCCCTCCCTCCTCCTCTCCTCCTCCTCCTCCTCCTGCCTCCCTCCTCCTCCTCCTCCTCCTCCTCCTCCTCCTCCTCCTCCTCCTCCTCCTCCCCCTCCTCCTCCTCGCTCCTCCTCCTCCTCCTCCTCCTCTCCTCCTCCTCCTCCTCCTCCTCCTCCTCCTCTCCTCCCTCCTCCTCCTCCTCCTCCCCCCCCCTCTCCCCTCCTCTCCTCCTCCCTCCTCCTCCTCCTCTCCTCCTCCTCCTCCTCCTCTCCTCCTCCTCCTCCTCCGCCTCCTCCTCCTCTTCCTCTCCTCCTCCGTCCTCCTCCTCCTCCTCCTCCTCCTCCTCCTCTCCTCCTCCTCTCCTCCTCTCTCCTCCTCCTCTTCCTCTCTCCTCCTCCTCCGTTTCTTCCTCCTCCTCCTCCTCCTCCTCCTCCTCCTCCTCCTCCTCCTCCTCCTCCTCCGACCTTGTCCTCCGCGTCCTGTCCCCTCCTCCTCCTCCTCCTCCTCCTCCTCCTCCTCCTCCTCCTCCTCCTCCTCCTCGAATCCTCCCCGCCTCCGCGTCCTCCTCCTCCTCCTCCCTCCTCCTCCTTCCTCCTCGTCCTCCTCCTCCTCTCCTCCGCCTCCTCCTCCTCCTCCTCTTCCTCCGCCTCCTCCGCGGCCTCTCCTCCTCCTCCTCCTCCCTCCTCCTCCTCCTCCTCCTCCTCCTCCTCCCTCCTCCTCCTCCTCCGTTTCTTCCTCCTCCCTCCTACCTCCTCCCCTCCTCCTCCTCCTTCACCTCCCTCTCCTCCTCCTCCTCCTCCCCTCCTCCTCCTCCTCCTCCTCCTCCTCCTCCTCCTCCTCCTCCTCCTCCTCCTCCTCCTCCTCCTCCTCATCCTCATCCTCCATGAGGTAGTGGCGGTGGAAAATTGGGCCCATGAAAACACAACGGAGCAAAACCTCCAGAGGCCTGGCAGAGCACGCGCAGCTGCACCGCCCGAGCGGCTCTCGGCGGCTCGGGCCGGGCAAGCCTGCGGACGCACGCGGCGGGCCTCGCGCCCTGCACAGTGGCGTCGGCGCGGGCTCCGCGCGCCATGGAGGGGGGCCCAGGCGCGGATCCAAGAAATCCGGGCGGCGCCCCAAAGGTTATGTTTATGTTTGCTCTTCCTTCTTCGAAGCGAACGACCGCGGCGCTCAGGAGGCGCAGATCGTTCGAGGCCGGCCGACTCCAGGCCAGCAGCGGCGGTGCACCTGAGGCGGCGGAAGGACCAAAGAGTATGAAACCCCATTGGGGGGTTGTTGCGCCGGAAGGGGCCTCGGATTAAGCGGGATCAAACCGGATTAAGCGGAATCAAGCAGGATCAAGCCGGATTAAGCAGGGCTAAGCTGGATTACGCTGGATTTCGGACCAGGGCAAAATCAGAATTTGACCGCCTAGGAATTGCATGCGAAAGACCGTTCGGGGCAGGCAGAGTTCAGGCCACCGGCGGCGGTGTACCTGGCGGGTCGCCGCCGCGCCAACACGGCGAGAACTGCCGTGCACACTGCTCGGCGGCGAGGAAAAGTCGAATCGGCGGAAATCGGCAGGCTAGTAGGCCTCCATTGAGAAATCGGAGCCCAAATCAGCATCACAAATCGAATCGAATCGGAATCGGAAGCCATCGAAATCGAATCGAATCGAATCGGACGAATCGAAATGAGCCCCGCGTCACCCGAAGAAACCGAGAACCTCTTAGAAAGTGCGAGGGTTTCTGAGAAGCCCCGCCGCCTTCTGAGAAGGCCGCCACCTTCTTGATGGGCCGACTCCTCCAGCACCACTGCCGTAGGCAGGAGAGGGAAGAGAAGGAGGAGGAGGAGGAGGAGGAGGAGGGGGAGGACGAGGAGGAGGAGGAGGAAGATCAGGAGGAGGGGGAGGACGAGGAGGAGGAAGAGGAGGATCTCCTCGTCCTCCCTCGCCCCCCCGTCCTACATCAGACGGTGGCGGTGGAAGCCTTGCCCAGCACTTCCCGCCTCCCCCTCGGCCCGCTCGCCGGCGAGCCCGCACGGCGGGGAACTTGTCACAGCGACTAACGGTAAATCCTCTGACATGACGATCGCCATGGAACGAATAGAAATTGGTGGATGAAAGGCGAATACCTTTTTCCAGTCAGCGTGCGCTCGGCTTGGCCCTTGACCCAGAACCAAAGTGTGCGCAGTTCAGCTCGTGTTACTCTGTATCTACTCACGTGCTCTGGGTCCTGGAACCGATCGAAAGGAAGCCCCCCCGACAGGTCCCCGGACGTCTATGCCCCGACAAATTGGTCGAGAGCCCATGAAAACAAGAAACGACCCAGGCAGGGACGGGGTCGACAGCTCCTGGGGCGTCGCGCCTCCAGCGCGCGTTTGAGCACGTGTAACTATGCCGAGAACCACTGAAAAGTATTATTATTATTATTAAAGATGGAAGGAGAGAGTGCGCCCCTTGAGGGCTGGCTTGTGCCAGCGTTCTCGCCTTGCGTCGCGCCAGCAAGGTCTCTCTTCGCAGCAGCAGCAGCAGCGTTGCGCCCTCTTTTGGGGGGAGCCGGCCTGGACAGGAAGCGCCGTTATCTCCGCCGAAAAAAGAAGCGCAAAAATCTCCACGCCGAAGACGGAAGGAGAGAGTTCTAAGCGGTAGTTAAGAATCCGGCACGGAAAAATATGATCCATATGATACAATCGGTGCAACGGCATGCTCATGATCACTCACTGCTCCCTCGCTCATCCTTCCCCACGCTCCCTCATCGAATGGTTGCCCACCCGACGCGGCAAACTACCGAACGGGAGCCCGCCCGACCACAGGCCGGCAGCGCGAGAGAAAGACGTGGGACTCAAAGAATTCACGTGCTCCCCCCAGCCGCGGCTCTGGCGGCGGCAGCCGTGGACTGTCTCTGCGAGTCCTCCCAGGCTTCGATCGCCTTGGTACCCCGCCCCTCGTTCGCACCAGGGCGGCATCGTTTCTTGCCGCGCCTGCGTTTCTTGGCCAGAGCTCCGGGAGGAGCCTGCTCCTGCGGGTCGTCGTCGTCCTCGTGGTACTCCTCCTCGTCGCTGTCTGGGATCGTGGCGTCCACTTGCTGGTCGTCCGTAACCTCGGAGGTCTGCCCGTGGAGAAAACGACCCAAAGTTGAACGCAGCTGGTCGTTGCTGAGCATGTGAGCGTTCACGAACATGGCGTACCAATCCTTCTTGGATTTCCCGTACTTGTTCAACAACTCCGGCACCCGGTCCAGCTTGTCCGGCGAGTACTCGGCGCACAACAGTTTGAATATATCTCCCTACAAAAGATCTTCGTTATCAAGATTCGGACACATCATGGGGTACTCGAACACTGCCGTCTTCAAAGACATGGTCCGGGCAGGCGCCGGCTTGTCACTCCACGAATCCATGACATTACGGATGGTAGGGGATTCATATGCAGAGCCACGTCTCCCGTGTCTTGATAAAACCAGAACCCGGCTGCAGCGAAGAAGAAGAGGAAGCGGCAGCACGATGTCCATCGGAAGGTTGCCCTCCCGACGGATCTCGGTCTGGGAACCTATCAGAAGGACGCCCTCCCGACCGGCTTCCGGACACCGATACCTCCCTCCACGGCGGGGGGCCGTCGCCTGCGATGTCTCCACGGTTCCGCCGCCCAAGAGAGACAGAGGTGCGACGGTGGTCCGGCTTCTCCGCGCCCTGCCTCGAGCCCTGGCGTTCAGCCCGTCGCGTTCCTGAGTCCGGGTTTTCGCAACTTCTATCCGGAAAGACACCATCCATGGCGTCGAGGAGCACCTGGATGACCGCATTCGTCGCCAGCTTCGTCAAGCAGTCTGCGATCATGCCTGACGTTGGACAGCGCAGAAACTCTGCTGCTCCACGTTCGTGTTCTTCGTGAAGCCTGTGTCCTCGCACAGCAAAGTAACGGGCCCTCCAGTTGGCCCCACGCATGGTGATGGACAGAGCAGCACGGTTGTCGATGAAAACCGTTACCTTGGGGATCTTGGCGCCGAGGTTGAAGAGAAAGCGCCTCAGACCCTCAACAATCTGCCATCCCAAGGTGGCACTGTAGAACTCTGCTTCTGCTGTCGATACGATTGAAACAGACTGCCTGGAAGAACGCCATGCCACGATGCTCCCAGCCCATGCTACGACCAATCCGCTTCGAGAGCGGGTGTCAACACCAGCGTACCCGGCATCTGTCCATACTTCCAGGGACTCCTCGTTTCCTGCCCTCGTCAACAGGATCCCTTTGGACGCAGCGCCCGTCAGGTATCCGAGCAACTTCTGAGCGAGTTCCATACTCCAAGACGAGAACTTTGAGCACGAAGATGCCAATAACGAGGTGTAGTACGATATGTATGGGCGCGTTCTGGTGGCAAGCCAGTTGTATTCTCCACTATATGCCTGTAGCTGGCGGAGAACTGGCAGAGCAGGTTCGTCCTGTTCCGCCGGCAACGGTCCCATTTGCACGCGTTCGATGGCACTACAGTTCTCCATGCCGTAGATGCTCAAAGGACTGTCCACGAAGTGTTTCTGATGAAGTTTGATATCACCATTGCGCAGAAGAGTGCTGTCTATGCCGGGAAAGGTCAAAGGCCGGCTTACCTCTAGGTTTGCCTCCTTGGCCAAAGTCCACATTGACCCCATGGCGTGAAGGAAAGCGGATCGCATAGATCCCACATCCGTCACCAAGAGAAGATCATCGACGTAAACAACCCATACGCCCAACACCTGCTGCGAGGTACCTGCGGCGCTTTTGATGTACCACACTTGCGAATCAGCACTGCACTGTTCAAGGTAATACGAAGCATTATTCCCAGAGGCTGGGTCTGCCCACTTCAAGTCTCGAAACTTCTTGTCTCGCTCCTCCGCCCAAAGCCTCGGCGACTCGCGCAAGCCGCACATCGCCCTGTCCAAGGCCCGAGCGACGCTGGCCTCCACAAGCCCCCAGCGCACCCACTGAGCCGGAGGGGCGACTACGACGAGCTTGTCTGCAAGCATGTGCGCGTTGAGGAAAGCGCCCCTGACGTCGCGCTTGCTCACGGCCCAGCCACGCATCGCGCCGAGCTTCAGCGCAGCGAGCAAAGAAGATGGCTCGGCCCGCGCGGTCCAGGATTGCAGCTTGGGGCCCGGCTCGGCGATGTTACCGCGCACGCAGGCTCGACATTTATACTTCTCGCCGCTCTTGGAGCACACGCACGTCATTGGCAGCGGTCGCCCATGCGCGCAGAGCTCGTCAAAGATCGTCTTGTGGAACGCCCCCACGCCGAGGAAGTTGCCGGTCAACTCTGCTTCCGCCGCGAGCTTCCAATTCATCAGCTCCGCCCCGACGCTCTTCGCGACCACCTGGGTCGGCACGATCCATTTCTCCGGCTCCTTGTCGATCAGTTGCTGCAGCGCCTCCTTGTGCAGGAGGTCGACATGGCCTTTTGCCGCCTGCACGGCAGCTCCGGCGTGGTCGGAGCAGACGGGATAGTAGCTGACGTTGCCATTTGAGTCGCCTTCGCTCCTTCTGCGTGCGCCTCCGTCGTCGCGCAGGCGCTTCAAGGCAAGGTTCGTCCACGTCTGCGTCAGCGTCGCCACGTTCACCTTGAACTGCTCCTGTATTGAGATCACTGTCATCAGCGGCCTGACCAAGATGATCCACGTGATCCACAAGAAACGAATCAGGAACGACAATTCCACCGCGCACGGCCCACTCGTCATCAATGTCCAACTCCGTGTCGTCATCGTCGCAAGCGCGGTCCAAAGTGTCCTCCGTGCCCGGGACTTCTGCGTCGCCAACGCGGGACAGGTCGCGGCCAGCTGAACCCCAAGTGGCGGCTTCAGACAGAGCAACGCATGCGTGGGGGTACTCCAAAAAAGGCACTCAAGGACCCGTCCCCATACGCGCGCCTAGGCTCGCCAGAGCGCGCTGCCACCTTCGCGGCCGTCGGCGGCGGCGCCCCAGAATCTTCTCGAAGATGGTTCGCGGGCTCCCCATCCGCCTCGTCGGCCGGCAGAAGTCCTTCAGCAGGTACGTCAAGCACGGGTCCTTGCGCTGCTGGCGGAGGCGGCGGTGCCTTGAGACACTCCCCCCAGACCAGACTATGGGGTTCCATCTGCCTCCTCTTACGGCGAATGGCCACGCACGCTGTGCAAGTAGCTGTCCCTCGCGTGGCTGCTCCGTCTGGTAGGAACGAAGGAACCACAGCTCTGGCATCGCACTTCTCAGGCTCCGGAAAAGGAATTGGAGCATCAGGCGGGTCCCAGTTGCTCATATTGATCTTGATCCAATTGAGCTCCTCCTCGTTCAACTCCTGGGCCTGCAAGTTGGTCTTGGCCTTTACAATGCCTCGCTGGTACGTCCACAACCCGTTCGGGACGCTGCTGCTCGGCCCGAATACTGTCGCTGGCTCTGCGCGTGGCACAAAGGCGTTTCTCGGAGGAGGGTCGTGCACCAGCATCACCCTCGTGCCGAAAAGAATCCGGGGGTACTCTCCCAACCCTGCGTCCGCCCTGCACAGTTGAGCTGCTGCGAGTGTCGCTACTCCCCACCAGGTGGTCGGAAGTCTGCTGCCGCCCAAGAGGTACCGGGCCCTGCGCTTCAAGACGCCCACGGCCGACTCGGAAGAGGCATTCCCGTTAGGGTCGCAGCCAGCTGTCGATGTCTTGTGGATGCCGTGGCAGGCGCAGAAGTTGCTGAGTTCTTCGTTCATGAATTCGGACCCCTGGTCGCTGTGCAAGCGGAAGACGATCTCGCTCGGGAAGTTGGCGCGGTCGTTGTTGACCTGGGCGGGCAGATGTTGCACTACCTTCGGAGCCTCGCTCTTCGCGCCCAGAAGGGCGGCGTAGATCAGAGCCGGTCGCGGCGGCGCCTGCCCCGCAATTCCCCCCGCTTGCCCCTGGCCTCCGTCCGGCCCAGAAGTCTGCGCAGCCGCGTCACAAGAAGATGCTGTCTCATCTGGCCTCACTGATAAAACCAAGAAGTAGTGGCACGGATCTTTCGTGATAGGCCCCCCTGGCCGGGGCGCGGTCTCATGCGAGCCACCCAAGTCCACCGTGCACACTCCCAGAGACACATTCGACCGACGATGATGCTGTCGACGTCGCAAGGCGGCCGCTTGCCACAAAGCACTTCCAGCAGAATACTTCTGGTGCTGCCGCGGGTTCTCCCGGAGCTCGCCCCCCACCAGGCCCTGCAAATCCCGGCGTTGATGGGGCGGCTGAAGTAGAGGCGGCCCGGCTACAGCGCCCTCGTTGCCTGGGGGCTCTCCGGCCCCCACGCCGACCGTGCCAGTGCACGCCAAAGAAGTAGTTGGCGCGCCCACAATCTGCTGCAATGCGGCCCCGAGAGAATCACTCTCGCAGCCATCGCAGCCATCGCGGCCAGCATGGCCATCACGTGTTTGAATCGAGTTATGGCGTCTATCGGAAGGAAACCCTCCCGACTGACCACCACGGTGTCTATCGAAAGGAAGCCCTCCCGACCGATCACCCACGTCACCCAACCCATGTGCTTGTATAGTATGTGATAACGGTGATGATTGCGAACATGATGCAGATGAAACCACTTGAACCACGGAGCTCGTTCAAAAGACTGGATGGTCTTGTAACCAAGGACCCATGAGAGTATTCCACTGAACACAAAGGTCTCTGTCCACTGCTATCCGGTATAAGTCACCAAGCACGCACTTGATCCTCGAAGCCTTACTCAAACCAGCCAGTTTTGAAAGAGACGGCGTGTATCTCCCCCCTTCAGCTGGACCAGGTCCTGCCGGGCAATCCAAGAGCATACGCCGGCACTCATCCTCGGGGCACTGCGCGGCAGACGCAGCACGACCGGCTCCGCGGAGGTGGAGGTGCTCGTGGCCGCCCGGGCACTGCGCGCTCAAGTTCGGCAGCTCGTGGGAGCCTTGGAAGTGTGACCTTTTTCCGGATGTACTGCCATTCCAGCTGCCCTCCGCAAGCGCGCTGGTCCAGCAACGCCATGCGAAACGGCATCGACCACAAGGGTTCGAACGGGCCCTTGGTGAGGATGTCGGAATGCGCACTGTTCTCGATGATGTAGCGTCTACCCATCAATAACTGTAGGAAGCAACAAACCGCTAAAAACCTCAAGCAGGGTGTCTCGGATCGCCTCTTGGCCTCCAGGGCGTCAACCAGCATGTTCCTGGCGTGGTTTCCCCACGGAGCGCAATTCGGCGAAGCGAAGAGAGTCTCCACGCCGGGGGATATGATCGCGCCCACGATGGTCGTCTGGTCGCCCGACCTCCCCGTGCCCCAGCCATATCGGTAGTCGACTGGTGGCAGGTGGGGAACGTCTGCGCTCCGAGCGTGGTCGCTCAGTGCTGACGAACCACTGCAGTGCCCCCACACACGGGCCATGCCCGTAGGGGCCCCCTTTGACTGCACCACGTTGTCGCCCACCTCCTCAAAACGAGCAGGGGTGATCATGGCATCGACGTCGCCCCGGTGGTACAGATCCAGCAAGTTGCGGTACGTGGACTGGATGTTCTGCACACCCTTCTTGCCGAAGTCGCCCGCAAGGTGCTTGAGCTGGGGCCTCAGCTGCTTCTGGTCAACCGCCGTCCTGGAGGCTCTGGCGGCTGTCGGGGTCTCCGCCCGGCGCCCGCTGCGTCCGGGCTGAAGGGCGTCTGGTAAATCATTCAGAACGAGGTTCAAGTCGCTCTTGAATATGCACGGTAGAGAACCCCACGTTTGGATCTTGAACACCCTGCAATTCGGCGTCCGCAAGACGCGCTGGTCGCCCCGCTCAATGGCACAGCCGCGCTAAGAACCCTTCTGGGAAGAGATCAACGTTGTCATTGCTATCCCCCCAAAGCACGAAACATCGCGGCACGCCCTTGCGCCCGGTATCTCGACAGCACTTGCACTGGCCGTGTGCCAGATTGAGGGTATGCGGGTACTCTGCGTCAGAGACTGCGCCCGTCTGGTGAATTAGGTGCACGTTGGCCCAGCTGTCCAAGCCAACGGCCTGCCTCGGGAACCTCGCGGTTGTCGCTGCCGAAGAAGCCCTCAGGGACTCTCCGTCGAAAGCCGCCTTGGCCTAGGCGTCGGTCGCCGGCGGTGCGCCTTCAGGCCGCCCAGCAGAAGTGGTCGCGTTCGCTTTGCCCTTGTCTTTGTCCCTGTCGTTGTCTCTTCCTTGTCCTTTTCCTCCTTTAGGGTGTCCTTTGCCACGCCCTTTGGCCCCCGCCTTCCCTGCGGCTGCTGCGTGCTCCTTTCTCTTGCGGCACTCTTCCCAGGCCGCCTCGCGGTTAGGGTCGGCTCCGCCCCCCAGCGCCTCACAGCCCTTGCCGCTGTGGTTTTTGGCGCCGCAGGTAATGCCGCGGTCCTCCGTGACAAGGAAGCCAGGATGGGCAAAATGACAACTAATGCCGCGCTGGCACACGCCGCGCTCTGTCCAAGATCTGCATGGGCTGGCCCAGCCAGAAGTCGTTGAAGAGTAGCGAACGGCAGCGGCATTCCCAGTAGCCGGTTGTTGCGTCGGTTGCGCCGCTGTCTGCCGGAGAGCGGCGGCGCGTTTCTTTTCCGTTTCCTTGATATGGTGCCGGCGCGCCTTCTGGTTGTCAGTGAGAGGCAGCCCCGTGTTAAGACCAACGCCCCCATGGAGAACCAACGCTCCCAGCTCCGCCTCGGCGAAAGCAGCGACGTATTCTATCGCTCGCAGAATAATCACGCAAGGCAGACCGAGTTGGTTGCAAACTAACCCATCTACGGTTGAGCTGCGGCTCGGCTTTGTCGAACGCCGCAGAAAAGATGGATTCCATCGCTCTGCAAGCCAGAAGAAGATCTGGAAAGTAGCAGTCCAGCTCGGCACACCTCCGGGGATTCTCCTTCCACTACAAAAGCTCCACCTGGGCCGCGCGCGGCTGCGAGCACGCACTCGGGTTCAATGCCGATTTTCGTCCGCACCGCCCGGGGGGAAAGTCTTCATCACGTAGAAGAGAAGATCGTGTGATGGGCCCACCTTGCCTTGGCGGGCCCTCAAGCGTACCCAATCGCGGATGTCCTTCGGCAGCGCGTCGACTATGCGTGGCCTGATCGACGCCTCTACCTGCAACCATGCCTCCGGCATTGGAGCAGTAGGGAGAACGGCCCCCCGCTGGTGAATCGGCATATTAAGAAACATATGATATGCCTTTTCGGCCTCGCGCTGGCACCACTTCCACCACTGGGTCAAATGCGGGCCAGCCGGGTTTATGGCCTCGTCGACAGAAATCCGCCAACTCAGAAGTCTACCTGCTCTGGAAGAAGAATCACCCATCTCTAACTTGGGAAACTCTGGAACGAACACCTGAATAGACTTCATCAACATGTTCAGCTCCGCCAGGCTCAAGGACTGCGGGGGCGCATCCCCGTCAAGAAGCCCAGGTGGAGTCGGCGTCAATCCTCCGAGTGCTCCCAGAAGCGGCGCTCCACAACTCGCGTTCTGCAGCTGCGGTGCAAATGGGCCTTCTACCCCGGCTTCTGCGTGGCCCCCCAGGGACCGTGCGGGCTGTGCACCTCCCAGGGAAGAAGACGTCACTGTCGCTAGTGTTCGGAGGAATCGTCTGTGGCGTCGCAGCTACCACCCAAGGTGGCTGCACGTATGGAGCAACGCTCCCGCTTACGAAATTCTCCTGGTTGACACTGACCTCCGTGCCGTGGGGGTTCACAGGCAAACGACTGGCCAACGCTCCGCTGCGCGATGCGCCTGCGCCTCGGGAGAGGATGCCCTGGTCGTCGGTGATACCCGGCTGAATCAGTCCTGGTGGTACTTGTTGTAGCTGTCCAGGAACATCGGGTCGTGGCCAAAACCCTGGGCCCCCCGACGTCGTCGAAAGGTTCGCCCCCCTTCGGGGCATGCTCGCCGTCGCGCAGCCGCCGTCCTGCAGCGGGAGCCTCGCCGTAGGTGCGGCGGTTGGCTGCGGTGGCAGCTCCTGCGGCTGCCGGGCCCCCTGGCCCCTTGTAGTGGCCAAAGTGTCGTCGGCCACGTTTCCGGCCCCAAAACGCGGGGCCTGATCCCCAGCCGGCGTATCGTACCACTCGGCGCTCGGATCGGGATCGCTGCGTTGGCCCGCCGCGCTGCGCGGCGTGTCGCTGGCACTCAGCTGGTAGTACTCTGGTTGGTGCGTTGCTGCGCTGCTGTCGGGGAGCTCGTCCTGAGCCTGAACGGACTGCCAGAAAGCCCATTCGAACTCGACCTGCTCCACCCTGCCCCCGAGGCGGTCGACCGACTCCTGAAGGTTCTTCACCGTAGTCGACAAACCCTCCACCACCGACGTCAAGCTTTGGATCCTGTCGCTGAGCTCGTGGACGTACTGCGGGGCAGAGGCAGAAGCCCGGCCAAGCCCATCGGAAGGAGGCACTCCCGACGGATCCAGGCCAGGGGCCCTATCGGAAGGTTTCCCTCCCGACTGGTCCCCAATCGTTGGCGCTGTGGTCCCTCCAGGGGCGGTGCCGTCGTAGGCGCTGTTGTAGGAGCTCGGTGGCGTAAGCCCTGTGGCGTCGTCAGCTGCCTCTGGCGCGGCAGGCGCTTGGTCGCCCGAGGTCTGTGGCCGAGTCTGTCCTTGTAGTGCTGGAGGTGGTTGAGCTAGACCTGGCGTCGGCGCCTCCCGTCGGCGGTAGAACGAACTCCCAAAGAAACCCACGCAGTCTCCAGAACGGAGATGGCGAGCGTGGCCTGGGTTGGCCGTGTGGCACGCCAGGCAGTGGCCACCAGCGGCGCCAGCGGCGCGGTCGAAGGACTGGGCTCGCTTGGCGGCTCGCTTCGGCCTGAGAAGCTCGCGGCTAGTAAGCTGTCCAGGGGTCGAGGCTGGCTCTGCTGGCAGTTCCGGAGCTGGCAAGGCCAGTTGCGCTGACGAAATGGTTCCTTCCCTAGCCCCTTGCACTATTCCACGCACAAGCGAAAACGCTGCACCGGTAGCGGTCGCCGCTGCACCTCCGATTGCCACTCCTACGGAAGCTGACAGACCAAGTGTTTTTGTGGCCCGCCCTCGCCAGGTAGTCAGCTGTTCAGCCAAAGAACGTGTCCATTGCTCCCGTCGTAAACCATCATCATACGTAGCGTACTGTTGTATGACCCCGGCCATGCACGTACCACAAAAAGGGTACCCGTGGAAGTACTCTAAATTGATGCAGCGCGGGTGGCCGTACACGCCGCAATGGGTGCACAGCACAGGTTCGTACACTTGTAGATGGCATCGCTGACAGCTCGCATGTACACCAACCAATAATCCTTCATTCGGCTTTGGGCTCATAACCCTTGTCACAGCGACTAACGGTAAATCCTTTGACATGACGATCGCAGTAGAACGAATAGAAAAATGTGGGATGAAAGGCGAACACCTTTTTCCAATCAGCGTGCGCTCGGCTTGGCCCCTGAGCCAGAAACCAAAGCGTGCGCAGTACAGCTCGTGTTACACTGTATCTACTCACGTGCTCTGGGTCCTGGAACCGATCGAAAAGAAGGTTTCCAGACAGGTCCCCGGACGCCTATACCCGGAGAAAGGGGTCGAGAGCCCAGGAAAAGAAGAAACGACCCAGGCAGGGACGGGGTCGAGAACTCCTGGGGCGTCGCGCCTCCAACGCGCGTTTGAGCACGTGTAACTATGCCGAAAACCACTGAAAAGTATGGTTATTAAAGATGGAAGGAGAAAGTGCGCCCCTCGAGGGTTGGCTTGTGCCAGCGTTCTCGCCTTGCGTCGCGCCAGCAGGGTCTCTCTTCGCAGCAGCAGCGTTGCGCCCTCCTTTGGAAAGAGCCAGTCTGGACAGGAAGCGCTGTTATCTCCGCCGAAAGAAGAAGCGCGAAAATCTCCACGCCGAAGACGGAGGGAGAGAGTTCTAAACGGTAATTAAAAATCCGGCACGGAAAAAAATGATACATATGATACAATCGGTGCAACGGCATGCTCATGATCACTCACGGCTCCCTCGCTCATCCTTTCCCACGCTCCCTCATCGAATGGTTGCCCACCCGACGCGGCAAGCTTTTGAACGGGAGCCCGCCCGACTACTCGCCGGCAGCGCGAGAGAAAGACGTGGGACTCAAAGAATTCACATGGGGAACTGCGGCACACGCCGCGCCGCGCCGAGACTGGCACGAGAGCCTGCCACCAGGACGGAGGAGGGAGGGAGGAGGAATAATAGGAATAGGAGGAGGAGGAGGGAGGGAGGAGAAGGAGTGGGAGGATGGGGGAGGAGGAGGAGGAGGAGGAGGAGGAGGAGGAGGAGAAGGATGGGGGAGGAGGATGGGGGAGGAGGAATAGGAGAAGAAGGCCCCCAACAGGGCCAGGAGGCCCACACACACACACACACACACACACACACACACACACACACACACACACCGAAGGCAGGGAAGCGCGCGCAGGCGTGCGCGCCCCCCGCGCGCCTGGCCCCACCGAGCGGGGAGGGGACCGCCGCGGCGGTCCCTTGGGGCTGCCCGGGCCCCCCTCGCTGAAGACGCAGCCAGGGTGAGAATGCGAATGTTTCTGTCGCCAACGTCGCGACACTGGGCGGAAAGGAGGGAGAGGGGGGGGTTCTGGCTCCAGACCTCTGCCCAGCGCGACTCGTTTGGAACCGTGCGTGCTGCGGGGGAGACTCACGCCAAAAGCAGCCAAGATCTAATCCATGGGGGGGGAAGCTCTGGAGGATGCATCGGGCGCCGCGGCCTTGTCGGAGCGTCCCAGAACGCTCTGGAATTGATTCACCCTCGTCCTACGAAGTCCCATCCGATTGCTCCCTCCAGGCGGGCGCCAAGACTGTGCACATACAGCCGGAGCTCGACCACCAAGAACCTTCCACCTTCCACATGTAACCCAATCCTGAGACCCCAGGACGTCCATTGATTTTTGGTGGGGGAACGCCACGCTCTCCAGACCAAAACCATCAAAACCGAAGACACCAAGGGTACAAGTCGGAGGCAAACAGGGCGTTTCCCGGCGTGGGCTTACACTGTATATGAGCACTATCCCCATGAATGTGGCCTACGCCCCACTGGCCAATTTGAGATGGGGATATAGGCCGTTTCCTGCGGGTTTCGACGGACATTTGCCTAATTGGGGCGCTGTGAAGGTGGGGGTCTGGATGGGGAGGCCGATGGGGATAGGGGTCGGCAAAACGATACGGATATCGAGATCCCACTGTACACCGACCCTGCCCAGGCCCATCGATCGGCGATGTGCGCTCTATCGGCCTGGCCGATAGAGCCACTGTGCCTCGGCTTGGGGCCCAAGGTGGGCCTGGCCAGGGCCGGTGCGCGCGCACCGCCTTCGACGCCCCGCCCCTCGTTTTCTTCCAGCGGGCTGCTCGCGCGCGTTCCGTGCAGAGACGGGCGGGCCCGAGAACCCCCAAGGGTTGCTGCTGCTCCTTCATTTGTCCTCCCTCCTCCTTCCTATTCCGTGCCTTCGCCGTTGTTGTCCTCCTCCTCCTCCTCCTCCCACCTCCTCCCTCTCCTCCTCCTCCTCCTCCTCCTCCTCCTCCTCCCCTCCTCCTCCTCCTCCTCCTCCACCTCCTCCTCCTCCTCCTCCTCCTCCTCCTCTCCTCCTCCTCCTTCCTCCTCTCTCGCGCTCCACACGCTACTGGTTCATCTCACCACCTCCTCCTCTCCTCCTCCTCCTCCTCCTCCTCCTCCTCCTCCTCCTCCTCCTCCTCCTCCTCCTCCTCCTCCTCCTCCTCCTGGACCCGATCCCACGCGAAGTCAAGCTCCGCGCCACGTACCACTTCCGCCACCGCATGCCCAGGAGGGCAGAGGCGGGTGGCGCCTCCGAGCAAAATTCAAACGACCGAACGAGTTACAGCTGCCGAGCTGCAGCTCGGATGATGTCCGCCGTCCTGAACGGGGTCACGAGGAATCTCCAGGTCTTATTAACCTGGAACCTGGCGGGCGTCCTGGCAAGGTTGGCCAGGACTCGGGCCCCCCACGACCCCGCAGGCGGCGGACCTTCACAGGCCACCGAAAGGCTAGCGGTGACAAGAGCCCCTCCCTTGCCACAGACGCAGCACACCACACAGCACATACGACGACCCTCCCCGTCCACGACCTGGAAAGGGTGCACAACATGCTGCCGTGCCTCGCTGGAGGCGGCAACTCTGACACACGCCAGGTCGGCCCTTGAGAGCACAGGAGGCAGACGCGTTGGCGGTGGCTGCTGGACATGCAGCACGGGCGCACGCTGAGCAGCCTGCTGTCGAGCCGACCTCTGCTTGGTGGTCACACGCTTGGCATCAACGTCGGCCATGACAGGACCGATGCGAGCGACCCAGGTGACCCACTCTTTAACAACTCTAGCTTTGGCCATCCACGATGTACGGATGGGCTCAGGCACGCGCGATCTGTCACACTGCCACTGGGCCCA
The DNA here is from genome assembly GCA_963575745.1 of Prorocentrum cordatum. NCBI lineage: Eukaryota > Dinophyceae > Prorocentrales > Prorocentraceae > Prorocentrum > Prorocentrum cordatum. The sequence goes on from CAUYUJ010015850.1 coordinate 124,886, forward strand.
CTCGTCAGCAAGGTCATTCCCAGCTTTACACAACGGGGCGGAGAGGCCAGCCTGGAGACCCGCATGCGTGCAATGCGCCCGCACTTTGACCACGCGCACGCACTCAAGGCCCCCCCCCCACTCCTCTATCTGGTGCCAGACTTGGACCCACAGCTCGGCCCACGCCGAGCGCGAGGACTCACAGAAGTGACGGCCACGACGATACAAACCCTCGTGCACAAACGCGCTGTCAGTGTAGAACGTCGTGCCAGGGCTCGAGCACTGCAGACCCCGCAGAAGCGCGGTCAGCTCGGCCGCATCAATGTCCGCACACAACAAGTCCAGCATGCCACAACACACGGGAACAATGTGGAAACTATCGGGGTCGATGGCCACCAGGGCCCAAGCAAGACAGACAGACAGACAGACAGACCTACATACAGGCCGACAGGCATACAGACAGACTTGCATTCATACATACATGCATGCATGCACGAATGTATGGATACTGACACATCTACATACGTGCATACAGACAGGCACACAAACAGACAGACACACAGACAGACAAACAGACACGCGAACACATACATCAATACCTGCATACATGCAGTGCTGCATACGTTCATACATGCATGTGTGCATGCATATATATACATACATGCATACATGCATGTATACACATATACATATATGCATACGTACATACATACATATAGACATACATACATACATACATATATACATACATACATATATACATACATACATGCATACATACATACATACATTACATACATTACATACATACATACATACATACATACATACACATACATACATGCACACATACATACGTACGTACATGCGTGCATGCATGCATACATACATACACGCGAACATACATGCATGCATGCATGCATACAAGCATACATACATACATACATACATACATAAATACATACATACATACAGGCATGCACACACATACATGCATACATACATATATGCATACAAACATACATACATACATACATACATACGTACATACATACACTCATTATACACATACATGCACTCATGCATGCATGCATGCATACATGCATGCATACATACACACACGCATAAATGCATGCATGCATACATTCAGACATGCATACACACACCCAGACATACATACATACATATATACATACAGACAGACAGATAGACAGACATACATGTATGCATGCATACAGCCATGCATGCATGCATGCATACATGCATTCATACATACATTCAAACATGCGTGCATGCATATGTACGTGCATACATACATGTATGTGTGCATACATACATACATACATACATACATACATACATACATACATACATACATACATATGTGCATACATATGCACACATGCACAAATCTATGCATGCATACATGCATACATGCAGGCGTGCATACATACATGCACGAATACATGCGTGCATGCATACATACATGCATATCTACATGCATACATAAATGCATGCATACATGCATGAGTACATGCATGCATGCATGCCTGTCTGCCTGCCATGTCTGCCTGCCTGCGTGCCTGACTGCCTGCCGGCATGCATACACACATACACATATACAGACAGCCAGACATACACACACCTACATACATACATACATACATACATACATACAGACATACATACATACATAGATAGATGCATACATATATACATACAAACATTCATGCATGCATACATACATGCATGCATGCATGCATGCATGCATGCATGCATGCATGCATGCATACATACATACATACATACATACATACATACATACATACATACATGCATACATACATACATACACACATGCGTATACATATATATACATGGCTAGACGTACATGCATGATTGGTAATGCACACGGAATAACACCTGTATGGAAAAGTATGTGTATTTGCATACACAGGTCATCGTCATCGCAATCGCCAACTCATGGACAAATCATCGCAATCCCCGCCGCATGCGCTTTGCAAACCAAGTTGCGCGTGGGAGAGTGGGATGATTGCGCGAGCAGTGGAGATGACAAGCCATGAGCTGGCAAACCTATGTATAGATTGAAAGTTCACATGCATGTATGTGTGCACGTGTGGTATTCTTACAAGTAGGCTGCTTTGGAAAAAGAAACGTGTGCGCGCCACCAAGCACTGGGGAAGCCAGAAGGTGCCAACACCGCTACTCCCCAGACCTCTCCTGGGGTGCGATCTGACCAGATTTCGAGGCGAACCCAGCGGTGGTGACGAGGGCCGCACAGGAGGCCCCTAAAAGGGAAAACGAGCGAAGGATAGAGATATGGGTATCTTTTCATCCTCCGAAGGCACGCTTGGACGGCGTCGAGGGCGGAGGAGGAGGAGGAGGAGGAGGAGGAGGCGAGGAGGGGGAGGGGAGGAGGAGGACAAGGAGGAGAGGGAGGAGGAGGCGGAGGAGGCGGGGGGGAGGGGGGGAGGAGGAGGAGGAGAGGAGGAGGAGAGAGGAGGAGGTGGAGGAGAGGGAGAGGAGGAAGGAGGAGGAGGGAGTGAGGAGAGGGAGGAGGAGGAGGGAGGAGGAGGAGGGGGAGGAGGGGGAGGAGGAGGTGAGGAGGAGGAGGAGGAGGAGGAGGAGGAAGAGGGGGAGGGGGAGGAGGAGGAGGAGGGAGAGCAGGAGGAGGAGGAGCATGGGGGGCGGCCCCGCTCCACAGGCCTCGGAGGCCTTGCCCGAGGACACCGCCGGCGCGAACGGGGCGACGCAGCGAGCGATGTCGGCTAGCAGCCTCTCGCGCACCAGAACGGGATTCTCGCCAGCGGCCGCGCGCGCGGCGCCCAAGGCGCCGCCGACGCCGCCGCCGACGCCGCTGCCGACGAGGAGGCCGACGAGGAGGCCGACAACGACGACGACGACGACGACGACGACGACGAGGCGACGACGACGACGACGCGGCCGACGACGAGGCGGACGACGACGACGACGACGAGGCGAGGAGACGACGACGAGGCGACGACGACGACGCAGCCGCTGACGAGGCTGGCGACAACGGCGACAACGGCGAGGCGACGACGACGACGACGCCGCCGACGAGGGCCGACGACGAGGCCGACAACGAGGCCGACGACGACAACGAGGCGTTGACGGCGATAACGACGAGGGGGCACCGCGCAGCCTCGCGGCGCCATATGCTCAAACTTCAGGGTCACAAGCGGTGACGGGGTCTCTGGCGAGACGCCTGGCCCACCCTACGGGCACGTCTGGTGGCGCGGCGAGGAACAAATACCAGGAAGGTGAGTGGACTTGGGAGAAGCAGAGGAAACCAAAGGCAACATAAACATACACTCTCAGAGGTCCGCGGAAATCACCCAGGTCGGCACTTGGCGCGCGTCGCGCGCCAGAGGCGGCGCCGCAGTCGCCGCATAGAGGGGGGGGGGGGGCAGATGCCCGCGGACCTCCGAAAGTGTATACGGCTAAGTTCGTGCCGTGGCGACTTCAGCGCTCATTTCTGACACCGCGGGGATCGCACAGCCTTGAATTGTTGGCTGGTTCCGTATCGACCGATTCTGGTGCGCCGGCGGTGTTCCACGTTGAACGCCCGCGGCGAGGTCGCCGCAACTCGACACGAGATGCACCTACCGTAGTTATGCCGTTTTTCCTCGAGTCGAGGGCGAGCCCGGGGGGGAAATGAGAAGGGGCAGGCCTTCTCAGAAGGCTCAGAAGTCCCCAGGCCGTCTGAGAAGTTTCCTGAGTCTTCCCCGAAGGCACAGAAAACTTTTCAGAAGGCGCGAGGGCCTCTGTTCTGAGAAGCCCCGTCGCCTTCTGAGAGGGCCTTCTCTCCTTGTCACTTCCCCCCTCGCTAGCCGCCGATCGAGAGGCCGAAGACGAGAAGGAGCAGTGACGGCGACGGCGGCGGCGGCGGCGGCGACGGCGACGACGGCGGCAGGCGCCAACGCGCGCGCCTCTCCCACTGCAGCTCCTCGAGGAGCTCGTCGGGGAACCTGGCCCTGTGCCTCCTGGGGCGCGCCGGGGGGGCGGGGAGGAGGGAGGAGAGGCGGGGGACGAAGAGCACAGGTGGAGAGGCGAGGCGGGGAAGGGAGGAGGCGAGAGGGAGAAGAAGGCGGAGGAAGAAGCGAAGGAAGTAGAGGGGAAGGAGGAGGAAGGAGAGGAGGGGAGGGAAGGGGGGGGAAGGGGGGAGAGGAGGGGGGAGGGAGGGAAAAAAGAGAGGGGGCATCAGAGGGAAGATGTGGATTTTGCATGTGCACTCTGGTACGGAAGGCGCCCTATACTCCAGCCGGCAGATTCGACCCGAGTAAGCGAGATCGGCCTGGTTTCGGGGTTCCCAATTCTGGGTTTCCGACAAATTTGGGCTTCCTGATTCCCAATTCCGGGCGCAGAATTCCCGCAGAGGTCCCTGGGTTCTCGATCTCTTCGTCGTGACCAAGTAACAGGGCCCTTGCGACCACGATCAGAATGAAAGAGTAGAAGGTAAAGAGGACGCATCCGAGAGTAAGAGCTGAGTTAAGCAGAGAGGAAACAGCCCAAGTGGTCTGCCTCTTCATACAACAAGCCAATCAACCGAGTTGCCAGCCAGCCAACCGACAAGAGAACCAACCAACCGACCAACCAAGCGCAATGAAGGGGGGCTGGCGGCAGAGGGCGAAGCCAATCAGATCTGGCCACTCCCGTCCGCGGGTTGGACTGTGCGAGACGACTCTGCCAAAGTGCCTGCCAGAAGTCGCCAGGGCCTCGTCAAAGCCGCCCTGAAGTCCCTACAGTGAGCCGCTACTCTGTCGGCGGTCCCTCGCAGGCCCCAAACCCGAGTCAAGTACGGAAAGGGTTCAGGGAGCCCCAAGACGACCTGAGGGCCTCAGGACGGCCCAAGAGAGCCCCAGAGGCTCGAGATGGTTCCATAGAATACGAAGCTTGCAAAGATAATCACGAACAGCGCGAGTTGATAGGGTAGATATAATACACAGGGGAGACACAAAAAGAGGCAGAGAAGGCGGGAGGGTGAGAGATACGGAATGGAGCGAGAGAGAGAGAGAGAGCGAGACAGAGAAAGAGTGCGTGCGACAACGGTGGCAATATGAATACAGATAATAGTGCGTGCGTATACGTATACAAGGGAAGAAAGTGAACGAGAGAGGGGGGGGGACAACAAAAATGTACGAGTGTACATGCGAGAGTATACATACCATAAAGTACAATGCTGTCATGAGGAGGGGAGAGAGAGAGAGAGGAAAGAAGAGAACGAGAGTGAGAGAGCGGGAGAGAAAGAGCAACGAACATAAATAGCAGATGGTTCAAACGGAAGAGAAACACGTATACCTACATACGTTTATAGTGTGTGTATATGTGATCTGTTGTTTGGGTTTCTCTACGGGCACAAAAGCAGGTTTCGAGCGTCACGGAGAGGCATGTGAGTTGGAAAACACGATGCACACCACACACGGGAGACGTACAAAAGCTATTATGCGAAACTGAGAAAAGGACCACCACTCCTTCTACTATAGCGGACTCCTGCAGCATCGCCCCTCATTTCCGAAGCCACTTCCCTCGCGCACCCTCGAACGAACAAGGTGAAATTCTGGCACGGCAACGAACGCTGAATCCCCGCTTCCGCGCATGCGCGCCCGAGGATGGCGCAGTCCCCGCAAAGCGTTAGGTCGGGCATGTCCCCCTACAGGCGGATGTTGGACGACACATAAAAACATACTCACAAATACTCAGGAATAATCCAAAAATACTCCCCTGGCTATGTTTTGACTACTTTTCACGATTCCTCCTGTAGAGGGACAGGCCCGACTTGAGCAGAGCGGGCAATGCCTGACCCATTCCACGCGTGCCGAGGCCCGTCGACGGCTCAAGGCGGCACGGCCACAGACACCCAGAATACGGCCACGAGGCCCCCCAGACAGTCCAAGAGCGCGCCGAGTCAGCGCAAGAGGGCCCTAAGACAGCCCAAGAGGGCCCCAAGGCAGCCCCCCCAAGACTGCCTCCTCAGAGGCCCAGACAACTCCAAGACGGCCCGAACGAGTTTCACCGCCATCGTCATCATCATCATCATCATCATCATCAGCATCATCATCATCATCATCATCATCATCATCATCATCATCATCATCATCATCATCATCATCATCAGCATCATCATGATCATCATCATTCATCATCAGCATCATCATCATCATCAGCAGCATCAGCATCAGCATCATCATCATCACCACCATCACCATCATCAGAATCAGCATCATCATCACCATCATCACAATCAGCATCCTCATCCTCATCCTCATCCTCATGACCATCATCATCATCATCAGCAGCAGCAGCATCAACATCATCATCATCATCATCAGCAGCAGCAGCATCATCAGCGTCAGCATCATCATCATCATCATCATCATCATCATCAGCAGCAGCAGCATCATCATCAGCATCAGCATCATCGGCGTCATCATCATCATGAGCATCAGCGTCAGCATCCTCATCATCGTCATCATCATCAGCATCAGCATCGTCATCGTCATTGTCATCATCATCGTCATCATCATCATCTCAATCATCGTCCCCAGCATCACCATCATGATGGTCCGACACTCCCCAGGGAGTTCCATGACGCCTCCGCAGAGCCACGCGGCGGCCCGGAAGGCTCCACAAGAGCCACGGGTCACCTTCTCCTGATTCTGCTCAACCTCCTGAGCACCATACTCCTCCTGATGCTCATCCACCTCTTCCTCCGTCCTCCCCTATCATCCTCTGCCTCTTCCTCCTCATCTTCCTCCTCCTCCTCCACCCGCCCCTCCCCCCCGTATTCATCATCCCCCTGCGGCTCCTCCTCCTCCTCCTCCTCCTCCTCCTCCTCCTCCTCCTCCTCCTCCTCCTCCGGACACCACGTTGCATACACACTCTCGCCCACTCCAACTAGAGGGAATGCAAGCCATACCTCTACGACCATCCTTCGGGTGATAAGGAGGTTGGGGGGTGGGGGGGGGGTGAGGGGGTGGGGGGGGGGTGAGAGCCCACTGCTAGCAAATGCGATGGGTGTGATGATGACGATGGTGACGCGCCCTCGAGTCAGCGACAACGCGTGATGACAACTTTGCGCTGCGACGCAGTGTCACTATCGTTCTCACGATGGATCTCGCTTTCGGCCCCACTATCGATGGGACACCCCTGGCCACCGCCCGCCCATCGCCAACGGAACACCGGCGGGACAGCGACGGGACACCAGTGGAACAACGCGGGACACCACGGCGGGACACCCCGGGCCACCGCGCGCCCACCGGGGGCAGAGGGAAGGTCCACCGCATCCGAGTCGCCCCAGCGCCGGCGGGGCCCTTCCTCTGGCGCGCCCACGCAGCTCCGCCTCGAAAGCACGCACGACACGAGCACGAAACCGGAACCGGCTTCCGAGTGGGGGGCTCTCCGTTCCACTGCGAGATCACCCCCCAAACCTCCGACTTCTCACGTTCCCAATGCTGCCGACCACGCAACCCGCTGATCATCACATTGTTGTCCGTCGCGGCGCGGCAGAAGCAACCCGCTCGCGCGTCTGGCTAAACCGGGCTGCCGCTGTTCAACACGTGGGATTTCGCGACGTGTGCCAACAGCGGCGAGCAGGGTGGGTGTCCAAAAACCTGCTCATGGAGTGCCCCGTGACAGAGAGGCGGTGGAGCAACATCCCACATCCTTTCGCGCCACTCCTCCTCCTCCTCCTCCTCCTCCTCCTCCTCCTCCTCCTCCTCTCCTCCTCCTCCTCCTCCTCCCCGTCCCCCTCCCCCTCCTCCCCTCCCCCTCCTCCTCCTCCTCCTCCTCCTCCTCCTCCTCCTCCTCCTCCTCCTGCCCATGACCTCACCCGCCAGTCCTTCCTGGAAGGCCGCGCCGACCACCCCCCGACCGCCGCAGAAAAATACACACTCAGCAGGCCGAAGGCTGCCTCCCCACGGGCGGCGGCGCTCTTGTCCGGAGCGGGTTCCTGTCCAGGAGGAGGAGGAGGAGGAGGAGGAGGAGGAGGAGGAGGAGGAGGAGGACGAACCGACGCCGCCGCTCACCTCCCCTGGCATCCTGACCGACGGGTCCCGTCTCAGGCCGGAGGCGACGTCAGGGGCGAGCAGCCCAGGGGCGGGCACTGCACGCACTCGCCCGGGAGCCTGTTCGGAGACATAGATCCCTGGCGCACCCGAACACGTGTGTGGCTCTCCCCTGGGCTGTTCGCCCCGACCGCCGCCTCTGAGAAGCCTGCAGTGTGCCGCCCAGCGCCGACCCTGCCGCCGACTTTATGCCGCCGACCTTCCCAAAACGTCTGGGCGCCAGACGTCTCGAGGAATCTCAGAAAGCCGACGCCTTCCGCCATTCTCGAGGGGGCCCAGGGGCACACAAAGAAATAGCAACTCACAGGATTTTCCCTACATTTTCCCAGATCTTCTGGGTTCTCGTCTTCACCCCCCCTTCCCACAGTTCCCCACACTTCCTGGGAAGCGACGACTCGTTGTCTGTGTCTGTGCTCCTTTCCCGTAACGGGCGAAGAACGGTATAAGATAATTTTTGTTCGCCGTCGGGGGCGCCTGCCCCTGGGCGGCTGGAAAGCTCATACCCTTACGGTGGCACCGTGGGGTATAAACTTTCCAGCCGCCCAGGGGCAGGCGCCCCCGACGGCGAAAAAAAATATCTTATACCGCTCTTCGCTCGCGGATCCCCTCCCGAACTCCGGGGAAGCTCCCTGGAGCACGCCTGGGGCCCAGCGGCTCGGCAGCCCGCGGGCCGAGCCGCAAGGCCGGTCCCCTGGGAGAGGGCGAGGGCTCCTGGCCCGCGGGGAGCCCGGGCGCACAGCAGGACGGGATACAGTCGGGGCGTTGACCTGAGGAACCCTAAAAAAGGAACGAGGCCCCTATTGTCCGTAAGTTAAACTTCGACTTCCCATCGAATACATAAGGAAACCCAGAGGCAAGCTGCGAAACATAAGGAAACGATATATAAGGAACGCAGCCCCTTTTCATCTTCCAGGGAATAGCGCATGAGTAACGAGAGGTAATGGATAACGCAGCAAGAAACGACGAAGTAACGCATTCAAGCCTAAGGAACGACCAAGCCCCTTTTGAAACGCAAGTATTCCTTATTCAAGCCGCTCACTGTAGCACAGGGGAGCTCAGCGCACTCACTCGGCGGTGGACAAGCCTCCCTTGAGTAGACCTCCTCTCAGTGAGAACGGCCTGGGGCCGAAACCGACGGACCTAGACCCGCAAAAGTGACAGCCGCGGCGCCCTCCCGCGAACCGGAAACGGCCAATGCCTCAATCGACGTGTCAGGGTAGGAGGTCTGTCCACCCCCGACTCACGTCTTCGGCGTCATACGAGTGAGCGCTGCCTTATTCCGCGTTCAGTGGGCGGACGGGGGGGGGAGGGAGAGGGATTCTGGCTCCGGACCTCTGCTTCATGCGGCGGCTTGGAATCGTGCGCCCTCTGGGGGAGGCCCCGCCTGCCTGAAACAGGCGCCCCAACCAGCCGAGAAAATCTACGTACTCCATGGGGAGGGAGGGGGGGTGCGAGGGCCCGCGCCGATCGGCGAAACCATGACAAGAAAGAAGATCGCCATCTGGTCCTCCTGGCGCCCCCCGGGCGCCGGAAGCGGCCGCGCACCGAGGGAGCACGCCCGACGGCGAGGCCAACACGAGCTGCATGCAGCCATCGTCGCGACGCCCCTTCCGCAAGCCCCTCCACTCGCCCGACCCGAAAGTGAAGGAGAAGAGAGGGTAATACAATGGAGGCCAGTCCACAAGAAACCCTCCACCAGAAGCCCCACCCTGAAACCCCGGGGCGTCCATCGATGTTTGGTGCGGGAACGCCACGCCTCCCGCAGCAAAACCATCGGGACCCAGGAAACCCCGGGCACCCTGGAGGCCAGCAGGGTGATTCTTGGCATGGGTCTCCACTGTAGGAAGAGGGCGAGAACTGGCCATCGCTCGGACGTCCATGTCCTGTGTTTTCTTCGGTTTCGTGTGGTTTTTTCGCCAAATGATCAAGGATGCTCCTCGATGGCCCTCGCCGAAGAAAAAAATGCACACGTCCGAGCGATGCTAAGAGAATCTCAGACGTCTGGCGCCCCGCGAGCTGCTGGCCGCGTGGATCCCCCGGGGCTCCTCGACCTGCCGAGGTGCTTGGGGCGGTCCAGCCTGCTCCTCTGCGCCATGGCGCTGCGGTGCCTGGGCGTCCTCCTCCTCCTCCTCCTCCTCCTCCTTCTGCAACTCCTCCTCCTCCTCCTCCTCCTCCTCCTCCTCCTCCTCCTCCTCCTCCTCCCTCCTCACCTCCTCCTCCTCCTCCTCCTCCTCTCCTCCTCCTCCTCCTCCTCCTCCTCCTCCTCCTCCTCCTCCTCCTCCTCCACCCCCCTCCTCCCGCCCTCCCTCCCTCCTGCCCCCCTGCCTCCCTCCCTCCCTCCCTCCCTCCTCCCTCCCTCCCTCCCTCCCCCCCCCCCCTCTTCCTCCTTCTCATTCACCTTCTCCTTCTCCTTCTCCTTCTCCTTCTCCTCCTCTTCCTCCTTTTCCTCCTCCTTCTCGTCTCCTCCTCCTCCTCCTCTCCTTCTCCTTCTCCTTTGACTTCTTCTTATCCTCCTCCTCATCATCATCATCATCATCATCCTCCTTTCGATCCTTTCGATAACGACTCTGTGCCCGCGGAGCAGGCGTAGCCGCAGCATCCTCATCCTGCTCCTCCTCCTGCTCCCTCCCCTCCCCTCACCACCCCTCCCCTCCTCCTCCCTCCTCCTCCTCCTCCTCCTCCTCCTTCTCCTTCTGCGTCTCCTTCCTCCGTTCCCTTCTTGTTCTCCTTCTCCTCCTCGTCCTCCTCCTCCTCCTCCTTCGCCTCCTCCTTCTCCTCTTCCTCCCTCCCCTCCCCCTCCCTCCCCTCCCCCTTCTCCGTCTCCTTCTCCTTCTGCTTCTCCTTCTCCGTTTCCTTCTCTTTCTCCTTCGACTTCCCCTTCTCCTCCTCGTCCTCCTCCTCCTCCGACCAGCACAGTCGGACCTGCGCTGACAAGGAGCTGCAGTGCATTCTTCTGTCGCGTAACCAGGCCGCAAAGAAGTATGACCATACAGCTCAACGATGTGTCCAACGGCATCCCCCTTTCGAAGAAGGACCGCCCTACCCCCCGCCCCGCCGGCGCAGCTGCTGCACAAGCGTATACTCACGGCCATGACCTTCGAGGAAAGCTCAGGTGAGAACCACATTCTGAAAACGAGCCGCTCTGGACCCCACGCAGTGCTGCAAAAGTAGCCAGGTCTCGAGCGGAAGTCCAGCCCCGAACAAGAGCCGTCCTCCCTCCCGAAAAGCACGCCAACCGTGCGCACGGCGCTGGAGCGCGAGCCACGGCTGAGGGCAACGGCGTGTGCTCAAGAGCTGTAACTGCTGCGCGTCCCTGAAGCGAAGGTGCGCGGCGCGAAGGCGCGCACCCCACCTTGAAAAGGGACAACCCTCCATCCTTTGACACCGATGCAGGCCTGTGCAACGAAAGTGCGCGGCGCTAGAGCGAGAGCCATATTTTGAAAACGGCCCACCCACACACACACACACACAATCCTTGAAACTGTTGCAAACGCTTCAGGCGAATGTGCGCGGCGCTGACGGAGAGCCACATTTTGAAAAGAAGTCGCACCACATCTGTGAAGCTGTTGCAAACGTTTGGGACGAATGTGCGCGGCGCTAGGGTGAGAGCCAGATGTTGAAAACGACCTGTGCTCCATCCTTGAAGGTGCTGCACAATGGTGAAGCGAATGCGCGCGGCGCTAAGGTGCAAGCCACAGTCTGAAAACCACCTGAGCTCCATCCTTGGACCTGCTTGGAACCTGTATGAGCCATGGGTGCGGCGGTAGGGAGAGAACCACGTGCTCAAAACGGCCCCACTCCGTCCTGGACGCTGCTGCAAAATTCAAGCTGGTGGATCATACCTGATGGCGCAGCATCAGGCGAGACACCCGGCCCGCCCTACCGCCACGTCTGGTGGAGCGGCAGGGAAGAGGTAAGCACCACGAAAGCGAATGGAGGATCGGGAAGAAGGATAGGGGAGAAGGCGAGGAAGAGCGACACAGGATCGATGAGGAGCCCACGTCTCCTGCGCCGACGTCCGCGTCCTGGGGCTGCAGCCACGCGTGAGAGGCGGTTGGCGGCGCCCGATCTACAAACATGCCAGCCCAGCACAGATGCACCAGTGGGCACACTATCGTGCACCATGACTCGCCCCAGCAAGCTCCACGGGCTCCGCATTTCGTCTGGGAGCCTGCGACATGGCATCAGCTTTTTATAGATTCAGCTACGAACAGAATAATGATAAGAAGAAGAAGAGGACACGTAATAATAATAATGCTAGTACTAATAAAAAATAAGAATACGAATAATACAAATAAGAATCAGTATACTGATATGAATGATGATATGTATGATAATAATGATACGGATGCAACTGATAACAACAATAAAAATGATAAAGATATGCATCCACGTTCGGAGGTTCGTGTGGACCTCCGAAAGCGCCCGGTAATGCCGCTGCTCCTTCTTCTTCTAGGGGAGGCGGCGGCAGATCGCGGAAGAGGGCGGAGGAGGGAGGGCGCAGAAGAAGAGCGGAGGGGGAAGGACAGGGAAGGACGAGGGAGGAGGAGGAGGAGGCGGAGGAGGAGGAGGGAGGAGGAAGAGGAGGAAGGAGGCGAGGAGGAGGACGAGGGAGGAGGGAGGAGAGAGGAGGAGAGGGAGGGAGTAGGAGGAGGCAGGAGGAGGGAGGAAGGAGGAGGGAGAAGGAGGAGGAGGAGGAGGAGGAGGGACGAGGGAGAAGGAGGGAGAATGGAGAGTGGAGAGTGAGGAAGGGAGGAGGGACGAGGGAGGAGGAGGAAGAGGGAGGAGGAAGAGGAGGAGGATCAGGAGAGGAGGCATGGTGGAGAAGTAAAACGAGGATGGGGGGGAGGAGGAGGGCGGGAAGGTGGAGGGCGGAGGAAGCGACGACGACGACGACGACGACGACGACGACGACGACGACGACGACGACGACGACGACGACGACGACCGCGGCGACGGCGACTGCGCGCGGTGGAAGGGAGGCGCGGTGCCCTCCCAACTCGTGCGGACGACGCCGACTGCCGCTCTCCGCCCTCGAGCGGCAAGGGCGCGAGGACATGGGGGGGTAGGGTGGAAGGGGGGAAGGGGGGGGGAGGAGAGAGGAGGGGGAAGGAGTGGGGGAGGGGGGGTGGAGGGGGAGGGGGGGGAGGGGGAAGCGGGGGAGCGAGGAGGGGAAGGAGGAGGGAATGGGCCCTGGCTCCCTCCCGAAAGTGCCTCCAGAGGTCTCCAGGATGTGGCAGGCCCCGGAGGCCCACAGAGCACCCCTCACCAGGCAGGGGCGGAAGAGCTCCCAGTCAAGGGAGAGGAAGGGAAGCAGAGGGCGAGGGGGAGGGGGAGGGGGAGGAGGGAGAGAGGAGGAGGAGGAGGAGGAGGAGGAGGAGGAGGAGGAGGAGGGAGGAGGAGGAGGAGGAGGGAGGAGAGGAGGAGAGAGGAGGGAGGAGGAGGAGGAGGAGAGGAGGAGGAGGAGGAGGAGGAGGGGGAGGAGGGAGGAGGAATGAGGAAGGGGGACGGAGAGGGCTTCTATCCAAACAGCTTCCCACGGCTGCTGCCCCTCGGCGAGGCCACTACATCGCTGTGGCCCCCCGCGGCCATGCTGCGTGCCGCGGAAGGAGCAGGAGGAGCAGGCTGAGGAGGCCGAGGATAATGGATAAAGGGGAGCGAGAAGGGAGGGAGGGAACGGACAATCACACCAGCCCTTTGGGAGCAGGCGGTTTAAGGTTCGTTCTTCCTACATCATGTTTCTTCGGAGAGAACTTTACATCTCCCCCGGGAGCGCTCCGCGAGGGGTTGGAGCGTCCAAAATGGTCCAAGAGAGCCCTGGATCGTCTAAGGTGACCTCAAAGATCGCACGGGATAGTACACGTTGGTTCAAGATAGGTTCCAACATGCCTCCAAGAAGCCCCAAGACCGCACCAAGACGATTCCAAGTGGCCACGGAGCCTCCCAAGGACCCCACCGAGAAGCCCAAATGTGGTGTCTTCTCGCCGTTTCGCTTCCGATGGACGCTTGAGACCTCAAGATGGCTTCAAAAGGGCTCAAGAGAGACCCAAGAGGGTCCTAAGAGGGGCTCAACAACGGCCCCGAGAGCGACCCAAGAGCGGCCCAAGAGGGTCTCAAGAGACGATTTGTCTGTCTTCGACGGGGGGAGGGCAATGAGCGCCGAAACTTTCTGTGATCGATGGCCCCCAAGATGGCCCCAAGAGGCCCTCAAGGGCTCAAGGCCCTCCAAGAGGGTCCCAAGAGACGCCACGAAGGCCTCAAGAGGACCCCAAGAGAGCCCCACAAGCATCCCAAATGTTCCAAATAAGACCCCGGTATGGCCCCACGATGACCCCAAGATGCATCCAAGAGGCTCCCAGAGCGTGGCTGCATGCTGCTGTACATCCCTGATCACAGTAACTCGCCTGGTGCTTTTGGGGATGGGTTGGTGGGGATTATTTTGTTCGTCACGGCCGCTGGCGAAAGCGCACACGGCGAGTCGTAATTGGTGGGGATTCTTTTTGTTTGATCTGCGGCTCCAAGGACGGTTCCAGAGAGCGGGTCAATCTCGACAGGGGCGCAACGCGAGACGATTGGCAACAAAGGCACATAGGCCAACGCCGCAATGCACGTGCGAGAGACAAAATGAACCGCATTGGTGGGGATTCGCGAAGCGTCAAGAATTCGGACAAGCAAGGACCGAAAAGGGACTGATGAGGAAGGCAAAGAAGGAGAGCTAAGGTAGGAAGGAGAGGAAAGGGATGCCAGGGAGAAGAGAGAAAAAGAAGAAGCGGCCGAGAGGAAAAACAGGTCAGGGGCTCCAGGTCCCAGGGAATCCCTGGAGGTGCTCGGAGAACCCAAAAGGCCTCCGGGTGTCCCTGGACGTTCCCCGATGCCTCCGTGAAGGCTTCTGGAGATCCAAGAGAGTCGTTACAGTCGGACTCGATTGGAGAGGACACGCGAGGGACACAAGACCCTTCCGAGGGCCACGTTGCCGCAGAAATGCAGGAGGCAAGGGTCGCAAGACACAGGACACGAGGGTACCCTTGATCTGGCAGGGTCAACCTACTAGTCCGGGCCGCCTGTATTCCATCCATTGGGGGTAGCGCGTGTTACGGGGGGGATCGGCGGGGGGGGTAACAAGAACGGGGCGGATCGGCGGAGCGCGCCCGCAACACCAGCGCAACAACCGCTTCTGTGCACCACGATAAGTGTGCTTACGAAACGTCAACGTGCACCACAGCGCGCGTGTACACCAAAGCGCCTCTGTTCACCCTTGAACCTGCGCGCGCCATGGCGCCACATCGCCCGTGTCCCCCTTGGTGCCTCTGTGCGCCTCGGCACTCGCGTGCGCAACAGCGCCATTGCGCTCCACACTGCCTGCGTGCATCGGATCGTTCTTCTACACCACGGAGCCTGCGCACATCACAGCGGCCGCGTGCACCACACCGTGGCCGTACTCAGTGCCTGCGTGCACGACGACGACGACAACGAAGACGACGACAACACAGACGACGACGCCCGACGACGACGACGATGACGACGACAATGCCTGTGTACCTTCGGAGGCCTCCAGGCCACATCGGTCGTCGTCTTCCTCGTCCTCTTCCTCTTCCTTCTCCTCCTCCTCCTCCTCCTCCTCCTCGTCCTCCTCCTCCTCGTCCTCGTCCTCGTCCTCGTCCTCCTCCTCCTCCTCCTCCTTCTCCTCCTCCTCCTCTCCATCCTCCTCATACCCAAGGGGGATCCCTAGAAACTGCTGTCGAAGCTGCAAAAATTCACGCCTGTGGCCAGTTCCCGTGCGTTTCCGTTACGGGGGGTGCCTCAGGGGGTGCTACGAATTCCCCGAGAGCCTATAAAAGAGCAAGATCAAATCTGCAATGTGAAATGCTGAAAGACGAGCAACGAGCGAAAACATGCTGCCCCACGTACATCATAAGTGCAGCATTCTACTGCGCTGCACATGCGGAACACCATGAGGAAAACCACTCGAGAGACCATCGGGGAGACCCGGAGACCATACTAGGGGGGCTACATGCGAACCCGACCCCTACCCCCCACGAGCTCCGAGGGCGATGGTGGGGCTCTCACTTCACTCGGGAGCTCCCGCACGAAGTGAGCCCCACCATCCCCCCCAGAAATCGGAAGGGGGCAGGGGTGGGGTTCGCATGTGGACCCCCACATGCGAGAGCCCACATGGGAGACCGTACGTGACTACCTACCAGACCACCCCAACCCAACCCGAAGACCCGAATTTCGGGTTGGGGGGGGGAAGGGTTCCACACGTGTTTTTTCGATGTTCCCGGACACACACACCCACTGGAAATCGAGGGTAAATCTGAGCCTTCGGGTTGGGTTGGGGTGGTTTGGTGGGTGGAAAGTACGGGAGGCCACACGGGAGACCACATGGGAGACAACGAAAAAGACCATACGGCAGACCACACGGGAGACCGGACGAGAGACCACACGAAGAGACCACACACGAGAGACCATCAAGGGAGGCCCTCCAGGAGTCCACACGGGAGGCCACACGGGAGACCACCCGAAACCCAGGCGCCCGACCGATGCGATCACGACTGCGAGAGCCAATGCGAGCACTGGAGGGATACTCCAGATTTCGTAACAAAGGGAGGGGGGTCTCATTTCGGGGGGGGGTCTCTTCCAGGCTATCTTGGGGGGCCGGGGGTCTGGGGACGATGTTTTGGAGGGTTATCCCACGGGGGAGGGTCTGAAATGGCGTGTCTTGGGGTCCAGACCCGCTCCCTTTTATTACGGAATCTGGAGTACAGTCGGGGCGTTGACCTAAGGAACCCTAAAGAAGGAACGAGGCCCCTCTTTCCCTTGAGCTAAGCTTGGAT
>CAUYUJ010015850.1:146803-156858 GCA_963575745.1 Prorocentrum cordatum
CCTCGAGAACCGAAGGCGGACAATTCACTGATCGACGTGTCCGGTTGGGGGTTGTCCTCCCCAGGTATGTATATATTATACTACTAATACTACTAATAATAATAGATATTGATAATAATGATAATCATAATATTAATAATAATAATAATAATAATAATAATACGAATGATAATACTAATAATAGTACGAATGAGAATACTAATGATAGTAATCATGATGATGATGATGATCCTAATAATGGTAATAATAATCCTAGCAACGATGATAATAAGAATGATAAAAACAATAAATATATAAATAAATATTTAAATAAATAAGTGAATGAAACGATAAATAAATAAATAATAACTAACTAACTCACTAGATTATAATAATGATAGCAATAAGAATAATAATAATAATAAGAAAAAAGAGTGAGAATATTAATAACTATTAAACAAAAATGCCTCAAAATAAACTCGCGGAGGTCCGCACGGCTTTCTTGGATCGAGCATGAAAACCCCTCCTTGGCACGCGGAGCGCGCCGGGGGGCGGTGCCGGAGGCGCCGCCATGGGGCTCCAGGCACAGATCCCAGAGTCCCGCGCAGACCTCCGAGAGCTCGTGGCTGTGCCTCGTTTCTGCTGCGACCTCCGCCTCCTCTCCCGGCATCCCCCCTGACCAGGGACCGACCGTCCCAGCATTCCGATGGGCCTGCCAGGAAATTATCCCGGAACCCACAGAAGCTCTCGGAACCAAAGCCACGTTCTTGGAACGCAAACTCAGTGCGTCGAAACAGGACAGCCCCAGCCAGAGATGTTCCAAGAGCACCTCGTCCAGACCACCTGAAAGGCCCTTAGAACATTCTTGGGTGGGCCTATAAGCGAGCCAGGACGCTTCGCTTAAGCCGGGCCTGTCCCCCTAAAGGGGGATTTTCGACGAAAACTAGAAAATACCCCCAACAAATTATCCCAGTGCGACCCTACCTAGGAGTTGGAGCCCCTAGGAAAGCAGCATTAGTAGTAACAGTAAAGCTGAGCTACATCTAAGCTAAAGCTAAGCTAAAGAAATGCTAAAGCTAAGCTGAAGTTAAGCTAAAGCTAAGCTAAAGCTAAAGTAAACTAACGCTAAGCTGGCGCTAAGCTAAAGTTAAGATAAAGCTAAGCTAACGCTAAGATAAAGCTAAGCTAAAGCTATGCTAAAGCTAAGCTAAAGCTGAGCTACAGTTAAGCTAACACTAAGCTAAATATAAGCTAAAATTAAGCTAACGTAAGTCAAAGCTAAGCTAAAGCTAAGCTAAAGCTAAGCTAAAGCTAAGCTAAAGCTAAGCTCAAGCTAAGCTCAAGCTAAGCTCAAGCTAAGCTCAAGCTAAGCTCAAGCTAAGCTGAAGCTAAGCTACAGCTAAGCAACAGCTAAGCTAAAGCTGAGCTAAAGCTAAGCTAAAGCTAAGCTAAAGCTATGCTAAAGCTAAGCTACAGCTAAGCTACAGCTAAGCTAAAGCTAAGCTAAAGCTAAGCTAAAGCTAAGCTAAAGCTAAGCTAAAGCTAAGCTAAAGCTAAGCTAAAGCTAAGCTACAGCTAAGCTACAGCTAAGCTAAAGCTAAGCTAAAGCTAAGCTAAAGCTAAGCTAAAGCTAAAGCTAAAGCTAAAGCTAAAGCTAAATCTCCCAGGGGACTGGGGGGAACCGCGGGGCAGGGACTGGGGGAACCGCCCGGGGCGCTTTCCACTGCCCGGCCTCTTTAAGCTGGAGAGTAAGAACCCTTCTAGGCAGAGCCTAGGTAGGGAAAAATCAAAAAATGAGAAAACAATAGTCTGGGAGCTATTTTTGTTAGTATGTTTTAAACCTTTTTGGTGTATGTTTGGTCTATCTCTTATTTTGCGTCGAAAGTCCCCCTGTAGGGGGACAGGCCCGACCTAACGCTTCGCCTCTGCTTGACCACCACCCCCCTGCGCCCGGGTCTCCCCCCCCCCCCACGGACGGCGGGCCCGGGAGGCGCCCAGGGCCTGCGGGCCGAGGGCCGCCTGGAGCCGCCGCGTCGCAGGCGTGCCGGACCTGACGCGGGAAGCACACGACGCAGCCAGGACAGGGGCGACGCTGGACAGGGCTGGACAACATCTGCTTCGGAGCCACGCGTGCGCTTCGCGCGCGTTCTGGTTCTGGCACGCACCGGCGCCTGAGACAGCGGTGGGATGCTCACCGCCCCCCCAGACTTAGATGAGGCATATCCTCCCCAAGGCGGGCCTTGGACGAAAAATGAAAAAGCTTCAAACACATAATATGAAAAACGTATAGTCCAACAACAAAAAAACAACAAAACAACAAAAACAACCACAACAACAACAAACACAACAACAACAACAACAACAACAACAACAACAACAATAACAAAACAACAACAACAATAACAAAACAACAACAACAACAACAACAACAACAACAACAACAACAACACCAACAACAACAACAACAACAACACCAACAACAACAACAACAACACCAACAACAACAATCATGTTAAGACTGTTCGCTCTTACTTGCCCGCGTGCCATGCAACGTGTATACCCACGCCCTCGATACCCGCCCCCTTCGTCTTCGAGCGTACCCCCTTCTGGGCGGATTATTTTTTTTTGCGGGGGCGGGCGGGCTTAGACAAGCGGGCGCGAACGGGCGGGAAATTATTCGGAGGATGGGGCACGCATCTATTTGCCCACCATTGGAATTAGCGCGGGCCCTGCAAGAAGAGGAAGGGGGAGAACGAGGGAGAGTGGGAGGAAGGGAGGGGGAGGGACGAGGCTAAAGGGGAACACGCCAGGAGAGAGGGGGCGAGGAGGGGGGGGGGACGATTTGAGATAGAGAGACAGAGGAGGGAGGAAGGAGGAGGCTGGAGAGGAGAGGGCGAAGAGAGGAGGAAGGAGGGTTATGGGAGGAGGGTGGGAGGAGAAAGGAAGAGGGAGAAGGAGGGTGGATATGAGGGAGAGGGGAGGGAGGAGGGAGGTTGGATGGGGAGGAAGGGGCAGGAGGGTAAGAGTGTGAACGTTCGAGGAAGTCCTAGGCGAGGGCGTATTCCTCAAGGAAGAGTTGGGCGGGAGCGAGGGTCCCGAGTACATTGTCGGACGTCTCAGGCGGGAGCGCCGGTCGGGCGGGCGGACCCTGACGGGCGGGTCGGGCGGGCGGGACATTGAAACGGGATTTTTGCGTAAATTGCGAGGAAGTACTAAGCGAGAGCGCGATCCCTAAGTAAATTGCGAAGGCGTCCTTGGCGCGAGCGTGGTTCCTGAGCGTCGAGAACGCGATGCTGCTATAAATTGCGCGGAAGTCCTAAGCGAGAGCGCCATTCCTGAGTAAGTTATGAGGAAGTCTCGGGCGGGAGCAGGGGTCCTGATTAAGGAAGTCTCAAGCGGGAGTGCCGCTTCTTAATAAAATGTAAGAAAGTCTGAAGCGGGAGCGCCCTTCGGGAGTAAATTTTGAGGAAGTCTCAGGCGGGGGCGGGGGTCCTGAGTTAAAGTGTGAGGAAGTCTCAGGCGGGAGCCGTTGTTGTTGTAGTCCGGAGCTTAACAACGCAATCTGATCCGCAAGGCTTTCCCTGTCAAAAAACACGGTGCGAGCCCCGGAGAAAACACTTCAATGGAAAAAACCCATGGGCACCGGACAGGGGGGATCAACAATAACCTCACGCCCGTGAGAATAAACACTAGGGGATAATAAAGTTCGGGGTTCAGGGAGAGATAATAAAAGTAGCCCAGCAGACCTCAGCATAATCTCGAAGTAAGAGATGATCAAGAGGAGACCAAGCCGAGCACGTTTTGAGACATCCTTGGCGTTTAGTTTTCATAGAAATATCCTCAACAATGGCTTATCTCGCTGGAGACATCCTCGACAAATCCCTTGTTTCGCTTGAGACATCCGCAAACTATTGCTTATTTCGCTTGAGACACAGTCAAACTATTGCTTATTTCGCTTGAGACATCCTCGAGATAAGAAAGTTCAGGCGAGCGTGGGGACAGAGAGAAATATAAAAAAAGAAGAATACAGTAGAAGAATAATAAGAAAGAAGAAGAAGAGGAGAATAAGAAGAGGACGAAGAAAGGAAAAATCCAAAGTTCCTAATCTATCAATTTTAATTTACAAACGCTTTATGAAAATTGATGTTTTAAAGTGCTCGTGTAGGGTAGCTCATGTGCTTCATTGTCCATGGAGAATCAACCCCAGGGATAAAAAAGTTCAGGCGAGCGTGAGGACAGATAGAAATATAAAATAAGAAGAGGAAAGTCGAAGAAAAAAAAAAGAGAAGAAGAAGAGAAGATGAAGAGAAGAAGAACGGAAAAATGACAGGTTCCAAATCTATCCATTTTAATTTACAAACGCTTTATGAAAATTGATTTTTTAAAGTGCTCATGTAGGGTAGCTCATGTGCTCCCCTTTCCATGGATAATCATACCCAGAGATAAAAAAGTTCAGGCGCGCGCGGGGATAGATACATATATAAAACAGAAGATAATAATAGTATATATATAGTATTTTTTGTTTTTTTGTTCTTTTTTAGAGAAAAAAAAAACTTGCTGGTTTAGCTTGAAACATCCTTGAGACATCCTTGGAACATTGCTCGTGTCGTTTGAGTCTGCCTCCCAAAATTTGTCGTTTCGCTTGAGACATCCTTGAAACATTGCTCGTTTCGTTTGAGTCTGCCTCCCAAAATTTTCGGTTTCGCTTGAGGCATCCTTGAAACATTGCTCGTTTCGTTTGAGCCTGCCTCCGATTTTTTTGGTTTCGCTTGAGACATCCTTGAAACATTGCTCGTTTCGTTTGAGTCTGCCTCCCAAAATTATTGGTTTCGCTTGACACATCCTGAAAAAAGGGTGATCGCTTCGCTTGATGTTGCTATATCAACATCGTTTGATGTTGCTATCTCAACATAGCGTTTCGAGGTGATAATGAAGTTCGGCCTCAGCGCTCGCCGCCCAATTTGAATTTTGTTTAGGGCGACGATAATCAACTCTAAACACTGAAGGGGGGGTCCCTTTATTATCATCGGCATGCGGTTAATTATTCTTCTGAAATGAGAGTTCAACAACAGCAACAACAACAATAATTTTAAGACTGTTCGCCCTTATATGCTCGAGTGTCCGATAACGCGTATTTCCCAAACCCTCGATACCCGCCCTCTTCGTCTTCGATCGAACCCCTTTTGGGGGGTATACCTTTCTTCCCTGCAGGCCGGGCCCCGGCAAGCGGCGGGGCGGCCGCGGACCGTCGGCCTGGCCAGCGGCAGCGCTGATCAGCGGGGCGGCCGCGGACCGTCGACCTGACCCCAAGAGGGACGGACAGGGGACCGACCACGACGACGACGACGACGACGACGACGACGACGGCGACGTCGAAGACGACGGCGACGACGACGGCGACGACGAGCAAAAGCGAGAGCGAGAGAGAACGACAGCAGGGCCACGAAAGGCACGAAGTAGGCCACGAAGGGCGACAGCGGGGACACGAAGGGAATGCGTATGGGGCCACGGAGAGCGCGAACGAGCGGGGGCCACGAAGTGCAGATAATGCGGGGCCACAGAAGGCAACTATGGGGCCACTGAGGGTAGCAACTGGGCCACGTAGGACAGTGAGGGGGACACAAATGGCGACAGCGGGGCCAAGAAGGGCATGCACATGGGGCCACAACGGGCGCGACTCCTGGGTGTCTTGGTGTCGGGAGCGCGGCGCGTGGGCAAATTGCAAGGAATTCCAACGCAAGGCCATTCTTCAGTAAGTCGCAAGCAAGTCTCCAGCGAGAGCGCGACTCCAGAGCGCCGGGAAAGCGTTTCCTGAATAAATAATGAAGAAGTCCCAAGCGAGAGCGCGATTCCTGAATCAAATGCGAGGAAGTCTCGGGCGTGGGCGGGGGTCCTGGCTAAATTGTAAGGAAGTCTCAGGCGGGAGCTGTTGTAACCCGGGGGCCAGGGGGCCAGTTTGAGCAGGAAGACTTCCCCTGTCAAAAAACAGGGTGCGAGCGTCGAGGGGCACACTTCGATCGAGAAAAAACAGTATGCACCAGTGGGGGGATCAACAATAATCATTCTTCCGAAATGATAATTCAACAACAACAACAACAACAACAACAACAACAACAACAACAACAACAACAACAACAACAACAACAACAACAACAACAACAACAACAACAACAACAACAACAACAACAACAACAATCACTTTACCCGAACGCTCAGTGTTCTCACCAGTGCCAGGGTTTTCATGCGACGCCAGCCAATACCCCCACTTTGTGGGGGGGCAGTGCAAGCTCTACCAAATATCCACACGACTCTTCGCCACCACCCACACCCAGCTTCCCGCCCTATGACGTTCGGACACTTCACTTCGTGGCCTGCGGACGACCGTGGCTACTACACTGGCGTGGAGTACACACCCACATAAGTTGTTAATCCTACGTTCGTACACCCACAGAAGTTGTTAAGCCTTGTTAACCCACAGAAGTTGTTAAGCCTTCCACAGAACATCTGTTGCATATGATGCATATGGTACATGATACACATGATACACATGATACGTACTCACAAGATAGTTGATCACATCTTTAGGGCAAATTCCTGAGGGATGTGGGAATACACAGAGAGAGAGAGGATATGGTTGTCCCGATGGTTGTCTCGATGGTTGTCCCGATGGTTGTCCTGATGGTTGTGGTTGTCCCGATCGTTGTCCCGATGATTGTCCCGATGGTTGTCCTGATGGTTGTGCTTGTCCCGATCGTTGTCCCGATGACTGTCCCGATGATTGTCCCGATGGTTGTCCCGATGGTTGTTCCGATGGTTGTCCCGATGGTTGTCCCGATGGTTGTGAGCGATGCCGGATCCTCACGCCCCCCGCCGGAGGAGGAGGAGGAGGAGGAGCAGGACAAGGAGGAAAGGAGAGAAAGAGAGAGAAGACGCCCACCCACCGTTGCAAGAGCGTGCGAAAGTAGCTCGCGCGAGCTCATGTAACATAAATGTTGGAAAACCATTGGTTTTTTTTTGGATTCGGACAGCGCGCGCGGGTAGAAATTTTGAAAAGTCGTGCAGGTGTTTTTCGAGGACCTACGGTGCGATTCGTGTGATTTTATGATGCGCGGTGCTAAAATTCTTAAGAAGCCCAATGGTTTTTGGAGATTTCGGCGTGCGCGCGCGAAGAAAAAACGAATGTGTCCCGCATGGTATTATTGGACAGGGATGATGGCCCTGGCAGGTGCGCAACCGTTGTCGCAGAAGTTCGAAAAAGTTGCTCGCAAAAGCCCGTTTGACAGAAATGTTTAAAAAAGTGTTGGGTTTCCTACGAATCCGCAAGAGCGCGCGGGATGAGATTTTGACAATTTTTGTTGAAAAACCATTGGTTTTTTGATGTTTTTATGTTAAAATCGCTACGAACACTAAGGTTTTGGAAGGATTTCGTCTTGCGCGCGCGAATGTCCACTTTACCTTATTTTTTGCACGGGATTCTTGAAAGGGATTCTTGAAATTTGATTATATTAGAACAAGAAATTTCATTTTCTATTGTTTTTTGCAAGGGAAAGCGGATTACAACAAAACAACCGGATCCTGTACACACCCTCTTTTCTGAGGCTTCCTCACGAAAATGATGAAAATGTAGCTGCGGCCTAGGCGGCGCAGGGGGGGCGCGCACCAGGGGGCCCAACAATAATCATTCTTTAGAATAAATAATGTTCAACAACAACAACAACAACAACAACAACAAAGACCGTCCCCATACTACATTTAGACTAGTTTTGAACATGCCTCCTGTAGAGGGACGCGCCCGACTTAACCCCAGACCGCCCCTCGCGGCGGGGGGTGGCGCCCCAAAGGCAGGAAAGTGGCCAGGACGCGCTCCACCAAGCCGCCCCCCCGCGCGACCACTCTCTGCGGCAAAAGGGCGGCGGGGGGGCGCCCCGGAGGCTGCAAGTCGGCGGCGAGGAGAAGTCGGAGAAAGAGAAAGCGGGGGGCAGGAGGCCTCATGGGCCCCCCCCCGTGACGAAAGCTCCAGACCTCCGCCAAAGCTGTGCAGGAAGGACACCTGGTGCGGCCCACAAAAGGAACGACGGAGCCCACCAGCTTCGGACTCCTGTGTTTCACTGATGGGTGTGACCCGCGGAACCACTGGAGGCCCGAAAGAAAAAAAATAGCACAAAACGAAAAACACAGAAAACGAGTTCTGACGACGTGCGTTTTCTGACGCCAGTGGAATCGTTCTGCTGGATACACTCCTGCTCAACGGTCTCTTCGTCATCCTCCCTCCTCCTCCTCCTCCTCCTCCTCCTCCTCCTCCTCCTCATCATCATCATCATCATCATCATCATCATCATCATCATCAGCATCAGCATCATCATCAATTCATCATCATCATCATCATCATCATCATCATCATCATCATTCATTTCATCATCATCATTCATCATCATTCATCATCAGCATATCATCATCATCATATTCATGCATCATCAGCCAGCACAGCAGCATCATCATTCATCATCATCATCATCATTATCATCATCATTCGTCATATCAGCAGCAGCAGCATCAGCATCACAGCATCAGCATCAGATCAATTCATTCATCATCGTCATCAGCAGCAGCAGCATCATCATCATTCATCATCATTCAGCATCAGCATTATCATCATCATCGTTCATCGTCAGCATCATCATCATCATGATCGCATTTCAGCATCATTCGCCACAATTTCATCATTCAACATTCATCATTCATCGTCAGAATCACCAGAATCAGACATCATCATCTTCATCATTCATCATCTCAACATCATCAGCATCATCAGCATCAGCATCAGCACAGCCTCATCATCATTCATAATCCTAATCATCATCATCATCATCATTCATCATCATCATCATTTCATCATCATCATCAGCACAGCATCAGCATCAGCATCAGCATCATTTTTCATCATAATCATCATCATCATCATCATCACCTCCTCCTCCTTCCTCTTTTCTTCCCCTCCTCCTCCTCTCCTCCCTACCCCTTCCTTCCCTCCCTTCCCTTCCCTCCATCCCTACCTCCCCTCCATCCCTCCCTCCTTCTCCTCCTCCTCCTCCTTCTCCTCCTCCCTCCTCTCCGCCTCCCTCCTCCCCTCCCTCCTCCTCCTCCTCCTCCTCCTCCTCCTCCTCCTCCTCCTCTTCCTCCTCCCCATCATTCTTTCTCCCTGCCCCTTGCCTCCGTTGTTGGCCAGAGGCCGATCGGACGCATGTGAAATTCTCTTGGGATGACCCTCGGGCGCCCCCTGGAAGCAATTATGAAATCTCTCAGGGCCTCTTCTGGGCCTCCCCAGTGCGTATTCAGGCCGCTGGGGGAACCTTCTGGTGGTCTCGCGGGTCATCTCTGGCCTGGAGTCTCGTAGTGACGCTTCGCGTTCTTTCTCTTCGGCCTCTCTTGGATCCCTTTGCGGGTTCTCTTGAGCCGTTTTGATGGTTTCCTGGGCCGTCTCGCGACCCTCTTGGACCGTTTTGGGATCGTTTTGGGGGCCTCTTGGGCCGTGTTGGGGCGAATTCGGGGGTTGTCGTGGACACCGTTCAGACCGCACAATCGAATCTGTAGAAAATGCACAGTACCTTTGGAATTGGAACGAGTGTTGTTCCTTGGACCCCTCTTTAAGGCCCTCTTGGAACCTTCTCCGCGCGTCTTGGTTGGGGGCCTCTTGGTCCGTCTGGAAGCCAGCTTGCGGGTCTTGGAACGCCTTTTGGACCGTCTCGGAGGGGTTTGGGACCTCTGGGGGAGCGCCTTCGGGCCCCCCGAAAGCTCCCATAAGTCCCAGACATCAGGATAGGTTACTGGGGGAGGGGGGAGTTTGGGGAAAATGGCCCGCCCACTGGGCCCAGGGGCACGGTCGGCACGTATATAATTGGCGCTGCGTGATGGGGGGCGATAAATTGAACGGGAGACACGTGCAAGCTCCGTGCCCATGTTGGGCCCCGAAGAACCCCTTGAGGGCGGCCCCCTGTCCCCACCTGGCCCCGACATCCCCACCCCAGATTGCCTCTGTTCTTGGGACCGTCCATTCCACGATTCCTCTCCCAAAAACG
>CAUYUJ010015850.1:156958-169225 GCA_963575745.1 Prorocentrum cordatum
CCTCCTCTTTTGCCTCCCCCACCTCATCCTCCTTCTTCTCCTCTTCCCCCCCCCCTCTCCTTCCTCCTCTGCCTCCTTCTCCGCCTGCCCCTCGTCCTCCTCCTCTGCTGCCCTCTTCCTCCTCCCCCCTCTTGGGTGCTTCCTGGGGCCGCCTTGGAGGCCTCCTGGAAGCCTCCTGGGCCGTCTGGAGGCCCCTTGGAGGCGCCACGGCGGATGTATGAATAAAGGAAGCCCGATGATTTTGAGGTGGGAGGCGCCCCCGGGAAACCTGGTATTCATCCATACGATATACTTGAACCACGCGCGCGCTTAGAACCTGTTCCGCCGCCATTTTTCGACCGAGTCTCCACCAGCGGCAGTGTCTTCGTTTTACTTGCGTTGGCTTTGTCGCCGAAGGCACGAGGTTCACCGTTGGAGTCCTCATATAGGACCGATGTACATTTCAATGGCGCACGACGGATCGGACCAGAACTTGAATCCGAACATCAAATCGGCCAGGAAAGGGGGCTCCTAAAATGGCGAGACCTCTCAGGGGCCACTGACCCCTCCCGGGAACTCGGCGCGACGCCCCAGGACTTCGGAACCCGCCAGCCTTGAGAGCGGCATGATTTCATGTTTTTCGGCAAGCGCCAGGCGCGCTGCAGCACCAGTTGTATGGCTGATGGGGCAACGTCGGGCCTCCCCTCCGACGAAGTGCCACACAACATCCACGGCAAGGAAAATCCGCCCACACCTTTGGGTGACTAGCTTGTGAAGTCGTTTCCTCCCAAACTCCCATCGGCAGAGGACGGACAACTCGCCTCATGCAATGCCGAGCTAAGAACCCTCGCCCGTTTCACAAGTGGACACGATTGACAGATGTGCTACTCGCACCCGAGAGGGTTCGAGTCTTCCTGGTCTGGCAACAAAGAAGGGTTCCAGTTCCCCCGAGACTGGCAACAAGAAGGGTTCCAGTCTGCCCGAGTGTTCATCTGGCAAGCGACACTGAATTGTCCAATGGGTCATCGGAGACAGCATTGACAGGACATCTCTGAGCCCAAAAAGGGAAGATCTAGGGCGACAATGGCTAAACCACCTCAGGTGTGGGCTTCCCCGAAGAGACAATCACGAAATCCAAACGAACAACCAAGAGGCTTCATACCGAAAACCTAGGCACACTGGCGGGAAGGATACTCGGTGGAGAAGAGACGAAAGTGCAACTGAGAATCATGAGTCAGGCTCATGCCTGGATGTCTCATATTAACCCCTTTTCTGCCGTACTCCGATAAGCACCCCGACAACAAACGAATCAAACGTGCGTCGATCACTTGGGGTCGGCGGCAGAGGCGGCAGCCTTTAAATAAAAACAAACAAACCCCAGGATTCCCCATATTTTCCCACACACTTCCCATATGTTTCCACATTTTCCTTGGAATGGACGATTCATTGTGACTGTGTGCTGTTTCCCCTCCTGAAAATCCGCACAAGCAGTAGTGTGGAGGTCCACGCAAATTTCTTGGATCGGCGCTGGACCCCCTGGCGGCGCCTCCAGCGCCGCCCCAGACGCGCCCTGCGCGCCAAGACGGGGGGGGCCCAGCGCCGACCCAAGAGATCCGCGCGGACCTCCAACAGCATGTCTGTGCAGCTTTGCGTGCTCCTCTGAAGAACTCTGGCCACCTGGCAGCTCCCAGGGCCTCCCGAGCCTCGTGGGGGTCGCCGCGGAGGCGACGGGGGACTCTTTGCCGACCAACCAGAGCTTGGCGGCGCGCACCAGAGGGTGAAGGAGGGGGAGGGCTTCTTAGAAAGAGGTTGCTTTTTAAAAGGCGCCGGTCTTACATCTATACATAGGCCCCGCGCCTTCTAAGAAGCAGGGGTGCTGCTAAGAAGCCCCCCCCGTTCCCCCCACCCCCTTCTGCGCGTGGCTCAAGAGCCGCGCTCTGTGACCTCCTTGACTCCCCACCCCGCGGGAACCGATCGGACCGACGACCCGTCGACGAGGGGCGTCGAAAGCCAAGAGGTCCTTCGGCGGAGCCGGGGACCGCAGCCTCCCCCCGTCGTGGCTGCTCTGCGTCGGGGAGGCACCCCCGTGCAACAACACCCCGAAGGCAGCAGGGGAGCAAAAGCGAGTCTCCATCTCGACATGGCCCACTTCCCAACAGGGGAGGTGAAGAGGGAATAGACGGCGGGGTGTGACTGTTGCGTACCTTTCGCCGCACATCACCCCATCGGGAGTGGGAGCTCTCTGGCCAAACCCCAAAAACGGGGGGGGGCCAGGGGCGGGGGGAGGGGGGGGAAATGAGCCTTTTGACTCCCTGAGGGTAGGCTCCCTCCTCCCAAGCCCATTCTAGGGGGCCCAACCCGGGCCAAAGGCCCAAGATCGGCGAGACGCCTAATGGCCCCCTCTCCTCAAGGACTACTTTCCCGTAGTGCTGACGGAATGAAAGGGGGCAGGAAGCCTTTGGAGGCACAAGCAGGCACGAACAGGACCAAGACGGCCGAGCACTCCACACTCCATCCCCTATCAGCTAGGCCAAACATGGTCAATAACGACCGAACGATCGAACATCTCGACACAACTGGGCGCGCGACAATGTCAGCGGCGCCTTTAACAAATGAAGCAGGCAGCCTGGGCCCGCTCCGCCGCCACGCGGGATGAGCGCGCGCTTCGTGGCGCGGGGCACGTGCGCCGCGGCCCGCCCAGGACCCCCCGGGCCGCGACGCCGCGGCCCGGCAGCGCACCGAAGAGCGCCGCGAGGCCGAATACCAGGCTGCTGAGAGCGAGGGCGGCCTGACGGGGCACTATCGCCGACCCCCCCCCCGCCGCCTTGGAGCCTCGCGCAGGCGGCACCTCCTGCGAATGGCCCCACGTCCTCGACGGCGATGTGCCACGCGACCGCGCGGCGGCCATGCCCCAGCAGGACGTACACCAGGCCGTCTGGCCAGGCCGCCTCCGCGGGATCACCGCGAGGCGCCCCCAATCGACCGTTACGAAGACGCACGCGGCCACCGCCCCGCAGGCCCGAAAGCTCACGGCGCGCGGGGGCGGCCGCAAGGGCATGACGCCGTCGTTGCCACCCGGGGGTTTCGGGCAGCCTGGCGTTCTCTTTCCCCCCCCCAGTCTTCCTAGATGTTACTCCTCCTTTCCTCATCCTCATCCTCATCTCCATCCTCCTCCATCATCATCATCATCATCATCATCATCATCATCATCATCATCATCATCATCATCATCACCACCACCATCACCACCACCACCACCAGCACCAGCACCAGCAGCATCAGCATCAGCACCAGCACCAGCATCATCATCATCATCACCATCATCATCATCACCATCACCATCACCATCACCATCATAATCGTCATCATCATCACCATCATCAGCATGAGCGTCAGCATCATCATAACCAGCATCATCATCAGCATCCGCATCCTTATCCTTATCCTCGTCCTCATCCTCATCATCATCCATTTCCTCCGCCTCCTCCTCCTGCTCCTCCTCCTTATCATTTTCCTCCTCATCCTCTGCCTCCTCCTCCTCAGCATCATCAGCACCAGCATCACCACCACCATCATCAGCATCATCAGCATCATCAGCATCATCAGCATCATCATCATCAGCATCATCAGCATCATCAGCATCATCATCATCAGCATCATCATCATCATCCCCATCCTCATCCTCAATTCATTTGCCGTTTGAATAACATCTCCCTGTCGCACCCTGAGGCCAGTTTTTAGGGCGGGCTGGGATTTTTCGCGTAAGACTTTCTCACCATGCAGGACCCTGAAGCTCAAACATTGGCAACAACTTCACAGATGGAGGACGGGTTGTTATCAGAACGTGGCTCTCGCCCCAACGCCGCGCACATTCGTTTTGAAAGAAGTGCAAGAGCTGCACGGATTGAGAGCGGGCCGTTTTGAAAATATGGCTCTCGCCTCAGCGCGGCCAGCGCACATTCGTTTGAACAATGTGAAGAGTTTCGCGGACTGAGGGCGGGCCGTTTTCAAAATGTGGCTCTCGCATTAGCGCGGCGCGCAGTCTGTCTAAAGACGTCAAGCGTTTCACGGATTCCCATCCGTACCAGAAATGGTGCGCTGAAAGGATTCAGGATTATGCGGGAGCAACAGTTACGCTGATTCTCTGTATTGACGACCCAGAATGGCGTTCTGGCACGATTCAAAACCGTCAAGACGCAACGATCAGGTTGATCCGTGGCGTTGGAATCCCGATAATCATGTTTTGGCATGCTTCAGGGTCTTCAAACGGGTGCATTCCAACGAGGCAGTTCCATCAATGGACATGAACCGCTGTAGGGGCCTATGAAGAGAGACAGGGTTTACACCAACATCGTTGATGACTCTTGGGTTTACACTGGTCCTCATCCTCATCCTCATCCCCATCCCCATCATCATCCATTTCCTCCGCATCCGCCTCCTCCTCCTCCTCCTCCTCCTCCTCCTGGGTCTGGGTCTGGGCGAAGCACTGCCAAGCCGGATGCGCTGGTGCCGAAACCCTGGGCAAAGGGCGGGCACGAACGCTGCCCCGAATCGGGCAAGCGCCCCGTGCGCGTCGTGCGAGCCAGTTTGGGGGGCCGCCTGGGAGCCGCGCTTGCCTCGTCGCCAAGCGGCGGCGCGCAAGCGCGCGAGCGTACAGTGCGCGCACCTGGCGCTCCTGCCTGCCTGCCCCGGAAGGCGGAGGGAAAAGCAGAGAGGAGGGAAAGGGAGGAGGAGGAGGAGGAGGAGGAGGAGGAGGAGGAGGAGTAAGAAGAACCCAGACGGGGGACGGGAGCACAAAGAAAACGCCTCATCCAAGAAGGGCGGCCAGGAGGAGACGCCCCATCTCAGGGGGGGCGGCCAGGAAGAAGTCGGCGACGACAGCGACGGCGAAGACAACAGCGGCGGTGGCGACGACGAGGACGACGACAAAAGAGGAGAGAGGAGAGAGGCGCAAGTTTCCAGAAAGAGGATCAGAGGAGAGAAGAGAGGCGCAATGTCTCCCCCTCCTCCTCCATTCCCTCTCCTTACAAATAACTTTTCCGTGTCGCACCCCGAGGCCAGATTTTAGGGCGGGCCGGGCGTTTCGCCTTAGACTTCCTCACCACTAATGACCATGAAGCTTCAACATTGACAACAGTTTCACAATTTCACAGCATGAGGGCGGGTCGTTTTCAAAATATGGCTCTCGCCTCAACGCCGCGCACATTCGTTTGAAAAATGTGCAAGAGATTCACGGATTGAGGGCGGTCGTGTTCAAAATGTGGCTCTCGCCTCAGCGCCGCGCACATTCGTGTTGAAAAGTTGAAAGAGTTTCTCGGAGTGAGGGCGGGTGTTTTTTTAATGGTGACTCTCGCCTTAGCGCCGCGCACATTCGTTTGAAGAATGTGCAAGAGATTCACAGATTGAGGGCGGGTCGTTTTCAAAATGTGGCTCTCGCCTCAGCGCATCGCACATTCGTTTTGGAAATTTGCTAGAGTTTCACGAATTGAAGGCGGGTCGTTTTCAAAACGTGGCTCTCGCCTCAGCGCCGCGCACATTCGTCTTAAACATTTGCAAGAGCTTCACGGATTGAGAGCGGCTCCTTCGCGAAATGTGACTCTCGCCTAAGCGCCACGCACATTCGTTTCAAAAACTGCAAAAGTTTCAAGGATTCCCATGATCGACGTACCAGAAACTGTGTTTTGGAAGGATTCACGATTTGGAGGGCGCAACAGTTACAATGGTTCGCGGAGTTGAGGCCACAGGAGTTTCAGGATCGTCAAGACGCAACAGTCAGGTTCATCCGTGCGGTTGGAATACCGAGAATAATGTTTTAGCATGTTTCAGGGTCGTCAAACGGTTGTCGTCCAACGATGCAGGTCCCTCTGTGGAAATGAACCGTTGTAGGGGCCTTCGACGAGGAAGCTGGGGGGAGAGTTTATTCCAACACCGTTGGTGACTCTTGGGTTTACACTGGTCCTCCTCCTCCTCCTCCTCCTCCTGCTCCTGGTCCTCCCAGCCCATTCCCAAAGCCCCAGGCTGCCCCTTCCTCTCGGCGGGTGCTGTGGAAGACTCCGCGCGCGAGGGAGCAGCTGCCGAGGAGGACGACGACGTCTTCGCAGCTCGGCTCTGCCCCGTGCAGGCTCGCGCGATCGGCATGCGCTGCCGCACCAGCCAGGTGAAGTGACAAGGACGACAACGACGACGAAGACGAAGACGACGACGAGGACGACGACGACGACGACGACGACGACGACGACGACGACGACGACGACGACGGCTCGCGCGATCGGCATGCGCTGCCGCACCAGCCAGGTGAAGTGAGAAGGACGACAAGGACGAAGACGAAGACGACGACGACGACGACGACGACGACGACGACGACGACGACGACGACGACGACGACGACGACGACGACCGACGACGACGACGACGACGACGACGACGACGACGACGACGACGACGACGACGACGACGACGACGACGACGACGACGACGACGCGGCGGCGGCGGCGGCGGCGGCGGCGGCGGCGGCGGCGGCGGCGGCGGCGGCGGCGGCGGCTTGAATCCCCCGAGGGACCACGCGCGCCGTCGCCCTGGGGGCCCCCAGGCCTGACGGCGCGGCGATGGCGCCGGCGCCGCCGACGGGGGGCGCGGAGAGAGCGCTGTCGACTGGGCGGGGGAGGCGGCGTCTCTCTCCTCTCGGGACTGCTCCTCCATCTCCTCCTCAAACTCCTCCTCCTCCTCCTCCTCCTCAAACTCATCCTCCCCTCAACTCCTCCTCAAACTCCTCCTCTCCTACTCCTACTCCTCCTCCTCCTCCTCCTACTCCTCCTCCTCCTCCTCCTCCTCCTCCTCCTCCTCCTCCTCCTCCTCCTCCTCCTCCTCCTCCTGGGTGGGGGGGTGACCCTGAGGAAGGGCATGAGTTCGATCCGCTGGTGCACCGAAGCGCCGAAAACAGATGCCCCCCGCATGCCCCACCTATGAGCAACCATCGGGAGCTGCCTGCGGCCGGGGGGGCATCTGCTCTGGGCAGCTCGGTGCAGAAACCGATCGAACTCACACACGGCCCCCGGGCACACACACACACACACCCTCTGCGGGATCCCGATCCTTCCCTTATGTCGGGCTTGTCCCCCTACAGGGGGATTTTCGACGAAAAATTAAAAAGATAACCAAAATACCCCCCAAAGGTCCAGAAATACTCAAAAAATAGTCCCTGGACTATTTTTTGATTATTTTTTGAATATTTTCAAAGGACTTTGTTTTTCGTCGAAAATCCCCTGTAGGGGGACAGGCCCGACTTAACCCTTCCCCCGTCAACGAAATGGATCAACCTTCACGCCCAACGGGCGTATCCGTAGCAGCTCCCTCGCTGTCTGGACTCCGCGGCGCGGCCCCGCAGGTGCGCGGTCGCACGGACTCGCACGGGGCACCCGCGATGGAACGCCCCGTGTCCGCGGGGTCGCGGCCCAGGGGCCCGGCCCGCGAGGCCGCGGATACGGATGCGCGCGCCGCCCACGCACGACCTTACCCCCCAAACGAAGTCGGCATCCTCCAACTTTCAGTCGAACACCGGATCCCCTCCGACTGGAGTTCCTCTTCTCGCACGGAGCTGGCCCCGGCAATCGCATTGGATCCTCTCGATCCCCTCCCTCCCTCCTCACCCCTCGAGAGAACTCGATCCCCTCACGTCGATCCTCAGTGTTACTCCGCCCCCTCCTCACAGCGGAGAGAGCAGACCCGGGAGTCGGAACGGCCAGAGCGAGGGGGAACCCGGAGGCGCGGCGCACCATGCTTCCCCAACCCTCCATGGTTGGGTCTTCGCTCCTTCAGCGCGCTGGTGCTACAGTTCAAAATCGGGGATGGACAGACCCGCCTTTAGTAAAACGTGGTTTAGTGAAAACGATTTGAGGCCCAAACCTGGCGGGCGCAAGCCTGGAAAATAACGGCCGCGGGGCCCTCTCGAGAACCGAAAACGGACAATTCACTAATCGACGTGTCACTGTTGGGGGTTCTGTCCACCCCCGAAAAACCCTAATAAGGACGCGCGGTAAGGACGCAAGACCCTTGGAAGCCGAAGTTGGGATTGTTGGGGCGGCGGACGACGAAAACCTCGAGGACGCAAGAGCAAGGAAGAGCAAGGAAGAGCAAGGGCACCCCGAGCAAAGTCGCGCGTCCTTATTAGGGTTTTTGACTGTACTCCTTCATCACCCCGCTCCGCCCGTCCCCTCCCTCTCCATGCCTCGGGCATCCCGCCTGCCTCCTGCCATGCCACCGTGGCTGCCGCCACAGGCGCAGCGGACGCCACCTCGGTGGGCTCCTGGAGAGGCCCAGCGGAGTTGTCTCGCGAAGACCCCATCGAGGCCTCGCCATCCCCGAGCGCCGTCGACTGCGCAAATGTCGCCACTGCCGCGTGCTCCCGAGAATCTCGGCGGAACGGTGTCTCGGAGCGCGCGAGGGCGCACGTTAACAGACATGGACGCACGCCCTCCCCGAGACGCAGAGCTGTCTGCGTGAAACGCAAACCCAATATCGAGCCCTCGACCTCCATGGGTGCTGCCAAGTGCACAACTGTCACCACTTTTGAGAGCTCCTGGTGGCCCAGCGAAGTGATTCCTTCCTTTCGCACGGCTCAACGAGAACTCGCCATCCCAGCGTGCTGCATGCTGCGAATTGCGCAACTGCTGCCAGTGGCTCATTCATGGGAGGTAATTACAGCGGAGTGGCTCCTTTCTCAGATCCGAGCGAGACTTCGCCCTCCCTGGGTGCTGCACAGCGCGCAACGGTTGCCACTTTCGTAGGCTTTATGGAAGGTCCGGCGCAGTGGTTTCTCTCGCAGGCCCAGACGAAACCTTGCCCTTCCTGGGTGCTGCCAAGTGCGGAACCGTGGTACTTCTCGTGGGCCTCTGGGAAGCCCCGCGGAGCGACGTCGTACAGCGGTCGACACGAGACCTCGCATTCCCTGGTGCTGCCAGGCGTCCAGCTGTCATCACTCGCATGGGCTCCCAGGAGGTCCCGCTGAGGGCGGTCCTGCGCACACCCAAACGTGCACACCCTCCCAGGGAGCTTTCGTGGTATGCTCGGTCCCTTTTCTCGTTGTCGTCCTGCTGCCCTGCTTCCCAATCCATCTCATGTCTTTGGGATAGTGTGTTCAAATGTGACTCTGGCCCATCGTGCGTGCAGCGCCATGTGTTTCGTGTACAACCTGCGCAACCGGCATACCCTTTGTATGTTCGCTCGTTCTGGCTGGGCTCGCTGATTCTGCCACTTGTTGCAGACAGGTTCCTCCCCCTCCCTCCTTCCCTCCCTCCCCCCCCCTCGCCTTCCAACCCCCACGACTGGTGGGAGGGGCCTTGGAAGAGGCTGCCAATAACCCGTGCCGATGGTTCGACCGACTGGCTGGGGAGGAGGGGAACCCTTCCTCCTGGGCCTCTTCTGGGACGCACAGACACGTACAAATACTGTACGTCCTCCTTGGGGGCGCGCGTCCGACCCGAACAGATAGTATACCCATCTTGTAGTACATCGCTTCCCGAGCGGTGTGGCCAGAAACCGCCCGCCACGACGCGCAATTATACTACAAGATTTCTCTGTGCGCGCGTCACCCCTAGGGGGGCGACGCACACATTCGTATGTTGGAAGTCCCCCCCTCTTCAACTCAGGGGGAACGTCAGGGAGGGCTGGACCCCGGGAGGGGAAGCGTGGCGCGGAGCTCGGAGGTGAACGCCGGCGATAGGCCCCCCCGACAGCGAACATCCGCCCGTGCCTCGGCGGGGCCCCATGCCAAGGGGAGACCAGGTATCGGGGATCTCCTGACCAGGGTCAATGCAGACCCTGGTCAGTCAAGCCTTGCAGAACCTTGCAAGATCCTGCAAGATCCTGCGCCCAAGCCGGGGCTAGCGCAAAAGGATCCTGCAAGAGCCTGCAGAATCCTGCACCCAGACCCGGCCGGGGCAACGCGACCCTGGCCCTGCAGGATCCTGCAAGATCGGGCGCTCTGGCGGGCCCCCGTTTGCATCGACCCCCGTCTCTCGAGCCCCGAAAGAAGGTACCGATGCCGCTGCTCCCTGGGCCTATCCCGGGGTGCGCTCGGGCCAGAACCTCTTGGCGGCGCGCACAAGGGGTTGGAGGGAGGGGGGAGGGCTTCGTAGAAGGACGCTGCTTCTTAAAAGGCGCCGGCCTTACATCTATAGATACGGCCCGCGCCTTCTAAGAAGCAGGGGTGCTGCTAAGAATCCCCCCTCCCACCCACCCCACCCCCCTCTGCGCGTGGGTCAACCCCGAGGCGCATACAGCGGTGGCGGCGAGGGCCTCCCGGGAGACCCCTACGAAGAGGAGAGCCGGGCCAGGGTTGCAGCACTCTCGGCGGCGAGCGGGGTGGGGCAGTGAGAGGGGGCGGGCATGGGCATCAAAGGCTCGGAGATTCCCCGGCCGTGCGAAAAATGTCCTAGGCCTTCCCCGAAGGCGCACAGGAAACTTCCCGGAAGGCGCGAGGGTTTCCGAGAAGCCCCGCCGCCTTCCGAGAGAAGGCCTTCTCCTTCTCACCCCCCCCTCGCTCGCCGCCGAAGGATGGGCGCCTTCTCCTCCTCCGACGGTCGGCGATCAATGGGCGACGGGCGGTCGCTGCGTCCCTCCCTGAGCGCAGCCCGGTTAGACGTTCGTTCTGGGGACCTCCTTAGAGCCACTCGATCCACTCGCGCGTCGAAGCTGCGTCGAACGTCCGTCGACCCGCGTCGACACCTGAGTCGAACTTGAGTCGAACCTGAGTCGAACCTGCGTCGAACCTGAGTCGAACAGATCCAGTGTGCAGAGGCCCCAGAAAGGTCCCCAAAACGAGCATCGAACAGTGGGCGACGGGCTGTCGATGCGTCCCTCCCAGCGCAGCCCGGTTAGACGTTCGTTCTGGGGACCTCCTTAGAGCCACTCGATCCACTCGCGCGTCGAAGCTGCGTCGAACGTCCGTCGACCCGCGTCGACACCTGAGTCGAATTTGAGTCGAACCTGAGTCGAACCTGCGTCGAACCTGAGTCGAAGTTGAGTCGGACTGGAGTCGAACAGGTCCAGCGTGCAGAGGCCCCAGAAAGGCCCCCAAAACGAGCATCGAACAATGGGCGACGGGCGGTCGATGCGTCCTTCCCTGAGCGCAGCCCGGTTAGACGTTCGTTCTGGGGACCTCCTCAGAGCCACTCGCTCCACTCGCGCGTCGAAGCTGCGTCGAACGTCCGTCGACCCGCGTCGACACCTGAGTCGAACTTGAGTCGAACCTGAGTCGAACCTGCGTCGAACCTGAGTCGAACCTGAGTCGGACTGGGGTCGAACAGATCCAGCGTGCATAGGCCCCAGAAAGGTCCCCAAAACGAGCATCGAACCTGCGTCAACCCTGAGTCGAACCGGCGGTCGAACCTGAGTCGACCCGGCTTTCGGCTCATCGTTCGAGCCCCCTGGGCATCCCCGGGAACGACTCGGGCATCCCCGGGACGCCTTCGGCGAGGCTCCACGCTCAGGGACGGCACCCCGCGGCCGCAGGGCCGCCGAGCACCAGCGAGGGCGCCCAAGGACCTCGGAGGGGGAGGGAGGAAGGAGGATTAGCAGGATTAGCCTCATTGGCGCAACCGGACTCCATGAGCGCAGGGAAGCCCAAACACTGGGCAGCCTTAGGAGTCGAGCCTGGGCCGCCCTCGGCTGAAAAAACAGCAGAAAAAGGGGCGCCCCGTGCCGCGGGGCCCCCCAGCGGACCCCAGCAGCCCCACTAATAGGGCAGGGCCGACGAAACCCCAGGGCGGCGCGGGTCGCACTGGAAGCGCCGTGCGGCGCACCGCCCTGGGGGCCAGGGGCCCCACGCGACAGCAGACGGGCCCCCGCCTCCCGCACCCCTCGCGCTCTCGGCGCTGGCGAGGGGTGCCTTCGCGCCGCGAATCGGGCGTGTGAGGCCCGCCTTCGCGCGCTGCACCCATCGCGCCCTCGGAACAGGCGATGGGTGGCGCGTCGCAGGCCCGAGGGAGCCAGCGCCAGCCCGCCCCCCGAGGGGACCCCAGGGGGAGGAGGGACACCAAGTAGAACGAGCTCAGGGACCCCGAGCCAGGGGGGCCTGGCAACGGGGGGCATCCCGAGTCCGCCCCACCTAATGCCCCACCCAACCCTAGGGGAGAGACCCCCAAGGGGCCTGGGCGCCCAAGCCCCCCCGCCGCCCTCCGCCAGTCCTGCGTTTGGTCGCCGGCTCTATTTGTACCCCGCCGATACAGGCGGCGCCGACCACTTTGGGTTCCCCGGCTATCCCAGTGTGCTCACCGGGCCCCCGGCTTATGC
>CAUYUJ010015850.1:169325-211825 GCA_963575745.1 Prorocentrum cordatum
GCTTGTGCTGGTGCTGGTGTGGTGGCTGTGCTGGTGACTGGTGCTGGTGCTGGTGGGGTGGGGTGTGGTGGTGAGTGGTGGTGGTGGTGTGGGGGTGGTGGTGCGTGGGGTGGTGGTGGTGGTGGTGGTGGTGGTGGTGGTGGTGGTGGTGGTGCGGCGCGGTGGTGGCGGGCGGATGGGCGCGCGAGAAAGAGTCCCGCGCTGGGGCGAGAACGCCATCCTGAACGACGGAGGCCAAACACCGATCCGAAAATGAGGCCCACGCTGCAGCGGGAGCACGAGTCGGAACGATTCGGGAGCAGAAATGAGGCCGGCGCCTCAGCGAGAGCAGCATTTTTGAAAAAAACACAAGCGAAAACCCAACTCCGGGGAATCCTGTGTGTAAAAAAACAGTACGCGGGGGGGTGCCGAATATCTTCCGGACGCCATCAGGGAAAGTGGGAGAGTATTTTCATATTGTGTAATTGTGGAGGAGGAGGAGGAAGATGGGGAGGAGGAGGAGGAGGAGGAGGAGGAAGAGGAGAAGGAGGAGGAGGGGGAGGAGAGGAGGAGGGAGGAGGAGGAGAGGAGGGGAGGAGGGAGGACGGGGCAGGAGGAGGAGGAAGGAGAGAGGAGGAGGAGGAGGAGGAGGGGGAGGAGGGGGAGAGGAGGAGGGCGGAGGAGGAGGAGGAGGAGGAGGAGGAGGAGGAGGAGGAGGAGAAGGAGTATGAGGAGGGGAGGAGGGGCAGGGAGGAGGAAGGAGGAGGAGAAGGAGGAGAAAGGGGAGGAGGGGAGGGGCGTGAGGAGGGAGGCGGAGGAGGAGGAGGAGGAGGAGGAGGAGGGGTGGAGGAGGGGGAGGAGGAGGAGGGGAAGAGGAGGAGGAGGAGGAGGAGGAGAAGGAGGAGGAGGAGGAGAAGAAGGAGGAGGAAGAGGAGGAGGCGGAGGACCCCATCCCCCTCCATCTTATGGTGGTGGTGGCGGAAAACAGACCCATCATCCGTCCCCCCCCCTTCAGGAGAGCCCAGAATCGAATCGATAAGTCGACTCGGCGCTCGAGATGAATCCGATCGGCGGCAATCGGCAGCCAATGTCGGGAGAAGTGGAAGCGGCGGACATCGGCAGAGGTAGTGAGGCCGCATGGAGACATCGGAATCCAGATCGGAGTCCGAAGTCGCATCGAAACGGAAGCGGAAGCCACCGAAGCCGAATCGAATCGGATCGGAGGCATCGACACGACCCCCACCCCCCTGGAGCCCCCACCCCCCTCGCGTTGCCCCGGCAGCCCTCTCCGCCACACCCCACGCGGCGCGGAGGGGTGGCCCTGCGGGCTCTGCCAGCGCCGGGCTCCATGGTGGCATCCGCGGGCGCGACGGGCGCGCGGCCGCGGCGGGGGCCGGTGGGCCTGCTCGCCACCGCCACCACCAGAAGCAGGAGGGAGACGGGGGTCCTCCTCCTCCTCCTCCGCTTTTCCCTCCTCCCCTCCTCCTCCTCCTCCTCCTCCTCCTCCTCCTCCTCCTCCTCCTCCTCCTCCTCCTCCTCCTCCTCCTCCTCCTTACCGCCCCCAACTTCTGGTGGTGGTGGTGGGAGGAAAGCAGGCCCGTCAGGGGGGGGGGTGGCCGCAGAGGGGGGGGGGGGGGGGCGGGCCTCTGCCGGGGACCTGCAGGCCACGAGCGGCGAGCGGATGCACACGTCCGCGCCCTCGCGGTCTGGCTTCCCAGGGCGCGGTCCAGCGGAGGTGCGGTCGCACGGATTACGGGGCAAACAAACCTACCCCGCTTTTGACCACCCTCGCTTCCAAGAGATACCAAGCGGTGCCAAACTACGGCCTGTACTGGCCATGCCGCTTGACGAGGAGCCGCGTGGTATGCCTTGGTTTTGCCTGGAAGCGAAAGCGGGGTAGGTAATTCACGCTCTGACGGATGCACGCTCCGCGCGGAGCATCCGCGACAGAGCGCTCCGCAGCCGCGGCGTCGCGGCCTGGAGGCCTGGCCCGCAGGACCGCGGGCACGGTGATGTCGGATGTGTGTGTGTGTGTGTGTGCGTCGCCCGCGGGAAGAACGGATCAGCGCCGCCCTGGTGTCGGGAAGGGCTTGACGACTTCTGCTGCCCCTCGGCTCGCGCTGGAGCGTCCATGCTCTGCTCTGGACGCTCTGCTCTGGATTTCCCTGGACGTCTCCGGAAATTCATCGGTTCCTGGCTTGATCCCCGCAAGTCGATTGGAGAAAAGTCGTCAAGCCCTTCGAGATGATGGGTGCTCAGTAGGTCGAGAACCCCGATCCGTGCAGGAGGGTCGCGTGTTCCGGCCACTCTCCTGCCCCATCCCGCGCGAAAAGCGGCGCGCCCCTGCCTCCTTCCCGACACTTTCTGGTGCGCAGCCGCCGCACCGTCACTGGATAACCGTCTTGGAACGGACCTGGGGAATCGGCTCGCAAGTCCCTATAGTGTGGGACGTACAAATACTGTAGATCCTCCTTGGAGGCGCGCGTCCGACCCGAACATATAGTATACCCATCTTGTAGTATATCGTTTCCCGAGCGGTGTGGCCAGAAAGCGCCTGCCGCGACGCATATACTATAAGATTTCTCGGTGCGCGCGTCGCCCCTGGGGGGGCGACGAACACATAGTATTAGTATGTTGGGGTGACGCCGATAATGGCGCGGGAGCACACCCCGGAAAGCGCTTCGAGGGCATACCCATGGCCTGGCGGATGATTGCGGGGGGGGGCGGCGTTTCTGACTCTGGTGAGCCTTCATGGGAGCCTCTGTGGACCTCCCCAGCCCTATCTATCAGAAACGTGATTTCGACCGGATTTCGTCAAGATTTCCACCATCCCTCTTCATCCCTGTCGTCATGATGTCGCCCAGATTTCGTCCAGATCATTTCTTCCAGACATCGACCACATGCGGCAAAATCCCGACGAGATCCCCAAAACCGTCAGGAAATTGGGGGCCCTCTGAGGCTCCCATGGAGGCAACTACTGGGAGGCCTTCGTCGGAAGGATCAAAAAAGATTCAGCCCCACGGCGGGGCGGTTACGCCGCAGTGGGCCCCGGATGAAGCGGGATGAAGCCCGATCAAGCGGGACTACGCGGGACTAAGCGGAAGGATTAAGCCGGATTACTATCAAAAACCCTAATAAGGACGCGCGGGAAGGACGCAGGACCCTTGGAAGCCGAAGTTGGGCTTCTTGGGGCGGCGGACGACGAAAACCTCAAGGACGCAAGAGCAAGGAAGAGCGAAGACGCAGGGGTAGTTACCCTGAGCAAAGTCGCCTGTCATTATTAGGGTTTCTGACTGTAAGCTGGACTTCGAACCCGGGCAACATCAGAGCTGGACCTCCATCGACGGACCACGCAACCCGGAGCTGGACCCCATGTCTTGCCTTGAGATGTGCGTGGCCGCCTCCTCCTCCTCCTCCTCCTCCTCCTCCTCCTTCTCCTCCTCCTCCTCCTCCTCCTCTTCCTCCTCCTCCTCCTCCTCCTCCTCCTCCTCCTCCTCCTCCTCCTCCCCCTCCTCCTCCTCCTCCTCCTCCTCCTCCTCCCACTCCTCCTCCCCCTCCTCCCCATCCTGAACATCAGAGCTTGACCCGGAGCTGCATCCCATCGGCGGACCACGCAACCCGGGCGGACCCGGAGCAGGCGCATCGCCCGGGGCCACCGCGGGCGCCCGCCCCGCCCCCGCCCGCCGGGGCCCGGGCGCCCCGCGCGAGTTTGCCCCCCCCCCCCCCCCGCGCCGGGTGACGGGTGCCGCGCGTCGGGGCCTCGCGCGATGGGGTGCCTGGCCATCGCTCGGACGTCCATTCCCTGTGTTTTTTGGTTTCGTGCGTGGCTTTTTCGCCAAAAGATCAAGGATGCTCCTCGATGGTCCTCGCCGAAGGAAAAATGCACACGTCCGAGCGATGCCAAGGTGCTGCAGTCGGGCCGGGGCGCCGGCCTGCAGTGGGGAGCCACGCCAGGAGAAACACCCTGCTTGGGTTGTCGAAGGTTTTCTTGGGTTTCGAGGGCTTTGCGACGGGGAGCGCGGCGCTCCCCCACACCAAAAAGATCACCGGGCGTCCTGGGGTCTCACGGTTTGGGTTTTTTGTCGAAGGCGCCCTTTTGTCACTGCAAGGCACCCTTAACAAGGAACGAGGCCCCTTTCTCCCCATAGTTACTTCGACTTCCCATGGAAAGCCTCAGGAAAACCGAAGGCATGCTGTGAAACAACTGAGGAACAATGAGCCCCTCCCACATGAAAAAAGCTTTTTCTTCAGCACCCCGACCCGCCCAACCCGACCTACCCCCTGCGCCGGGGGGGGGGCTGGATTCGTGGCCATCCAATATGGGGTCGAAAGATCGGGCCGCATCGCCGATGCACGTCGGCGATGCCTCGGCGACGTGGGCGTGGAGAACATCGGGTTCCTCATCGGGCCGCATCGCCGATGCATCGGCGGTGCGGCGCGACTCTGCGACCCCCTCTGCTCCGACCCCATATGGAAAGACTATACTCATCGTGATACCATAGGAAACGATGAGTAAGGAAAGAGGAGTTTCTGGCCTCGGCTATAGCCTCGGCCACGAATGGGTATTCGGTAAGGGACTCTCCTGAGCCGTCAGTTGTCGATATTTCAGCGCGCTGCCTGTAAATCCCGGTTGCTCGCGAAGCCCCGCCCTCCGGCCGAAAGAGGCAGCGCGCGCGCCCTTTTCTGGCCGCGCCCAACCCTGGGTGAGCGTTGGCGCTCACGCCCGCTGGGGGCCGCTCCCGCTGCTTGGGTGGGCTCAGCCCCAGGTTTGTGGGCTCGAATCGCCCAGGGTGCCCAGACTCGGGGGCGCCAATTGACCAACTCACCGGCCCTGGAGAAAAGTTCATCCTGGGCCAAGGTCCGCACATGCGCCACCGTGGCCAGGCCAGAAGGGCGTATACCCCATCGTGTGCCCAGGATGGGCCTGGCCATGGGGAAGCAAGAAGGTGGCGATGTACCTCTGCTCTCCGGACCTTTCCCTACGGGTGCGTCCTGAGTTGATCTGCGCAGCGCAGCAAACCGTGGCGACGACGGGGGGCAAATGCATCGCCCCCCTCTCATCTTCCGAAGCCAAAATGGGCGAGGCGGTCGGTCACATGACGCCCCCTGGCACAGGCTTCGCCCTCCAGCTGGCGGCGGCAGCGCGTGACACGCCCCTTCCCTGGGGAATTCGTTGGGGGGGGACCGGCTCAAGGGGGCAAACTTCGACCGGACAGACGTACAACTCAGGTTGGGGGTAAGTCGGGCTGGCCTGACGGAGCCGCCAAGAAAATGACGAGACCCACTTTGAAATGTGACGCGAACCCCGCTGTAAACAACCCACGAAAACTGGACCGTCA
The DNA here is from genome assembly GCA_963575745.1 of Prorocentrum cordatum. NCBI lineage: Eukaryota > Dinophyceae > Prorocentrales > Prorocentraceae > Prorocentrum > Prorocentrum cordatum. Next base: position 174,644 of record CAUYUJ010015850.1, read on the forward strand.
AAATCCAGGGCGGGCTCATCAAAAAACACACACACGAAAACCCCAGTCCTCGCGCACTCGACCCTTACGTATCCCCAAATCGACATGAAATCGGCGACGCATCACCGACGCATCGGCGAACTCGGCCCCCAGGCAAACGCAGCTGCACGTCCGCGGAAAGCGCGGGCCAGCGGGCCCATGTCCGCGACGACCAGGCGATCGGGGGGTAAACGCGTTCCGCCCTGAGCAAACGTGCGCACGAGAACCGAAATTATGTTCAGGACGAGCTGACAGTTCGCGCGTGCATACATACATGCAAATATACACACATACATGCATACATACAACTACATACAATATACATATGCATTTACAAACACATATACATACACATGTTCATATACATATGCACATACACATACACATGCACATACACATACACATACACCTACACCTACACATACACCTACACATACACATACACATATATAAGCATATACAAAAGCAAATGCAAATACAAACACTTACGTCTATACATATACATTTACGTGTACATATTCACAAACATATACATATACCCATACATGTACATATATATATACATACATTTACATATACGTATACATATACACAGTCATATACATATGCATATGTGTATAAATGTATATATATATATATGCGAATACATATACATATACATATACTTATACATATACTTATACATATACATATATATACATTCATATACATATACATATACATATACATATGCATATACATATACATATATATAAACATATGCAAATACATACACATATATATACATATGTATGTGTATATACGTATTCGCATACATATACATATACATATACATATACAAATACATATACAAATACATATACACATACATAAACATATACATATACATATACATATACATATACATATACATATACATATACATATACATATGCAAATACCTATATACATATACCGATACGTATACACATACATATACATATACATGGACATATACATATACATATACATGTACACATACATGAACATATACAGATGGATGTACACATACAAAAAATACACATATACATAAATATAAAAATATACATATGCATGTACATGTACATGAACATAAACGTACACATACACATACACATACCATATACATGTACATATACATATACATAGACATATACATTCACATATACATTTACATAGTCATTTACATACACAGACACGTATACATATGCAGATACATATACTTATACATATACATATACACATACATATACATATACATATACATATACACATGTTCATATGTATATATACATGTACATATACATTTCGGCGCGTCAACCAAAACCTTCCATCATCAACCCGGCCCTGAGACCACAGCACGGCCGTTCATTGTCGGCGCGGGCGCGTCACGATTTCCATAGCAAAACCCTCGATCCCCAAGAAACCCAGGGCACTTTGGAGGCAACCAGGGCCTCTTGGCACGGGCTCCCACTGTATATATATAGATATATATATATTATATATATATATATATATATATATATATACTATCCATATACCACATATACATGGGCTCTTGTATTATAAATAGATATATATATATAATATATATATATATATATACACATGAAAAGAGCGTGTTCTACCGCTGCTGGCGGAAAACTGGGGGGGGTCGTTACCGGTTCGAACCCCCCCCCCCCTCCAGAAAACCGGGGGGGGTCACTACCGGTTCGAACCCCCCCCCCCCCCCCCCCAGCTCATCATGAAAAGGGGGGGGGGGTCACTACCGGTTTCGAACCCCCCCCCCCCCCTCGAAAACCGGGGGGGGGTCACTACCGGTTCGAACCCCCCCCCCCCTCGAAAACCGAGTGGGGGTGCGGACAGTGGTGGGGACGGTGTTGGTGGGGACAGTGGTGAGGGGATAGCGGGACAGTGGTGGGGACAGTGGGACAGTGGGACAGTGGTGGGGACGGTAGTGGTGGGGACAGTGGTGGGGACAATGGTGGGAACAGGGGGGGACAGTGGACAGTGGTGGTGACGGTGGTGGTGGGGACAGTGGTGTGGGGACAATGGGAATGAGGTGGAAACAGTGGGACAGTGGAGGGTACAATGGTGGTGGGGACAGTGGTGAAGGCGGTGGCGAGGACGGCGGTGGGACAATGGGACAAAGGTACAGTGGGGACACTGGTGGGGACAGTGGGGACAGTGGTGGGAACAGTGGGACAGCTCAGTGGGACAGCGGAGGAGTCAGTGGGACAGTGGGGACAGTGGGGATAGTCGGGCAGTGGTTGGGGCCGTGGAGACAGTGGGGAGAGTGGAACCGTGGTGGGAACAGTTCTGGGGACAGCGGGGACAGTGCGACAGTGGTGGGGCCACTGGTGGGGACAGTAGGGGCGGTGGTGGAACCAGTGGGGACAGCGGTGGTGAGGACAGTGGTGCTGGGAACACCAGTGGGGGATGTGATGCGGACGGTGGTGGGGACCGGGAGTCGTTTGCTGGCGGTGAATAGGGGGGGGGGGGGGGGGGGGGAAAGGGGGGGGGGAAGGGGGGGTGCGAACCGGTAGTGACCCCCCTCGGTTTTCTGGGGGGGGGGGGGGGGGAGGGGTTCGAACCGGTAGTGACCCCCCCGGTTTTCGGAGGGGGGGGGGAGGGGGAGGGGGGGGGGGAGTGGGGGGGGTTTGCCGGGGGAGAGGGGGGGGGGTCCAGACCCCCGGGTTCCGGAGGAAAAGGTGGGCAATTTTCCATAGTAAAGCGGCGGTGGATCACGCTCTCTCTCTCTCTCTCTCTCTCTCATATATATATATATACATATATACATGTATATATATATATATATATATGTGCGCATGCACTAGAACCACGCGCGCTTCGCGCGCGCTTAGCATGTGGTTGTAATCCCAACAAGTTGCGACGCACGGAGCACGATGGCCGCGAACTGTTTCGGGGTTCGTTCTCGCCCGAACGGACGTCCTCGTCGTCGTCTCTGTCGCGGTTGCTTTTTCTCCGCCCCCTCCCCCTCCTCTCCCCCCCCTCCCCGCCCCCTCCCCCTCCTCTCCCCCCCCTCCCCGGTCCGCGTGTGACATTGCGCCCTTGGGCCTTACTTTTCCCTGGCCCCCCCCTCCTTCCCGGACCCCGGCCCCCTGGACCTTGGGCCTTACTTTTCCCGGGCCCATTCTGACCAGCATCTCGAATTGAGACCGGGGGCGGCGACAAGGGCCCCCCAGGAAAAGCAGCGGCGCGAATATCTGCGCCCCCGCTGACGATCCTCTTTCGCGCACGGCAGCGGGAACGGCGCGGCGGCGACGGGCGCCAGCGGGCGCCGCGCGGCCGGGCGACGCCAGCGGCAGCGGCGGCGCAGGTCGGGCCGCACTTCGACTGCGCTCTGGGAGGCAAAAGGAGAAGAAGGAGACGAGGAGCAGGAAGAGGAAGAAGACGAATTGGAGAATTGAGGCGGAAGGGCGGGAGGAGAAGCGAGCAGAAGCGAACAAGATGCATCGCCGAGGACGGGTTGGCATCCCCCGGGCAGAGAGACAGCCCTCGAGTGCGCAGACGTACCGGACTACGTCCAAAGTGCTCCCACCGAGGGCCCACACGAGCGAAGGAGGAGGAAAAGAGAAATAAGAAAACAGAAAAGAGGACATGAAATAAAACTAACGCCGCAGACGCGGGCGCTCCCGTCGGGCCGGTCAAGGGAGGCAGACCCGCCAGCATTCGGGATAACAGCAACATGCGCAACCGAAACAACAAGCATCATCAGCGTCGTCATCCACATCGTCATCATGAGGGCCTCCGCGAGCGTCATCAACATCACCGAAGACGTCCTCATCATCTCGTAGCCGGCACCAATATCATCACCTTCACAATCGCCGTCATCGTCACCGCCCTCATCATCATCCTCGTCATCGCCGCCGTCATCGCCATCGCCATCGTCATCGAAAGTTTACGTGCCCCGGATAATCGTTCCCAGGCCTGCTCGCGTCGCGTACCGGTTACAAAGAGTCACCCCTCTAGAGAATAGAATCCTACGCGCGCCACTCAGCCCCAAATCCCATCCGATCCCTCGCGCGCGCCAGCCCGCCCCCCCACGGCGCACACCGCGCGCTCCACGCGCGGCCGCGCACAGGCGCTGCAGCCAGGACCCCCACACCCTCCCGCCTGTCCCTTGCGCGCGTCGGCCCCAATCCCTTCCCTGTGCGAGAGACACGCCCGGGCCTCTCACTCGCCCCCAGCAGGGCTGGCCGCCGCCCCTGCGCCGGCCGCAGATGCGCCCGCATCGTCGCCGGCGCCGGCCGCCGCTTCCAAGGCTGGCGGCTCCTCGGTTCACCGCCAGGAGCGGCGTCCTCTCCGGGCGGGGTCGGATGGTCCGCGGCCGCCACGTGGGCGATGGCGCGGAACTGGTCCTCCGTGTCCGTGAGCGCCGCCACCACCTCCTTGGACTTTTCGGGACGCAGACGCTGGCTGTCCTAGCAGATAGCACGGGCGAACTTGAACCCCTCCAGGTCCTGCACCGGCTGCGGAACGGCATCGATGAGCTCCATGACGGCGCTCCACGTCACCCACCACACGCTTCTTCTTGGAGCCCAAGGCCTTCTGCCACTCTGCCAAGAGCTGCGACGTCTCCTGGATCGCCCAGGTTCCTTCAATCCGCGGCAGCGGCCTCAAGCTGCTCCTGTGTCATCTCTGCTTCGCGAGGGCCCGCTCCAAGGTGGGCCTCATCCTCCTCTGGCTCGTCGTCCTTCTCCTCCGTTTTCTCGTCCTCGTCGCTCTTCTCGCCCTCGCTCCCCTCGCCCTCGCTTCCTTCGCCCGGTCTACCTTCCCGCGTGCACCCCCTTCGCTGAGCAACATCGGGGGCGCACGCACGTGAATTGGGCGGCCAGCAGACATCATCATCATCGTCATGACTATCATCGCCATCAAATCATGAACAGAATCACCAACATCGCCATCGTCATCGCCATTGCCATCGCCATCAGTTTCGTGATTGCACGTGTTCCGAAAAGGCGTGCTCCTCATTCGCATGATCAGCATCGTCAAAATGATCACTTTCATCATTTCCTAGTCATCGTCACGTTCATCCTATTCATGACCACCGTCGTCATCATAATCCGCATCATCAGTTTCTTCGCCATCGTCATCACCATCGTCATGGTTATCGTCATCGTAATTGTACGCGCCCCAGAAAGAGCTTTCAGAGCACGTGAACTGGGGGCTGGCGGGCATCTCCATCATCATCATCATCATCATCAGCAGCAGCAGCAGCAGCATCGCAACCACCACCAACATCATCATGATCATCATCAGCAGCAGCGTCATCATCACTCTCACCGCACGACTGAAATGTATGCCTTTTGTCTGTTCTGGTCAATCTCACCGTCATCATCATCATGAACACAATCACCATCATCATCATCGTCATCGTCATCACCATCATGGTCGAAGTCTTTTGCGTCCATCATGGAACTGTTCTGAGCCGTCATGGGGGACTCTGGGCGTGAGTGGGTTTTCATGGGGGTGTATTGGGGCCCCGTGGGAGCTGTCTTGGGATCCACGCGGGGCCTTGTCGGGCAGTCGTTCGGTCCTCTTGGGTTGTGTCGGGGCCCTCTTCGGCTGTCTTCAGGCGATCTTGGAAAGGTTGCAGGGGGCTTCTTGGGGGGTCTTGGGGCATACATACATACATACATACATACATACACACATACATGCATACATACATACATAGTGACATACAGGCATACAGACATACAGACAGGCATACATATCTACATACATACATACATACATACATACATACTTACATACATACATACATACATGCCATACCATACATGCACACATACGCACATGCATTCATACATACATACAGTCATACATGCATGCATACATACATACAAGCATGCATGCATGCATGCATACATGTATATATGTGTACACGCAAGCACGCATACATGCACGCACGCATGTATACACGCATGCAACAGTGTGTGTATTTATATATATACACATACGCATACATGAATACACGCAGGCACGCATGCATGCATGCATGAATACATACGTGCATACAAACATAAACACGTATACGCATACATACATACACACATACATACATACATACATACATGCATACATACCTACAGACCTACCTACCTACCTACCTACATACATATATACAGATGTCCATACATACATATATGCATACCTGCATACATGAATCCATACATATCTATACATACATACAGTACAGTACATTTCATTACATTACATTACAATACAGTACATCGCATTACATTACATTACATTGCATTGCATTGTATTACATTACAATCCATTACATTCCATTACATTGCATTGCATACACACATACATGCATACACACGTACGACAACGCATACACATACTCAAAGACATGCAAGCATCTATATATATATATGTATATATACACACATGTGTATATGCATGTGCATAGGTACAGTATGAGACCCTCCGCCGGTCAGACGCAAGAGCATTCGAGGGTGCCCTTCCCCAGGATGCACAAGAGCATCCAACAAACACGAAGAACCTCGGGGTGCCCTCCCCGAACCGACCTCCCCGTCGGGCTGAGGCCGTCCTTTTCACTGATGCGTGCTGTCCACCTCCCCCTGCTTGCACAGTCGTGGGGCGCTGGAGGTAATTCTCCCCCTGCGGTGACAGCTGCACAGGGGAGCCGCTCAGTCTCCAATGTGTCGCGGTCGCTGGACTCGTCCGGCGGGTTCGATCTGGTGTCCCCGAGGCCGTCCTTTTCACTGCTGCGTGCTGTCCACCTCTCCCTGCTTGCACGGCCGTGGGACGCTGAAGGTAATTCTCCCACTGCGGTGACCGTTACACAGGGGGGCCGCCTAATCTGCAGAGAGCGTCGGTACACAGTGGAGGTCAGCCTCTGTCCTCCCCGACCTGTGCATCCCGTCGCCTCCCACCCTTGGGCCCTCTCCTGGTTCTGCACAGTCTCTTGGTCTATGCGGGCCAGAGAGGGGCTTTCAAGGCACTCAACAGTGGCTTCTGTCTTGTGCAGCCGACGGATGCCCTGTTGCTGGCTGCTGAGCCGAGGGTCGATCCGTAAGGGGAGGGGGCCACAGTGCGCGCTCCGAACAGAACTCGCGAAGCCCCCTCCCCGAAGCGGCGCTCGCCGAGGCGAGGTCGCCCAGTGTTTGCGACTGCTGCTCGGTGGGACACGGTCTCGGAGCGTGCTCGTCCTGCCTGCTTTTGCAGGCGTGGCCTCGGCTCTGCAGTGACTTGGCCCCGACCCCCCCTTTTGGGGGGAGGCGGACCGCGCCCACGGCGCCGCCTCCTCGCTCAGCGTCAGAGGCTGTCAGCCACCTGCGTCGCATTCTACCTGAGTCCAGCAGTGGTTTCGCCGTGGCCGTCTGCTGGGCAGCACAAACTTCAAACGGTTGAGATGAAGAAGAGAAAGAAACTCACACCTCGGTCCGACCGTAGGACGTGCACACCAAAACAAGGTCCTTCCTGGGGGGGGCACCATCCCATGGCGGCTTGCGGGCCCTAGCTCGGGCCACTGGCGGCCTTCTGGGACGACACGGGCAGCCCCGGAACACGCCCACGACGAGGCGAAGCTGGTGGAGAGTTCCCCGAGACTGGAGAAACAAAAACACCGAACAACGACGGAAACGTCCGACGCCTTCGACTGGGAAAAAACAAAAACGACATAAGCATAAACTTATGGCGCTCCGCGTGGATTTCGTGGATCTGCGCTGGACCCCCCTCCCTGGCGCGCGGAGCGCGCCAGGGGCGGCGCCGTAGGCGCCGCCGAGGGGGGGGGGGGCCCAACGCGGATCCAAGAAATCCGCGCGCAGCGCCAAAGCTTCTGATTAGGCCGTTTTCTTCTTCGATCGAACCTGGAGCCCATCCCCCCCCTGACAATACGTCGGGCATGTCCCCCCACACGCGAATTTGGACGAAAAACAAAAAACGTGCTCGAACCGTTTTTTCTTAACTACTTTTGAATATGCCTCCCGTAGAGGGACACGCCCGATCTGACCCTAACGCTGTCCCTTCCCGGCCGCCCAGGCGCCGCGTGGGCGCTCACGGCCGTCCAGGGACGCCGCCGCTGCCGGGCGAGCCCGGCCTCGGAGCGAGGGCCGCGAGGCAGTCTACCTCGGCGGCCCCCGCCTCCCTCCTCCCCCGCCCTCCTCCCTTCCTCCCGCCCCCCCCCTCTGCAATTACTCAATATGAATACTACTCTCCCTCTTCCCCTGATGACGGTTTGAAAGTGCTCGACCCCCCCCCCGCGCACTGTTTTTCTACACACAGGTTTCCCCAGAGATGGGTGTTCGGCTGCATTTGTTTTCAAAATGCTGCTCTCGCTGAGGCGCCGGCCTCATTTTCGGGCCCCGCTCGTTCCGAATCGTGCTCTCGCTGCAGCGTTGGCATCATGTCCATGCTTCCGCTCGTTCCGAATCGTGCTCCCGCTGCAGCGCTGGCCTCATTTCCGCGCTTCCGCTCGTTTCGACTCGTGCTCCCGCTGCAGCGCTGGCGTCATTTCCCGTGCCATGCCACGGTATGCAATGCAATGCTACGTTGATACTACGCTTTGCGGTACTCTTCTACGCCATGCCACGCCGTGCTCTACATTGCATTTGCCCTGCTCGACATCCGACTGTGCGAGTAGAGAGGGGATCTACGCCATGGTAAGGGATGGGAGGGAGGGGTAGGATGTCAGATATGACGCGAGCGCACCTAGCTTGCCCGTCCCCCCTCCCTCCCCCCCCTGCTCCCTCCCTCCCTCCCTCCCTCCCTCCCTCCTTTTCCCTCTCCCCTCTCCTCACTGCTCTGGGGTCTGGGGAGACCAAGAGGTACTGATACAACTACTCCCTGGAATTCTCCTGGGGTGCGTTCTGACCAGGACGTCGAAGCGAATCCAGCGGTGGCGACGAGGGCCTCCCGGGAGGCCCAAAAAGGGGAAAACGGGCGAGGGGTATGTTGAGGTATGGGTACCTTTGCATCCTCCCCCTTCTCCAATCTCCTCCCTGCTCCCCCCTTTCTCCCAACTCCCTCCCTCGGCGCCGGCGCGGACCGAGCACTCGCGGGTGCGCGAGCCCGCGCCCAGGCGGTCCCTGCGCCGCCGCCCTCCCCCCCACGCTCTCGGCGTGGAGGCCGCCCTTGTGCGCGCGCGCCTCTCTGGCGGCCCCTCTGGCGCTCGGCCAGAGGAGGAGGGGGAGGTGGTGGGCGCCGACTAAGGGGTCGTCCGCGGGAACGAGAGGAGGAGGAGGAGGAGGAGGAGGAGGGGCGAGGAGGAGGAGGGGAGGAGGAGGAGAGAGAGAAGGAGGAGGAGGAGGAGGAGGAGGAGGGAGGAGGAGGAGGAGGAGGAGGGAGGAGGAGGAGGAGGGAGGAGGAGGAGGAGGGCAGGAGGAGGAGGGGAGGAGGAGGAGGAGGAGGAGGAGAAGAGGAGGAAAGGGAGGAGGAGGAGGAGAAGGAGGAGGAGGAGGAGGAGGGGGAGGAGGGGGAGGAGAAGATTCCACCCCTCATGTCGGCTCACCCCTCACCCGCTTCGTGAACCCATAGGGAGTTCCGCCGAAGGGCCCAGCAGCAGGGCTCGCATGCGGTTCCACCCCAATTTCGGCACACCACTCACATGGTTCGTGGTCCCTTAGGGAACTCCACCGAAGGCCCCAACGGAATGGTTGTCATGCGTTCCACTCCTGATTTCGTCACGCCCTCATGTTTCGTGGCCCCGTAGGAAGCTCCACCGAAGGCCCCAATGGCAGGGTTCGCATACGGTTCCACCCCAAATGTCAGCACACCCGTCTCACGTTTCATTGGCCCCCAGAGAACTCCACCTAATTCCCCAGTGTCAGGGTTCGCATGCGGTTCTACCTCCATCTCAGCACACCCCTCACACGCTTCGTGGCCTCATAGGGAGCTCCACCGAAGGCCCCAATGGCAAAGTTCGCATGCGGTTCCACCCTTGTCACCGCACACCCCTCACATGTCTCGTGGCCCTATGGGAGCTCCACTCAAGGCACCAATGGCAGGTTTCACATGTCGTGCCACTCCGATTTCGTATACACTTCGCACGCTTCGTGGCCCGGGACGGAGCTCCACCGAAGATGATACTCACAACTGCGGCACCCACAACTGCACATGGTTGGGCCCTTCGCGAGGCTGATTAAATGAATGCACGCGGCGGCGCGGGGGCGAGAGCCACACGTTGAAAAGGAACCGCCCTCAATCCGCGAAACTCCTGCAACTGTTTAAAATTATCCTGGCGAAGGACCCAACCATAAGCAATTGTTCGTAACGCGTTGTGTGGCTGCATGGCTGCAAGTGCTGCCAGGTTAAATGCAGGTGTCCCTGCTGTGATTGGAGTAGCAGGTTGCCCCGCGCGACCCAGCATCCTGTTCGCCCGACGCTCGCGACGCTGGCGGGCCAATTTCATTGAAGGGTTGGCCTGCTGCGCCTCATGAGTTGCCAGAATCTCCGGGCGCGACTTCCCCATGGACAAGAATGGCGCTACCAGGTCGGGGGCCTGTTGAGTCACATCTGAGTCCATAGGGGTAGCCAAATATCCATAACGAGGGATCTGGCCCGGCACATCTGACGTGTAACCAGAGCCGCGCGTCAACTGAGACTGATAGAAATCGTCGGCTGTCGCCCGTGCATACGGGTTCTCCGGCTGCGTTCCCACACGAAGTGTGACCCGCCACCTGACCGTGGTAGCCAGGATACAATGGGAAGTCAATCGGTGGTGCTGCAGGGCGCTCTGCAGCTGTCGGATCGCATGTCGGGTGACAGAAAAATGCTGGCATTTATCCGTACCGATTGGGGTTGTCCAGTGATGGATTTGGGTCCGGGACGTACGCCCAAGGCGGCGTCCAGCTAGCGCTAGGGAGTTCGATGCCGCCCCTACCCATGCTCTGTGCGGCTTCGCGCTTTTGCCGATACATCCACTCTTGCTGACCAACCAAACTCTCGGTCCTCTGCGCGGCGTGGTGGTCAGGGGAAGCAGGTTGCCCCGCATGTGGACGCGGCGATGCGAACGGCGATGTCGCCTGCAAAGCTTGGTAGAGCTGCGGGTCCATCCGAATGCTTTGGAGCCCTGCCTGTAGGCTGTTAAAGCTCCCCTCACTCTGTGGAGTCCCAAATGGAGTTGTGGCCCTACTCATAAGTGCAAACGACGCAGGTTGCCCCGCAGGTATTGGCAGCTGCTGCGTCTGGGCACGCCACGGATCGTTAGCGCACAGCATGTCGGCGGGAGTAATTCAACTCGATGTTCTACCAGTCACGTCCGCACTCTGGGCCTGAATCCATGATCCGCCAGATCCCCCTGCAGGCGCCCCCGCTTGATACACTTCTTGCAACATGACTACCGCAGAGAGCTGAACCTTCTGGATTGGCGTCGGTTCGTCGGTTCGGGACACTGTAAGGGCTTCTGGAATAAGCCAATCTTTCAACGATAATGCATCGATAATGCATCACTTTGAAATTCGTACATATCGTCGATGGAAAGAATACTTCTCGGATATGTCTGGTCGTTGTCCCACAGATTACAAGGGGATTGATCCATACATGTCCCACGCAGTTATACCTGCACGTATCCTTGGGCAGAATGCCAATATGCTGGGCAACGCGTGTCGGAGATATTCTGCCGTTCCGACCTGCCGACAATACAATATCATTTGCTGAGCGCCAAATAGTTATATTTCACGGAGCAAGTTTTTCGGACTAGCCATAATCAATACTTCGGAGTCGACGCGCAGGCCGGACTGGATTATGTTGTCACCCAGTAAATATGGGCAAGCATGAACAAACTGTCTGCCGTTTCTCTCGATGGTGTCGTTGGCACGGCATGACAGCCCCATGCGAAGTATATTCGGGATATGCTCCCATTGAGTACCACGAATGTAATAACATGGTGCACCTGGAATAATCAAACCCACCATCCTCACACACAGCGACTCAGGGCATTTTATCCCAGGACTGCTGTGTCCATTACTTGGGCGTAAGAAATATGTCTCGCACATAACAGCAGCGAACTTGCACTTCTTGATATGGGGCCTGCTTTTCTGCATCCCAAGCGGCGCCGACCATGCCAGTCAAGTTCAGCACAGCTAATGCTTGATATGCCCAATGGCGGCTGCTGAGACAAAGCCGGACAGTCTCCAAGTGTTTGGGGCGGTAACGATCACACCCCTCGGGTGGCCACTTGTAAAGCAGCTCTGAGGGCTCCACCCATCCATCGAATTCGTCGAAAGACGGTACTGCTCGCAGAAACCTATCAGAGAGGTTGTTGTCGCGAAATGGTTTGTGGCGAGTAGCAAGTAAGCCATTCTGAGCAGCAGGCTCATAAATCGAATTTGGACCAACAACTCTGTCTGCTTCAAGGACCCCCACCAAGTCGGTCTTCATCTCGGACAGACACGCGAGCGCCGGGCGCCCACGCAGGATATTACGCACAACCTGGCGCGCACGAGCGTCCTGATCGGCAATGACGGCGGCGCCCTGGATGTCTCCGTCCACAACGATGCATCGATCAGACACGTCATCATTACAAGGGCGATATGCGGGGTTGATATGCTTACGCCTGGCGGTGCGCATGCAGCCCCAATACTGTCGGCATTCAACGGGCATTTCCAAAGCAAGAGCAGGTTGCCCCTCAGGACTCTGATCTGCTGCCGATGCTGCAGGCGCGCGGGCACCTGCCGACGACGAGGCAGCGCCTGCGGATCCTATGGGCGCCCGAGGGGCCCGTGGTACTGATGTGGAAAACCTGGCGTTTCTTCTCATTGATGTTTTAGTGCTCGCACTTCTTGTCTTGAGGAGCTGCCCCCCCATGCCTTTGACGCAGTTCCCAGTAGCCTGTTATCGGCGCCACGCCGCGACGAAGAAGCATCCTTTGATGATCCCTCCAGCGTCGGCGCCCAGCCAATCCTGTGTGTCCGGCCGGGTGTAGGGCCGCGACGTTGCACAGGGCCCTTCGGAGTAGCAGTGCTGGCGCCTTGAAATGCAGCTGCTGCGGCGGCCGCTGCTGGTCCTCTGGATCGACGTCGATCAGCAGGTTGCCCCGCAGGTCGTTGTTGCTTGCTATATCCAGGATTGGGGTCATCTGGGCTTTTCCCCTTCTTCTGTTTGGGCGGTAGTCTGAGCTGATCAGGTCCGAGTGACTTAGACTGACTCGACGAATCCGAAGATGGAGAAATATCAGTAGGCGGGTCTGTCTTCGGCTTGGGAGGAGGTGATTTCGGCGTTGCCCCTGCGGGCATCCATGGCCCATATCGCACGGGCCCTTTGCCCGGGTAGCGCTAAGCCTTTTTACCAATAATATATTTTTACCCATCCTACAGATCCAGCGCGGTAAGCGACCTCTCTTTTGGGGGAAAGACCAACGTCTTTAGTGACGATGGGGGTGTCCACATCGTAAGCGACGTCCGTGACAGTGGAGAGGGCGTCGGAGTAATCCGAGGCGAACCCTGCAGGAGCTGCTGCCGTGGTCTACCGCTTCGGCCATGCCTCCAGCTTCAATATATCGTTGCTGGTCGTCCTCCTCTGGTTTGGGCGAAGCCCCCCCCCCCCCCCCCCCGCATTGTAATCGCGGTTGAATATTCAAAACATGAACAGGTGACATATTCTTCCATATCTTAATACATTGGGATATGCCTTGGGCTGTAGCTTGTTCGTAGTCGTCTTCCGTCGACTGATCGCAGTATGGCGTTGCATGTGGATCGGTTCAGTAACCCCGACCATCAGCGCGAGAGACAAGGCCCACGGTGCCTTGCGGAAGTTGGGGCTCAGTGGCGGGCATCTCATGGGGCAGCCGAGCCCGTGGTCGGCATACTCGAAGCATGTGCAAACGAGCCTCTGTAAAGTATCCGTTCCTCGATGATGGCCATCTGGAGGTCGCGCTGTAGAAAGGCTTACATAGTGTGCTTTGACAGCCCCTGTCCTTTTTTGAGCACATGGCCTTGCCGTTTCCATTTCGATCAACCTTGCGAAGAGAATACCAGTGACGAATCTGGTGCTCAGTCCAACCCTTGCCCAAACATTGTTGCATTGTATATGGGTCTATATACTGACTGGCCAAGCCAGCATCCGAATAGCTGACAAGGCGCCGACTTTCGCATTCTGGATATTCTCCAGACTCTCCGCCCCCGGGGGGGGGGGGGCGCCAGGTCCATTGACCTTCCATGGAGGGGCCCTTGGCCCCCTCGCATCAGGAGGGCGCGGGCGCTGATGGCCGCTAGAGCGAGCGCCACTGGAGCGTGCACGCGCACAGTCGGGCAAGCCACTACGGACCCGACCGCGATGTACCAGACGCGCGTCATCTCCCCATTTTCGTCATCGTCGTCAGCGGGATATTTGCGTCTCCAGGACTGGCGGCTTGCCGATCGCTCCTGGCGGCCCATGGAGCGGCCCGAAGCTACGACTGCACGTTAAAATCATTCGTCGCGGCCGAGCCCATACTGAATGCGATCAGACAGATCGCTAACATCCCGCGGGCTTCCCCGCAAAGGGTCAACATCACTCAATTCCATGTGTCGGATTGCCAGTGACCCGGGGATAAAGCATCCGCTGAATTTCCCCTTATGTCGCAGGAATAATGGATTCTCAATCCGCGGGTGCCCCCGACATTCCGTCATCCCCTTCGGCGGGAATGTGGAAGTTCTCGACAAATTCGATATCAGCAGGTTGCCCAGCGATGGGTATGCCCAGCTTGTCTGCCAGATCGATATCACTGTGACCAGCGAATACCTCCTCGAACAGCCCGTCGGCATAATTCTCGAGGGACATGCTAGCACTCAAATATCTGGCAGCCATGAATTTAAACTGCAACTGAGCTATCGGCAAAGTAGACCAAAAGTGACCCCTGGTCAACATACTGTATATCCGAGTCAGTTTGAGCAAGATGCATCGACGGACATCTGCCTCTCCCATCGCCCCGAGGGCATTCGCGGCGAAGGTGCTGTGCGCTATGGCATATGTCGCACGCCATAGCTTTACCGCTGACATCCTTCGGCTTTCCCCGACGTTCCTTGCCTTTTCCTGATGTCTGTCTACGGTTCCTGCCTGCACCTAGAAATATATGTCTTCATACTGTGGCCCTGTAAGGGATGCTAGGAATGCTAGCACGCCTCTGCCATGCAATCGGCACCGCCTACCTTTGCCCTTACCTCGACCCTTGCCTTTTTCCCGTGAGTGCCCGTCAGACGATGCGCCATACTTTACGAACTGGCTTCTTCATAAATCGCCTCCACCTGCGCTTATGGTTCTGGTCCCCTAAGAATAACCGTTGCGCCTGTTGTTCTTCCGTGAGGTACGTAGCATATCGGAGTAGTCAAGGGCAGTAGCCTCGTCGTCCGAAGACGCGTCGGCGTCATGACCGGAGTCGAAGTCGGACTCAGCAGGTTGCCCCGCTGAGCCCATTAGGGCTGCGGCTTGCGCGGGGGACACCGTGCCGGGCGGCCCCCGAAACCTGGCCCAGGAGTCTTGCGACCCCGAAACGGGACCACCATTCTGAGCCAGTAGTGCAGTGGTCTCTGTTGGTTGCGGATCGTCATTCCAGACGTTACTAGCAGGTTGCCCTGCGTTTGCCTCAACGTGGAAGGTCTCGGTTCGGCGACCGTGACTGACAATACCGCCAATATTGCCAGGGGTTCTCCCAACAGTGTGAGCATGTGACCTCATGCGTTTAAGTCGAGAGTCAAAGTGTTGCTGGTCCCTCGGCATGTGGTGGTTTAGTGGCTGCAGGAGTTGCTGTGCGCGCGATGTCCCCACTCCAAGGGCTCTGAATAAAATAACTGTTGGAGTTTGGAAGTTGGGGATGCTAAAAACTGCCGTTTCAGTTTCATAGCGGGCTATCTCGAAGCATGCCAAATCTGGTAGATCCGTTCTCCCGCATGGACTCGGAAGTCAGAGAGAGCTGTACCACAGTTGAGTTGGCGTTCCTCTTCTAGGTTCTCGAACTTCGTACTTAAGAGGTACATGATGTAGGTGACGCCATCGGTATGGCGGCCACCTAAGTCAACGCCGAAATTGATAACTGCCGGGGGAACTCTTATGTTTATGGTCCGCGCGAGGCCCCCACGCCTCGTTGCAAGGCTGCAGCTTGTTGGGAGGGCGTCAGGTTGCCTGTGGCAACGTTGATCCAGACACGCACCTCGCGGACGAATTCGCGGAAGGGTACTTGACCGGGCGGGTCACAATGGGGGCCGGTCGTTCTTGTGTCGTCTCCGCCACGCATATGTCCTACCGCACACCCGATAACGACCCATGTGAGCCCAAAGATAGTAATACCAATCCAAGGGCCTCGCAGGCCGTAGTTGGATGTAGTCGGTTGGGGTTTGCGGCATGTGGCCGTAAGCCTGCGTGGGGGTGGAGGCGGCACAATGTCGTATCGCATGTTTCCATGCATTATGTCTTCGATGACGTGTCCAATTGGAGTAGGTGGGTGGACTTCAGGAATGTAGTAGCGCAGGGATGTAGGACGCAGATAAGAGGCCTCGGCGTAGGCAGAGGTGTCACTGCAAGTGTCCTTGCCATGTTGCGTAGTTATATACACTCTTCTGCGCAATCCCACTGCACCCTGATGTTCCACCACGTCAGTAATCAACCAGATAGTGCCGTGGATGGTAAGGAGTAGAGCTAGAACTGACCACCCTAGGCCAGCTCCGCTACCAAGTTTGAAAGGGGTTGGGAGGCCCAACCAACAGCTTCGCCTTAGGCGAAGCCCAGCACCCGATCTGTTGTACCGTAGCAACGATAGTCCCAGTAGTAGGACGCGAGCCATCTGAAGCAGTTTTGGTATCGATGGCAAACGGTACACCTCGCGCCGAGGTGTAGTCAGATCTGGGCGGCCAGCCGCTTTGAGCCAAGCAGCCGCGGATGCACGCTCGTTCCCACTCACATGCAACAGAGTAGGGTGCCTGGCGTGCTGGATCCTTTCGGTTTTGATGTTGATTCTTTGTCCAAAAGAACTCTCCCCTGGGGCCCCGGCCCAGCCCGCAGGCCACCCGGAAAGAACCGCAAAGCGCCCAATTTGCCCAATTGTTTTCCCAAGACTGTTTTCAAGACCGCCAAGATGGCGCAAGATGGCCTCCAAGATGCCTCCGAGATGGCCAAGATGGCCTCCACGACGGCTAAGATGGAGGCCAATATGCCTCCAAGACGGTCCAAAATGCAGCAAAGACTGCCTAAGATAGCCTCAAGATGGCCAAGGACGGCCCAAGAGGCCTCCAAGAGGCCTCCAAGACGGCCGAAGAGGCCTCCAAGAGGAGATCCAGGAAGGCTCGAAGAAACCAAAACCAGTAATTTTCTTTCAGTATTTGGAGGACTCTCGGATTGCTTCTTTTCGGCTTTCGGACGGCCCGAGACGGCCCAAGAGCCCCCAAAGATCGTCCCAAGATCGCCCCAGAGGCCTCCCAGATGGCCCCAGAACGGCCCGAGAAGCCCATAGACCCGCCCAGGAGGGCCCCAAGACCGGCCCAGGAGGGCCCCAAGACGGCCCAAGAGGCCTCCAAGACGCCCAAGATGACATCCAAGACGGGCCCTGGAGCACCCCACGAGGGCCCCCCTGTCGGCCCAGAGGCCCCCAAGAGGTCTCGGCCTACCGACGGCCCGAGACTGCCCAAGAGGCCCCAAAGATCACCCCAAGATTGCCCAAAAGGCCTCTCAAGTCGGCCCAGAGAGGCCCCAAGACGGCTTCCGACGGCGTCAGACGGGCCAGGAGCCCACCAAGACGGCCAAATAGGCCCCCGAGAAGCCCCCAAATGCCCCCAAGAGGCCCAAGGAGGCCCCCAAGATGCCTCCAAGAGGCTCCCAGGAGGCCCCAAGAGTGTCCCCAGAGGCTCCCAAGATGCCCCCTCCTCCTCCTTCTCCTCCTCATCCTCCTCCTCCTCCTCCTTCTCCTCCTCCTCCACCTCCTCCTCAGCTTCCTCCTTATGTTCCCCGCCGTCCTCCCCCAAGTGTTCCCCGAAGGGTTTCCGCAACGGTTGGGGGAACACATGGTCCGATAGCTTGGCAGAGCTCTTGCCACAACGCTCGGCAACATGGGCGATTTAAGAAGGCAGGGGGCGGCGGTGAGTCGCCGCAGGCGTCTTCGATAGAAACCTGACCGGGCAAGAACGGGAAGCGTCGCTTTAGACCACCAAGCATGTGGAAAATGCTCTGTTGTTGTTATGCCGCGCAGGTATGCCGTGGCGCGCGTGTCGGCGTGCGTGCGGGGTGTGTTTTGCTGCGCTCCTGAGTGTTCTGCCGTGCTCCTGTTCTGCCGTGCTTCTGTGTTCTGCCGTGCCTCTGTGTGCTCTGTGTGTTCTGCCGTGTTCCTGTATCTGCCGTGCGGATCGTCGCGGTGGTCGTGTTGGCAGACCTTCTGGGCGCACACGGCAGACAAAGATGAGGAGCACGGCAGAATAGGCCGCAAGAGCGAAGGAGCACGGCAGAGAAAGACAAGGAACACGGCAGAATAGACCCCAAGAGCAAATGAGTACGGCAGAATACACCCCATTAGCTAAGGAGCACGGCAGAAAATGACCAGGAGCACGGCAGAATAGACCTCAAGAGCTAAGGAGCAGGCAGAAAAAGACCAGGAGCACGGCAGATTAGGCCCCAAGAGCGAAGGAGCACGGCAGAAAAAGACCAGGAGCACGGCAGAATAGACCCCAGGAGCTAAGGAGCAGGGCTGGATATGCCTCAAGTGCGAAGGAGTACGGCAGAGGAAGACGAGGAGCACGGCAGGATAGACCCCAAAAGCTAAGGAGCACGGCAGAGAATGACCAGGAGCACGGCAGAAGTGGCCCCAAGAGCGAAGGAGCACGGCAGAAAAAAACAGGAGCACGGCAGATTAGGCCCCAAGAGCGAAGGAGCACGGCAGAAAAAAAGACCAGGAGCACGGCAGAATAGACCCCAGGAGCTAAGGAGCAGGGCTGGATATGCCTCAAGTGCGAAGGAGTACGGCAGAGAAAGACGAGGAGCACGGCAGGATAGACCCCAAAAGCTAAGGAGCACGGCAGAGAATAAACCAGGAGCACGGCAGAATAGGCGCCAAGAGCGAAGGAGCACGGCAGAAAAAAAAAAAACAGAAGCACGCCAGAGTAGACCCCGAGAGCTGAAGGAGTGCGGGAAACTAGACCCCAAGAGCGAAGGAGCAAACCAGAAGAGGACGAGGAGCACAGCAGAATAGAACCCAAGAGACAAGGAACACGGCAGAATATGCCCCAAGTGCGAAGGAGCACGACAGAAAAAAAGCATGAGCACGGCAGACAAAGACCAGGAGCACAGCAGAATAGGCCCCATGAGCGAAGGAGCACGTCGGAAACAAACCAGGAGCATGGCAGAATGGACTCCAAGAGCTGCCGAGCACGGCAGAAAAAGACCAGGAGCACGGCAGAATAGACCCAAAGAGCTAAGGAGCACGGCATAATAGGCCCCAAGAGCGAAAAAGACGCCAGAAAAAAACCAGGAGCACGGCAGAAGATGCCCCAAGAGCTAAGGACGACGGCAGAAAAGACCGAAACACAACAGAAAAGGCCCGAGGAGCCAAGGAGTACGACAGAAAAGACCAGGAGCACGGCAGAATAGGCCCGAAGAGACAAGGAGCACGGCAGAAGATGCCCCAAGTGCGAAGAAGCACGGCAGAAAATGACCAGGAGCACGGCAGAATAGACCCCCAGAGCTCAGGGGCACGGCAGAAGAAGACCAGGACCACGGCAGAATAGACCCCAGAGCTAAGGAGCACGGCAGAAAAAGACCAGGAGCACGGCAGAATAGGCCCCATGAGCGAAGGAGCACGGCAGAAAAAAAACAAAGAGCACGGCAGAATAGACCCCAAGAGCTGAGGAGCACGGCAGAAGAGGCCCCAAGAGCGAAGGAGCATGACAGAAAAAAAAAACAGGAGCACGGCAGAATAGACCCCAAGAGCTGAGGAGCACGGCAGAATAGGCGCCAGGAAAGAAGGAGCATTGCAAAACACGACCAGTGACCAGGAGCACGGCAGAATAGACCGCGAGAGCTAAGGAGCACGGCAAGATAGATGCAAGAATACAGCATAATACGCCCCAAGGAAGAAGGAGTATGCAAGAAAAACACAAGGAGCACGGCAGAATAAACCCCGAAAGCGAAGGAGCACGGCAGAATGTGCCCCAAGAGCTAAGGAGCACGGCAGAAAACGACCAGGAGCACGGCATCATAAGCCCCAAGAACAAAGGATTGTGACAGAAACTGGCCAGGAGCATGGCAGAATAGGCTAGAAGAGCGAAGGAGCACGGCACAAAAAAAACAAGGAGCATTTCAGAATAGACCCCAAGAACGAAAGAGCACGGCATAATAGACGTCAAGAGCGAAGGAGCATTTTTTTCGCCGGCCATGCTCCGCCCGATTTTTTGGAGGATGTATGCAGCGAGAGCGCGATTTTAAACATGAGAGGTATTGAAACCGCCACTCCAAGATATCATTTTTGTTCGGATATCTCAGGCGAGACGCTAGTTTTTGAACATCTGTCGAATTCGCGGGTTCCCATGTTTAAGGGATGTCTCAGGCGAAACGCTCATTTTTGATGAAATCGATGTTGTGAACATGTCAATGTTGTAAGGATGTCTCAGGCGAAATCGCCATTTTGGATCGTCTCGAGGGCGCTCCTGGGGGTCAAATTTACGCTTGTTTGGGGCCTTTGGGGGCCTTCTTGATGCCTTACAAAACCGTTACAGTCCGATGTGACACACATTCATTTGTTCAGGATGTCCCTATCGAAATCGTCTTTTTTAGATGACTGGCTTAAACCATCTAGAAGCCTTTTCAGGAGCGATCCCCAGACGATGTTGAAACAGCAATGTTCAAAACGATGTTGTTGGATTTGTTATTTGTTTGAAGATGACCCTAGCGAAATCACTATTTTCAGCAACCTGAAGGGCGCTCTTGGGGCCATGTTGTGGCCTTCTTTTGCTTCCTGATGCCCTCCGAAAATCATTACGATGCGATGTCGCACGCATCAATGTTTTGAGGATGTCCCTAGCGAAATCGGCATGCTTTGAAGGCTGCCTTGGGCCGTCTGGAAGCCTTTTCAGAAGCAAAGTCAAAACTATGTAAGAACAACAGTTTTCAAGTCGATGCTGGTGTATGTTTTCATTGTTTGAGGATGTCCCTAGCGAAATCGCTATTTTCGGAAGTCCCCCAATCGTTCTGACAGCCATCTTGACGTGCTTTTTGGCCTCTCATTTCCTCATCTTGAGGCACTTCGAGAACGATACCAAGACGACGTTGAGGACATCTCATTTTGTTGAGGATGTCCCCAGCGAAATGCAAATTTTCTGCCGTGCTCTTCGTTCTGGTCCGCCGTGCTGCCGCTCGTTTTCTGAGGATGTCCCTAGCGAAATCGCAATTCTTAACAGAAGAGTTAGTTAAAGACTTCAGTCGTCATCTCATTTTTTCCAGGATGTCCCTAGCGAAACGCAAATTTTCACAGACGGTGACATTTCGCTGTCATCAACTGTTCGAGGATGTCTCGAGCGAAACGCTTGTTTTTGTTAAACGCGATGTCGCGGAGATCTCATTTTTGTGAGGATGTCTCACGTAAAATCGCCATCCCGAGGAATCCGCTAAGCCTGGTACACCGTGCGGCCCGCCACCCCCTATAGTTAAGAGATCTCTTACTGATATGAGGAGGATTCAGCCAAAACGTCCAGCTCGCTTCTCGTTCCTCGAAGACGCTTCCCGTCATCCGCCGGCCCACTTGCGGGGCCACCAGGCTGCGAGGGTGAAGATTGCAGCTCCCTGTTCCAGTTGCAGTTTCCAGTGTCCACTGTTGCAGTCCTGCTTTCTGCTTCCTTACTGTTAAAAGCTGTCCGCGCGAGGGGTGGGAACCCCAAACGGAAGGTTTTACCTCGCCCTGGGAGGGTTCTCAGAATTCCTGGGGGGGCGTGGGACACGCAAAAATACATGATGTTCGCGTCCCCGAGGCCGCCATAATCCCTCGGAAAGTTCGCGTTCCCGAGGCCATAAACACTCGTAAATTACGCTGTGCTCGCGTCCCCGAAGCCATAATCCCACGTGTTTACCCTATATGCGCGTCCCCGAAGCCATATACCCTCGTAAATTACGCGTCATTTGCGCCCCCGTCACCATCGACTCATGTAAAGTACTGAATGTTCTCTTTCCCGAGGCTATATAACCTAGTAAATATGCAATGCAACTTACCAAGTGCCTGCCCTTGCATGCGGTTCCGACATTGTTTCACGACGGCGCCGAGAAAATACAACACGGCTCTGGCATACCCCATTCTGATTGAAAGGGGACTGGCGGCAGGGGGCGAAGCCCTTACGGATATAAGCATAAGTCACGCAGCACCCAGAAGCCGCAACAGCGGCTCTCCCCCAAGGGGTAGCCTGTGCGGCATAAGCCAAATAATCCATGTGTAAAACTGCTGTCAAATGTTGCATGCTTCGAGTATCCCCACCAGCCAAGTCAGAGACCCTGACCTTGAGAGCTGACGGGAAAGGGACGACGAGACACATCTAGTGAAACAAGACGAGCAACCAGGGTGAACATAGAGATCTATGGGAGCAAGGGGGTGGCCTTGGAAAGCCTCTTTGGGCCATCCCTGCGGGCCGCGCGGGGGCGAGGGGAGGAGGAGGAAGAAGACAACGACGACGACGACGACGACGACGACGACGACGACGACGACGACGACGACGGTAACGACGATCCGGAAGAGGAGGAACAGGAACAGGAAGACGATGAGGGCAAGGATTAGGACGAGGACGAGGAGGAGGAGGAGGAGCCCTCTTGGGGCCCTCTTGGGGCCCTCTTGGGGCTCTCTTGGGGGCCTCTTGGGAGCCCTGGAGGGCCTCTCGGGGATGTCGTGGAGGGTGTCTGTGAAAAGACGGGGGGATTGACGTTTAGTCCCCCCTTCTGGGCCATCAAAATGAAATCTTGGGACGCTCTTGGCACCTTCTGGGGGCACTCTTGGGCGGCTTGGACGGTCTTGGTGCCGTCTTGGTGGCATCTTGGGAACCTCTTGGAGTTCTCTTGGGCCATCTTGGCTTGGGGCTACCTTGACGCCTCGAAAACTCATCGGATGCGAAAAGGCGAGAGGGCAAAAGTCATTGATTGTCCCTAGGTTCTTGAAGGATTTTGGCTTCTCGGGGAGATCCTGAGGGGTCTTTGAGGGCACCTTGAGCCGTCTTGTGGCCCTCTTGCGGCGTCTTGGAGGCATGGTGGGGGTCATCTTGAGCGATCTTGCGCTATCTGGAGCCCTCTTAGAGGCTATCTTGGAGCATTGGATGCCCTCTCGAAGCCATCTTGAGCGGACAAGGGCCCTCTGAGGACTCGCGACCCCCCCGTCCAGACCCCTGGGAGGGGAGGGGAGGTTACCTCTCCCCGAAGGGAAGAGGGGTTTTGGAAGAGGAAAGAAAGATCTCGTTAGACCACCTACGCCAAGAGGGCTGGTGGGATTCAAGCTCCAAGATCATCAATGGTAAACAAAGCTCAAGCGGAACGCCCAGCCCGCCCTTCCGTCTGGCCTCGGGGCGCAACAAGGAGGACTCATTCAGAAGAAACGTGAACCGAGGAGGAGGAGGGAGGAGGGAGGAGGGAGGCAGGAGAAGGGCAGGAGCAGAGGCGAGCGGAGAGGGGGGAGGGCGGAGGGAGGAGGGAGGAGGGAGGGAGGAGGGAGGAGGGAGGAGGGAGGAGCGAGGAGCGAGGAGGGGAGGAGGGGGAGGAGGGAGGAGGGAGTAGGGAGGAGGAGGAGGGAGGAGGGAGGGCGAGCAAAGAGCCTCGAGAACCTCCGGCCTGGAACCGATCGGATCCAGACGCGCACCTGCTGGGACGGCGACCGACAGGGCCCCTGCAAAGCACTGGGCGCCCCGCTGGGCGCCCCCGCCGCTCCGGCCGCCGCCGCCGCCGCGGGCCAGCCTCCGCGGGCGGGCGGGGGGAGGGGAGACCGCCCTCCCGCGGAGGAGGCGGAGGAGGAGGAGGAGGAGGAGGAAGAGAAGGGGGAGGAGAAGGAGGAGGAAGAGGAGGAGGAGGAGGAGGAGGAGGAAGAAAAGGAGGAAGAGGAGGAGAAAGAGGAGGAGGAGGAGGGGGAGGAAAAGGACGCGGAGGAGGAGGAAGAGGAGAAAGAGGAGGAGGAGGAGCCGTAGGAGGAGGAGGGGGAGGAGGAGGAGGAGGAGGAGGAGGAGGAGGAGGAGGAGGAAGACTAGCGCAAAACCAAGACTCATCGACGATATTGGAATGAACCATCCCTCCAAGCTCCCTCTTCACAGGCCCCTACAATGATTCATATCCACCGAGGGACGTACTCCGATGGGGGACAGAGGTTGAAAATCCTGAAATATACCAAAACACCACTCTCGGGATTCCAGCGCCACGAGTCAACCTGACTGTTGCGCTTTGACGATCCTGAATCGTGCCAGAACACCACTCCTGGGACATCAGCACCGCGAATCAACGTAACAGTTGCGCCCTGGCGATCCTGAATCGCTCCAAAACACAATTTCTAGTACGTTAACCATGGGAACCCGTGAAAATTTTGCAAATGTGTAAGACGACTGTGCGCGGCGCGAAGGCGGGAGCCACATGTTGAAAAAGAACCGCCCTGAATCTGCGAAACTTCTGCAAATGTTTAAAACAAGTGTGCGTGGCGCTAATGCGACAACCACATGTTCAAAAACGGCCCGCCATCAATCCGTGAAATTCTTGCGAATGTTGACACAAATTGTGCTAGGGCGAGGGCCATATGTTGAAAACCGCTCGCCCTCCATCTGCGAAGCTCATGCAAAGTTGTACGACGAACGTGCGCGGCGCTTGGGCGAGGGCCACACTTTGGAAGAGGCCCGCCCTCCACATGCGAAACTGATGCCAGCCCAGCCCGCCCTTCCGTCTGGCCTCGGGGTGCAACAAGGAGGACTCATTCAGAAGAAACGTGAACCGAGGAGGAGGGAGGAGGGAGAAGGGAGGCAGGAGAAGGGCAGGAGCAGAGGCGAGCGGAAAGGGGGGAGGGAGGAGGGCGGAGGGAGGAGGGAGGCCGAGCAAAGAGCCTCGAGAACCTCCGGCCTGAAACCGATCGGATCCAGACGCGCACCTGCTGGGACGGCGACCGACAGGACCCCTGCGAAGCACTGGGCGCCCCGCGGAGGACGAGGCGGAGGAGAAGCAGGAGGAGAAGGAGGAGGGGGAGGAGGAAGACGAGGAGGAGGAGGAGGAGGAGGAGGAGGAGGAGGAGGAGGAGGACGACGACGACGACGAGGAGGAGGAAGAGGAGGAGGAGGAGGAGGGGAGGGGGGAAGGTGGAGGAGGAGGAGGAGGAGTGGGCGCCCCGCTGTAGTGCTATGCAGATCCTCTCTCGGCATCCAGCCTCCGTGCGGGCACTGCCGTCGCACTCCGACGTCCGCCGTCGCGCCCGCACGACGTGGGCGAGGTGGAACCTGGAGCGGCACAGCTGCAGCCCACGTGCACCGCAAGGCGGGGGGGCGAGCAACGTGGCCTGAAGGGGGAGGAGGAGAGGATTTTTAACGTGGACCTTTCCCTGGGGGCACCAGGCAGATACGGAGCCCATGATGGCACCGCTGAAAGACCTGGGCGGTGGCAAACGCACAAGCGAGAAACACCCCCAGGAGACAAAAACAACAGGTCAGTCCGAGTCATCGGAAAGGAATGGCCTGTCGCGGACAGCTTGCACCAGCGGAGCATCGTCTTCCTCCCTTCGGAGGGTCTCCTGCACCGCACGCAACTGCCCTGCCTCCCCTCCCCCTCTTGTGGGGGGGATGAGAGGGGCCAAGGAAGAGATCAGCCGCCTCCTCCTCGGCCGAAAAGTCGAGCACCCTGCCAGTGTGCCTCGGCGCGGCGGTCGCGCCGTGGCCTGGGGCGAGACTGAGTACATGCGGAGTGCCTGGGCCAGCAGCGACGACAAGGCGCGAGGACGACGACGACGGAACCGACGGCTCAGACGACGGGTCAACGACATCTCCCTGCTGCTGGCCAGGCTCGTGAACAGGGGGATCCTCCTCGGGGGATACCTCGAGGAAGACCCCATCCTTCTTAGGATGCTTACACTTACAAATCCTGTACTTCCACCGCTCAGCATTGTTCCGAGTGGGATGAGTGCAAGGCTTGCCCAAGAGCGCCAGAGGCCCTAGGGTGGAGACCGCCTTGCACGAAACGCATACAAAGAGCGGGGAGTCGTCGCTACACTGGAATGATATGAGCCTATGTCCAAGAGAACCGACCCGACCAAAGCATTCGGGGACCGAACCAGAGTATCCCGAAACATCAGGACAGGACGATTCTCCAAACGCAAAAGCACCTTGTCGCTTGATACGCAGGCAGACTTTGCAGCGCCAATAAGTGCGGCACCATTCCCATTCGTGAATAAAAAAATACTGGGTGGGGCGGACTTGGGGGGCTTGGGAACTTCATGCAAACCTACACCGCTGAGGTCGAGCTTAGGCCACAGCGGCATGCGACGAGCCCCAAGACGCACCACCGCCTTAGAAACCGAAATCTTAAACGACAAATCTTCCTGCTGCTCAGGGGTGGGAGCAGGATGGAGGAGGAGCCCAGCCTTCGCCGCAATGTCCGCGGCGTCATTGCCTTGCTTGTGAAAGGCTTGGAGAGGGGTCAAACTGTCGCTCTCGCCGACGTGAGCCTCGACCTGAATCGCATCCTCCCATGGGGCACCCATGGAGGTGAACATCATACCTGAATAGGGCCGCTTATAAGACAGTTGTGCGGACCTGGGCTCCCCAAAAGCTCGGACCACATTGGAGCAGTCAGAGTAGGCCTTGGAAGGACCAGTGATACACTGAGAAGCGGCGTCAAAAGCCCCGAATTCTGCCACCTGGCTAGTTTGGGGGAGGGGGGCCCACATGGGGCCATAAACAGAGGTTCGAAGGGATCCATCATCAGACAGGGCTATAAACCCCCAGCTCGCTCGGGATAATTCCTTAATACTATGTTTCCTCCAACTGCCATCGGTGAAAATATCCCCAGAGACGTCTGTATCAGCCCTAGTGGGTTCCTCAGCCCATGAAATCACAACGCCCCCAGACGAGCGCGGTCTGGGCCAAACGTCTCCAGGGTGCTGGAAAATACCACGAGCGAAAAGGACTAGGGAGGCCGCACACGCAGGGTCAATGGCTCGGGCAGCTTCCTGGATGTCGCTTTTTACCAGCTCGACTCTAGTATCTTGGACCGCGGGGCAGTGCCACATACGATGAAGAATAGAGCCGGGGGCTGCCCGACACAGTGGGGATAAATCAGAATCGAGCTGGTAACCACAAGATGGCGCGATCGAGCGTCCAGGCAGCACCACAGCACATACCACGCATGCAGCCCTTCTCCAGGGCGGGGAACTTGGACGACCGAAGGGAGGCCTCCACAACGTCGTGGCAAAGGCGGTCCTGCAGGCCTAAACTACGTCCTGATTCACGTTGGAGCTGCCACAAAACCCCCTCCCGAAGGGATTTTTTTGATAAGGGCGGGGGACAGGGTCGTCAAACCTAAAACTTCCCCAAAATCATTAACTAACTCGGAAAACGAACGCATAGACCACCCAATACGTTCAAGAGAGAGCCTCATAGCCCCTATGGGGCCCCGAACGGTCCTCCAGGTAAGTTTGGCTCGCTGAGGGCGCCCTTCAAGGGCCGCCTGGAAGACGGCCCCCCAAGAGGCCCGAAGATCCTGAAACGAAAGAGGGCGCTTAAAAATCCTAACTTGATTAGCCCAAATCTCCTTGGAGTAGCGAATAACTGGAAGAACCGCAGCGTGTCAGCAGGGATCACCCTCCAAGATCAAGAGGGACGTGAGACTCCTCTTAGCAGCCGTCGGCTTGAGGACGCGTCCTAGACCACGGCGAAGCCCAGCGAGATCATAGTCAGATACCCCATGGATTTCACATCCGTAGGTGGCCCCCGCGAGGGGCCCTGCGGTGAAAATACGTTTGGAATGTCGTTGGCCGAGAACAGATCGCACCCGCTTCAACTTCGCCACACGAATCTTGAAAGACTTGAGGCGCTGTCTAGCTTTGACTCCGCGGCCCGCCTGCCTCCGAGGCCTGCCAGCAGTGTCGTCAACCCCCAAATTCACAGCCGTGCTCGTGCCTGGAGTGACTCCTCCTAGACCTTCCAGAAGATCACGAACCTTGGAACCGACAGCCTGAGAGGAGCATACCACGGAGGCTTTCTCAATGGAAACGATACTCTTCATATCCTCGGTGAGCACGGCGTGAAGCTGGGAAGCGCCACGCAAAATGTCTGAGACTACCGAGCGCTCGCTGCCAGCGGCCTGCTGACCGTAGTCGCCAATATAAACATCAAGGGACTCCCTGACCGAAGGGGCGAGGAGGTCGATGCTGGGTATGATGTAGGCCCGAACGAACGAGGTGGCAAACGAATTTCCAGCTACAACGCCGAACTGAGCGAAGAAGGGGCCCTGTACCATGCCACCTATAGAGATCCAACGGGGCCCTCGATACATCGTAATAGCCAAACGGGAAATGGGGGGCAGGAAATCCCAAAAGATCACATCTCTCCTGAAGTAGTCCAAGATCGACGAGCTCGTAAAACTTGTGCAGGTCCCATAAGACTGAGCAGGCGACACCTGGCCCACGCGAGCCAGCAGCAAACTCAGAACGCACGGCCTGGCGCCAGACAACGTCAGCAGCGCCAGTGAAAGCACCCGCCGCGAGGTACGGGCGAGCCATTTCGTTCTCCCAAGATACAGCGTAAGGACGGCGCAGGCGACCATAAAGCCGATACGACGACGCGAACAATCCTATGGGCCTCCATCCCCCCACCTGCTTGGGCAAGAGAGCGATCATGAGGGACCGAACGTGGTGGGGGACGACGGTGGTGGACTCCATGATACTGAACATAGACATGAGAACGACGAGGGCACCGTCGGACATCGCGGCGTAGTGTCTCATGTGGAATCCATCCACACTGATAGCTGTCCCGTTCGGGTAAGACCTTGAGACTCTCCGAAGCTCTTCGGGCGGCGCAAGAGGAAGCGGGCCCATGTGCGCCTGAGTCAGGGCCCCCGTGGGAGACGATTTGACCAAACTGGGTTTCGAGCCTTTGTCGGGCGCAGGCGGGGACGAGGGTTAAAAACGAAGGGGGGGGCTCTCTGCCCGCCTTCCAGAGACCGCTGAAACGGGCGACCTCAGACTGCAAGAGAGACTGAGGATCAGACAGCACCAGGCCACCCGACGACAAAGTAGTGGTAGGGCGCCAGGGGCCCAGATCACGGGCCCACCAGTGGACCTTACGGGCTCCCGAGGAGATACCGTCCAGGAGCCACGCCCTCCAACTCTCATCCGCAGCAGCCCTCTCCTTGCTAGAGAAAACCCCAAGGAAGACCGAGACCCGTTCCAGAAGATCCGCTCCCTTGGTAAGCAACGGATTTTGAGCAGCCCCCTGAGGCTCGTGGGCAAGGGGTCCCTGGCTGCAGGAGGGGAGTCGAGATTCAATGCACTCGTCAACAAACTGAACAACCTGAGCATACAAATCAGCAAAATCCCCAAGATTCCTGGCAATGAAGTCAGGGGGATCCTTCAGGAAGGAGGCAGTGCGCAGGGCTGATCCTCTCGTGCACTGCTGCTGGAAGGCCTCTCCAAGGAAGATGCGGAACGTGCTCTCCAAGCACCTGACCGCATACATGCCTGGTTGACGTGCTACTCTGTTGTCCTTGTCAAGAACCGATTTCCAAGCAAGTTTGGGGAGGCGCCCTCGGGACCCCAAAACGGGCAAAGAGACCTGGCGATCCGCGACTAACTCCAACTCAGCTTTATCAGCCCAGAGCCGATAAAGGCGATTGAGATGCTTTTGAATGGAGCCTCTGGAGGCCCCTTGTCTGACTAACCCGAGCCCGTGTTGAGCGCAGTCGAGCTCCTCGCCCCAGCTCGGAGGCTGCGGCGCAGGCCCGACTGCACACTCAACAGGGATGGGAGGGGCTTTACGAACCCCAAGGCCTGCAGCTGAGCAATCTGGGGAAAGAACGCGATACGAACAGGCTTGTGCGGCTTCGTGGCCGCCTCTAAGACCAAATCCGTGCTCTGAATGGCCTTGGCCAAGCCAATCGAGACGATGAAATAGCCGAGCATCCGAACTCCCTGAGCCGAAGTGCCCGCGCAGGTTCCTGCAACGTCTGGATAAACTATGTTCGCAGGCAGGATGCTCACAAGTTCCGACGATGCAAGGACTTCTGGCTCCATCTGGAAGTCCGCCCCTAACACAAAAGAGCCCTGGTGCGAGGTCAACAAGGCGCCAACTGTTGAGAGCAGACCAAGATTCCGTTCAGATAAACCCTCCGAATCTTTCAAGTAAGCGCTGACGGCCAGAAACTCGACTCCTCCTGGAACCTGGACGACAGCAGCTGCAACTCTATGTGGGACAACACACGGACCATTTGAAGAATCGTGCAAGCTCAAGTATTCACGAGCCAGGATAGCAACCCCACCAGAAGAGCCCTGACCATCTCCCCTGGAGGCCGGCAGGAATCGCGATTTCCAACCTGAACGTGAGGCCCACTGAGAGGCCTCACTCACCTGGACATCGGTGACCAGGTGAGTCTCCTGAGGCAAAACTACGTGAGCGCCGGTCCTGGATAGCCAGGCCTTCGCACTACCCGACCCCGTGCAATTAACGGTCTCTAAACAAAGTTCAAAACTGCCCGAGCGAGCTGGGACCCTGAGACCAGAGCAACATTCCAAGGAGGGGTCCTTGGAGGCGGGTAGGCGAACCAGCCTTGAGAGTGCAGGGGAGAAGTCCCCTTCCAAAAAGTTATGACTGGTAGAAAACCCCCTCGCGACCGCGAGCCCAGCAGAGGCCCTGACTGGTGGCGAGGGGGAATTAAGCTGAGGCAGCGTCCGCAGCGGCAGGCGGGACGAGAACGGCACGAGCGCGCTCACGGACGTCAGGGGCGGGGGCCCCAGGTGGTGCCGCAGCTGCTCCATCACCCTCAGGTGGAGCTGCGCCTCCACCGTCGCCACCGCCCTCGGGCGCTGAGGCCGCTCCTCCGCCGCCAGTGCCTCCACGCGGTGCAGGCGAGCCTGGGGCGGCCTGCATGCCCTCCTGCTGGTCCACCACCTTGCGCTTCTTGGCGATACGCTTGACATGAGCGGCGTGATCAGCTCGAGTCTTGTCGATGGATGATACCATGTTGGCGAAGAGGTCCTTAGTGAGAGAGGCCAGCCCCTCCTGAAGCTCAGCGCGACGCTTATTGAACTCCTCCAGGTCCTGCGGCGACAGCTCGTAGTCGGCGTCGTCCAACTTGAGCAGTTCGTCCCCGTCGGTGAGGAGGATGGCGTCGGGCTCGCCGTCCAGCACAGCGCGGATGCTGATGCCGCCAGGAGCAGGAGGGGCAGCAGCAGGCTCGGGCTGCGGCTGGATGACCGCCTTGTGGAGGCGCGTGACCAAATCCTTGTGTATCTGGTCTTGGACATCGAGCTCGGACTGGGCGTCTGAAGCCGCCTTGGTGCAGTCGGCGAGCCACTTATTGGCCCGCTCAAGGTTGTCGAGCTCGCGGGTGCGGCGCTTCTCCAGGATGCGGACCTGCTGTAGCGCCTCATTGGCCTGGCGCTCCAAGGGCTTCTCGACGGGACCCTTGGCAGCCTCCTGCTTTTGCTTCTTCCAGACCAGGTACTGAGACTTAGCAGCCTCGTCGCCAAATTTGGTGGCCATGGACAGCAACTGCTCGATGAAACCGAGCGTGATGTCGGGCGGCATGGCTGCGCCCCCCAGAAGAGCGAGCGTCTTGCCTCCGCCACCACCGCGCTGCCATGACTTCTTGGCGCCACCCGCGCCATGCCCCTGGCCGCCTCTTCCCGAGTGATCAGCGGCACCTTCATAGCGCGGGCGACGGCAGTGCTTGCACCACGTGGACCAGCTGAGGTTCTTGGCGCAGCCACAGTCTGGATGGGCACACTTCCACCTCTGGGAGTCACCTCCCGAGTCTTGGCGCACCCCGTTTTTCTTGGACATCCACGACCAGTCGCCACCTGCCATGGCTCCGTCGTGCTCTGGGGTCAGATAAGGGAAACCGAGCCACTGTGGCCCGCGTTCACCCAGCCGTTCTGAATCGTTGGCGAACGCAAACACAAATCCTTGCGCCAGAACGGCTGGGAGGAGGAGAGGAGGAGGAGGAGGACGAGGAGGAGGAGGAAGAGGACGAGGAGGATAATGGACGGGAGGAGGGAGGAAGAGATCAAGGAGGGAGGATGGCCAGGAGGAAAGAGGATGGGATGGAGGATGAGCGGCACGGGAACGGAAAGAGCGATTTACGAAATCGCCCAAGGAGACTCACGGCATTGCTCGCTCTTGGGAGCCTTGGCGTCAAAGCGCTTCTTCGTGTCACCGAGCACCCCTGGGAGCCTTGGGGCAGCCTCGGAGGCCTTCAGAGCAGCGTTCGACCAATCTGAACCCGAAAAAGCGAGAACCCAAAGACAATGAAAAATATATGTTGGGAAAAAATGCGATGCCTCCTCGGGCCGTCTAGGGGGTCCTCTGGAGAGGCGACTGTTCCAACCAACCTGTGTTGTTGGGCCCTCGTGTTGAAGAGACGGTCCCCGTGTCTTCTCCTCTTCGTCCTCCTCGTCTTCCTCCTCCTCCTCTTCCCTCCTCCCCTCCTCTCATGGGGTGTACCGCATGCGTCCGCCACACCCAGCACGGCGCTTCGTGGCCCCATAGGGAGGTCCACCTACGGGGCCCAGCGGTGTGTACCACATGCGTCTCCCCCACCCAGCACGGCGCTTCGTGGCCCCATAAGGAGGTCCACCTAAGGCCCCAGTGGTGTGTACCACATGCGTCTCCCCCACCAAATACAGCGATTCGTGGCCCCATAGGGGCTCCGCCGAAGGCCCCCGTGGCGCAGTCCGCATGAATTTCCCTCACCCTGTACACGCTTCGTGGCCCCATCCCGTGGAGCAGTCCGCAAGCGTCTCCCCCACCCAGCACGCCGTTTCGTGGCCCCATAGGGGCTCCGCCGAAGGCCCCCGTGGCGCAGCCCGCATGCGCCTCCCTCACCCAGTACAGCACTTCGTGGCCCGATGGGGAGCTCCACCGAAGGTCCCCGTGGCGCAGTCCGCATGCGTCTCCTTCACCCACTACGGCGCTTCGCGGCCCCATATGGAACCCCACCGAAGGTCCCCGTGGCGCAGTCCGCATGCGCCTCCCTCACCCAGTACAGCGCTTCGTGGCCCCATATGGAGCCCCACCGCAGGCCCCCGTGGCGCAGTCCGCATGCGTCTCCCCACCCAGTACAGCGTTTCGTGGCACCACACGGGCTCCACCGAAGGTCCCCGTGGCGCAGTCCGCATGCGCCTCCCTCACCCAGTACAGCGTTTCGTGGCCCCATATGGAACCCCACCGAAGGCCCCCGTGGCGCAGTAAGCATGCGTCTCCCCCACCCAGTACGGCGCGTCGTGGCCCCATAGGGGCTTCGCCGAAGGCCCCCGTGGCGCAGTCCGCATGCGTCTCCCCCACCCAGTACGGCGCGTTGTGGCCCCATAGGGGCTCCGCCGAAGGCCCCCGTGGCGCAATCCGCATCGTCCCCTCCACCCAGTACAACGCTTCGTGGCCTCATGGGGGCTCCGCCGAAGGCCCCCGTGGCGCAGTCCGCATGCGTTTCATTCACCCAGCACAGCGCTTCGTGGCCCCATATGGAGCCCCACCGAAGGTCTCCGTGGCGCAGTCCGCATGCGTCTCCCCCACCCAGTACAACGCTTCGTGGCCCAATAGGGGCGCCGCCGAAGGTCCCAGTGGCACAGTCCGCATGCGCCCCCGCTAGTCATTTCGGCACACCTCTCACACGCTTCGTGGCCCCATAGGGGCTCCGCAGAAGGTCCCAGTGGCACAGTCCGCATGCGTCCCCGCCACTCAGTTCGGCCCACCCCTCATGCGCTTTGTGGCCCCATAGGAGCTCCGTCGAAGGTCCCAGGGGCACAGTCCGCATGCGTCCCCGCCACTACGTTTGGCACACCCCTCACACGTCGCGTGGACCCATAGGAGCTGCGCCGAAGGTCCCAATGGCACAGTCCGCATGCGCCCCCGCCATTCATGTCGGCACACCTCTCACACGCTTCGTGGCCCCATAGGAGCTCCGCCGAAGGTCCCCGTGGTACCGTCCGCATGAGTCCCCGCCACTCATGTCGGCCCACCCCTCACACGTTTCGCGGCCCCATAGGGGCTCCGCCGAAGGGCCCAGTGGCACAGTCCGCATGCGTCCCCGCCATTCACTTCGGCCCACCCGTCACACGCTTCGTAGCCCCACAGGAGCTCCGCCGAAGGCCCCCGTGGTACCGTCCGCATGCGTCCCCGCCACTCATTTCGGCACACCCCTCACACGTTTCGTGGCCCCATAGGAGCTGCGCCGAAGGTCCCCGTGGCACAGTCCGCATGCGTTCCCGCCGTTCATGTCGGCACACCCCTCACACGCTTCGTGGCCCCATAGGAGCCCCGCCGAAGGCCCCAGTGGCACAGTGTGAATGCGTCCCCGCCACTACGTTTGGCACACCCCTCACACGTCGCGTGGCCCCATAGGAGCTGCGCCGAAGGTCCCAATGGCACAGTCCGCATGCGTCCCCGCCATTCATGTCGGCACACCCCTCACACGTTTGGTGGCCCCATAGGAGCCCCGCCGAAGGCCCCAGTGGCACAGTCCGCATGCGTCCCCGCCGTTCATTTCGGCACACCCCTCACATGTTTCGTGGCCCCATAGGAGCTCCGCCGAAGGTCCCCGTAGCACCGTCCGCATGCGTCCCCGACACCCCTCACACGCTGCGTGGCCCCATAGGGGCTCCGCAGAAGGTCCCAGTGGCACAGTCCGCATGCGTCCCCGCCACTCATTTCGGCACACCCCATCACACGTTTCGTGGCCCCATAGGAAACTCCACCGAAGGTCCCCGTGGCGCTGTCCGCATGCGTCTCCCACACCCAGTACAACGCTTCGTGGCCACATATGGAGGCCCACCGAAGGCCCCCGTGGCGCAGTCCGCAGGCGTCTCCCTCACCCAGTACAGCGCTTCGTGGCCCCACGGGGAGCTCCACCGAAGGCCCCCGCGGCGCAGTCCGCGTGCACCGAAAAAAGTGCATCACACCTGCGGTGCTCACACCAGCAGATGGTCGGGCCCTTCGTCGGGCTATTTCTCGGGACGCCCCGGCCGCGGAATGCTGCGAGTGCGCCAGCTGCCGCCCGAGGGCGCGCGCACGCGGCGCCCGCGGTCGCGGGAGGCCAGCGGCGGCCGAGGCTGGCGCGCCCGGTGCTGGGAGAGGCCGCGGCCGGGCGGCCCACCTCTCGGGCCGCCACGCAGGCGGTGGCCCAGGCGCGGGGCGCCGCGCCGTCGCTGCCGAAGGTCTGCCCCTCCTCGCGAGCCGCGTCGCAGTGCGCAACGCTCACGCACATGGCAGGCAGCACGAGGCTGCAACCCTCGCCGAGCTCGTGCACCTGCCTCCCCGGATCGAGGGCGGCGTTGGCGCCCGCCAGCTCCCAGGCATGCCCAGCTGGTGGCGTCTCCATTCGGGGGACGATATCGCTGAGAGGAGTGCTCCCGACCACCTCCTCGGGCCCGAACACTGTCGAGCCGTCAGCCTTGCGGGCAACGACAGTGAACTGGGAGTGACCCCGGTACCTGTCGACTGCAACGTGCTTCGCTTGGTGGGCAACAGGCGTCAAGCCAGAGGCACCACACCTCCAGGCGATGAATAGCAGGACGACCGAAAGAGTACTGAAACTCGTGATCTTCACCGCTTTCTGTTGCTCTTGGACTTGTTATTGCTTTCGCTTGACTTGCGTTTCCGGCTCATCCTGCTTAGTCTTGGAAGCTGCAATCTCCTTGCCTTGATCTTTCACGGTGTTCTCCGTGAGGGTCAGCGTGTGCTGAAGCGCCGAGATGGTATGATTCATGGTGTCATACGCATGGTGGTCAAAGTCTTGCATATGCGAGACGGTTTTGAGGGTGTCTCTCTGGTGGTTGAGTCCCAGCTCCAGGTGATGGGTCGTGTTGCCTGTGACCTGGAGCAGGTGCTCATTGACCTTCTGCATTTTGTTCACGCGGCCGATGGTTAAGTTGAGGCTCTTCTCGGATCGCTCTAGGCTGCGCAGAGTTTTAGAGTGCGCATCCACTACGCTGTCCAGCTTGGCGACGTGGTCTTCTGACCTCTCCGCCTCGGTCAGCGACTTGTTTGCGTCTAGACGTGCGTCTTGAGCAAGTGCGAGGGCGTCCGATGCATCATCCTTCCCTTCCTGCGCTTCCTCGTAGGCGGACTCGACCCTCTTCTGAATACAATCAACCATATCCAACGACTCGTTCATCTTGCCCCACGACGCCTTCGACACCTCGAACGCTTCTTTGGACATCTCGTGCGCCTCGCCAGCCTCCTTCAGGCTCTGTCAGACAGGTCGCTTTCGAGGTCCAGGCTGTGCGAATTGAGCGCTGTTTACCAGCCTGGAAGATATCCCTATCCCTATGCTGGGCATCTCCTCATCACGATGCCGATCTTAGGGATTCCCTTATTTTCCGAGGGCGCATCCCTAAGATTGTCATCGCCTTTTGGCGTGTCAATATTAGGGATAGGGATAAGTTCGAGGCTGGTAAGCTGTGAGGCCATGGGTGCAGTGATGAAGTTCGTCCTTGAAGACCAGTTTGCACGGTCTGGCGCGGAAGCTCAGCTCTGGCAGCAGGCTAGGCGTCTCGCTGGCGTCCCTGCTGGTGGCGGTCTCGCGATTATCGTCCGGGTACAGTTTGTCGGCCCTGATCAGGGGGCAGAAAATCCATCCCGAGAATAACCACCCCGACAAGCGAAGCCGTTCAGTAAACACGCCCGAAGAAGGAATCGAGAAGGGCAGGGCTGTTTAGTACACGCCCAAGGCCGTTTAGCAAACGCCAGTTGTCCGGTCCGGGTGGTTTTTCCTCCCTCACCTGGTGGCCGTCATGCCCACGTGAGCCTTTCTTTGCGGGCGGCATCCAACTGGTCCAAAATGCTTGCTGGGCGACGAGCGTCACCTTGGCCAGGATGGCCACTGCCGCTCTCTGGAGCGGCAGTGGCCCAGGTCGGGGCACGGACGGCCGTCCGCTCCCGGGGCGAGTGCGTCGCCGCTCGTCGGCCCCTCGATGCGCGTCGCCCAGTGGACTCCGCACTTGCATGCCCAACGGTGGTTGCAGGTCTGCCGTTCACATGAAAACCGCCACGAGCCAGC
>CAUYUJ010015850.1:214325-226825 GCA_963575745.1 Prorocentrum cordatum
CCCACCACGTCAGAACACTCCCAACCCCGACACCTCCCCACAACGTCTGACACCCCTGTCTCCTAAAGCCTCTGAGAATCGGTTATCCAGGACCACCCACTCTGTACAAACCGTCGCCGGCACCGCTCTACCATGTCTGTTACTCCCAACCTCCTGGAGTCTCTAGGCGTATGTTTTCAAGGACCCTCCGTGTTATGCACAAACTGCCGCCGGCATTCCCCCACCACGTCTGACACCCCCCGAGTCTTCTGGAGCCTGCAAAATCTATGCCCGGACCCCCCACCACGCCCGACACCGCCAGCATCGCGGACCCCCTGGCCACAGGTTCCTAGGGGCACCCCACCACGCCCGACACCGCCAGCATCGTGAACCTCCTGGCCACAAATATTGAGGGGTACCCCACCATGCAAAATCCTCGCCGTGACCCCCCACCACGCCCGACACCGCCACCATTGTGGACCCCTGGCCACAGGTTCTTGAGGGCACCAAATCCTCGCCGGGACCTCCCACAACGCCCGACACTGCCAGCATCGTGGATCCCCTGGCCACAAGTTCTTAGAGCCCCCCCACCATGCACAATCCTCGCCGGGACCTCCCACCACGCCCGACACCGCCACCATTTTGGACTCCCTGGTCACCGCCAGCATCGTGGACCCCCTGGCCATGGGCTCTTAGGGGCACCCCACCATGCAAAATCCTCGCCGGGACCCCCCACCACGCCCGACACCGCCACCATTTTGGACCGTCTGGCCACAAGTTCTTGAGGGCACCCCACCCTGCAAAATCCTTGCCGGGACCCCCCACAACGCCCGACAACGCCAGCATCGTGGACCCCCTGGCCACATCTATTCAGGGACACCCCACCATGCAAAATCCTCGCCCGGACCCCCCCCACCAAACCTGACACCGCCATCATTTTGGACCCCTTGGTCACAGGTTCTTCGGGGCACCCCACACTGCAAAATCCTTGCCTGGACTCCCAACCACGTCCGACACCGCCAGCATCGTGGAACCTTTGGCCATAGGTTCTTCGGGGCACCCCACCATGCAAAATCCTCGCTGGGACCCCCCACCACGCCCGACACCGCCACCATTGTGGACCGTCTAGCCACAAATTGTTTGGTTTGGGGCATCCTACACTGCAAAATCATTGCCGGGACCCCCACCACGCCCGACACCGCCAGCATCGTGGACCCCCTGGCCACACGTTCCTTGCCGGGACCCTCCACCAGACCACGCCCGACACCGCCAGTATAGTGGACCCCCTGGCCACAAATATTGAGGGGCCCCCCACCATGCAAAATCCTCGCCGGAACACCCCACCACGCCCGTCACCGCCAGCATCGTGGACCTCATTGGGTAAGGTTCCTTGCCGGGACCCCCCACCACGCCCGACACCGCCAGCACTAGTGGACCCCGTGGCCACAAGTATTTAGGGACAACCCCACTTGGCAAAACCTCGCCCGAAAACGATCCGTCGTCGACCTCGCCCACAATCCCAAGCCTTCGGGAGGGGGAGAAGAAAGGGAGGAGTTGAGACGCGGGGCGCTGTCTTTTCAAGACGAAGACCCAAGACCACAAGATAGTTAGGAAAAACTGAGAGGCCCAAAACGGCCTCGGAACGGCCCAACAAGGTCAGAACATGCCAAAACTGTCACAGAGGGAACCATGACTGACCCCATGGATCCCGAAGACTGCCCCCGCAGGAGTCCAAGACGGTCCCACATGCGGCGCAAACGAAAACTATGACAGCGTCGCCACCTCCTCCTCCTCCCTCTCCTCTTCCACACATGTTTATTCCCCCTCCTCCTCCTCCTCCTCCTCCTCCTCCTCCTCCTCCGCCTCCTCCTCCCCCCCCTCCTCTTCCTCCTCCTCCTCCTAAACAGCATCATCACCAGCATCATCGCCAGCATCACCATCCACAACAGCATCATCATCAGCACCACAGTCATCAGCATCAGCATCATTTCACTTGCCCGATTCCTGGAACTGCAACTGGATAGAGAGCCCCCCCCCACACACACACACAACCACCACCCTGCCCCACCCACCCGCACCCCTCGATCTTCATCACCCGCGCCGCCCCCTCCCCCTCCTGCCTCCTCCGTCATTTACGCATCTACACCGCCGCAGCTACATAGAGAGCGGGCATTCTGTTTCCCTTAGTAGCGTGGTCTTTCGTGTTCCTAGTTGATTGTCAGTCGGGAGGGCCCCGTGGATCGTCGGCCTGGGACATGGGATTCCTCGTGCATTTGACCATCGCCACATTGGCTCGAAACAAGAGGGGGCATCGGATTCCGAATAGACCCGCGCTTGGACGACCGCGAGAGTTGACAATGGCGCCTGCGATGTCGAAGCAGGAGGCGAACATGGCCTACGCTCTGATTGAGCGGGAAGTCCCCTTCCCCACGGCTGTTCTCCAAGACCGCGCCCCTTTGCAGTGCAAGATGAGCCAAGCGCACGCCCGAGCAACCTCGGTTCACCCTGGCTGCGCCCACGCTCACATGATCGCTTTGGCTTCTTGACGGCTCAGCGCCATGAGGAAAAACAACTCCAATATGCTGGGGTTGTTCCCTAACCTGCTGATGATCATCACGGGAGCCACGGGGGACGGGAAATCCATCCCGCTGTGGCTGGACACCCAGATCATGCAGATGCACCAGAAGAACGAGTTCAAGCTCGCGCAGAAGCAATGCACGAAAGAACAAAAGGAACACATACAGTTACAGCAACAGCGGGACGCGGACCCCAACGGCACGGCAGGGCAGCCCCCCCCCCCACCTGAGGAGCCGACCGAACCCAAGAAGGTGGACGAGCTGTACGACGCTGGAAGCACCTTTGGGATAGGTCAGATGATGAAGACACCATCTGGATGGGCTGCCTGGCTAAAGCATGACGCTCGCAAACTACTCAAAGAAACTCCTGGAAGGCGGGCCCAGCGGCTCGTTCGATGAGATTAACCAGCTTGCTGAGCACGCATGCTACAGGCACTTGCCCGCCAGCGAAAACTCGAAGTTCGCCATCTGGCTCATCCATCTTGAAGGTTGGAAGAAGCTTTACCCCCCGAGGCTGGCAAGGATGAGGACGACTCCGTTGCCGGGTTGGCCCGCTTCTTCGCCGCCCACTTCTCTGCAATGACCAACAAGCTGCCCCCCGCGGGCTGCTCCAAAGAAAGAGCCGAGCAACTTGTTGAGTCGGCCGCGTATTTCAACAGATTGACCTTCGATGGAATCGGCACTGCGTCGGTCAACATCCAACTGGTTCTTCAACGCTCGTTCATCCGGCACTCCCGCAGGGAAGACGAGAAGGAGAAGCCGGCGCGCTACAACAAACTCTTGGATTTGCAAACTCTCACGTTCGACGAGGAAGCTGGGGAAAATTACGTTGACGACTTCAACATGTGTTCAGACAAGGTAATTAAAGCTCAGTCCAAAGTGAAGACGCGAGTGGACGCAGGGAAACTCTCCAAAGAGAAAAGAATCTACTCCAATTTACCCCAACAATCGACCAGCTCGAAAAAGTCATCAAGTTCCTGTTGCCATCGGAAATGACAGAACCGCTGATTGAGGCACTAACGCTGGAGGAGCTCGTCATCCACCTGTCAAATGCCAAGATCGACGACCTTTTGACGTCCTTCCCGCCAGAGACCATCAGCGCCTACGCCACGCGGAATTCGGTGCTCGCAGGGAAGGTGATACGACGACGACGATGACGAGACATCGAGGCATGATGAGCATGATGAGGGAGGCGGAGAGGCAGGATGGGGCCTACTTCTCTTGTTCCCCTCTACGCTTTTTTGTTTTCCCCCTTTCGGCTGCATCACTGTTTTGCTTCCCCCTCTTCACTCTTTCTTGTCTCCCTCTCGGCTGGCCCGCACTCCTTCCTTTCCCCCTTCGGCCTCTGTGCGCCCAAACTGCGAGGACGTGTCGAGCGGTGGCCCACGAGCTTCGAGGATGCCTCGAGCGACGGCCCCCGAGTTCCGAGGATGCCTCGGGCGACAACCTCCGAGCTGCGACGACGTCTCGAGCGGCGGCGCCGGAGTTGCAAAGGCTGTCTGGAGCGGTGTTCCCCCCTGCACCCGTTTTTCCCCCTCTCGGCTGGCCCGCTCGCACCTCTTTGGTTCCCCCTTTCGGCCTCTGTGCGCCTGCATCGTGGGGCATGGGCGCGATCGGTGGCCCCCGAACTGAGGACGTCATGAGCGACGGCCCCCTGTTGCGACGATGTCTCGAGCGACTGGGGGGCCTCGGGAAGCTCCTGCGAGGCCCCCGAGGAGCCCCTGGCCGGGGGGAGGCCCAGGAGGCTCTGGAAGGGGGGGGGAGAAGGGGGGGCGGGGGGGGAGGGGGCAAAAGGGAGAACAGAGAAGAAGCGGAATCCGGGAGGGTGTGCCGGCCATGGGCCTGGGCTCCAGCACTCTGGAATTTGGGAGGCCGTTCGGGCCTTCTCCGCTGCCTCTGGGACTGCCTTGGGACCGTCTTGGCGCCCTCTAGGGGGTCTCTTGGGCCGTGTTGGGGCGATCGTTTCGGCCCGAGGCGAGGCTCATTTGCCTCCGCGTGGGGCGTACCTCGACCAAGTCTTCCAGGGGCTCAAGAAAATAGTGACAGTTGCGCGGTTGCCAGTGCTCAGGAATGACGAAGTCTCGTTTGGGTCCCCGTGGGGCTTCGCTCCGCTGGACCTCCCAGCAACTGACGAAAGTCGTGACAGTTGCGCAGTGGGCAGAGCCCAAGCAGGCAGGTGTCCCACTTAGGTCCTGCTAAGACGTCGCTCCGATGAGGCTCCGAGTAGCTCACGAAAGTGGCGCCTGTTGCGCAGCTGGCAGCACCCAGGCAGGGCGGGGTCCCACGTAGGGCTCTGTAGGACGTCACAGCACTCGGCCTCTCAGGAGCTCACGAAAGTGGCGATCAGCTGCGCAGTTGGCAGCACCCAGGCAGGGCAGTTGCGCAGTTGGCAGCCCCCAGGGAGGGCGAGGTCCCTTTTCTGGGCTCGCGTGGGACGTCACTCGGCTGGACCTCCCAGGAGCTTACACAAGCGGCAACATCTGCGGACCTGGCAAGGTCCCTTTCGGGTCCCCGAGGGGCGTCACTCCGCTGGGCCTCCCAGGAACTTACGGAAGTGGTGGACATGTAGGTTGTTACACGTGTTCGTGGCCTCAGAAGCGCGGATCCATGGTTCGTTATTCGGAAACGTGGCATCAGTGGCGTTGTATAATGTATTATTTCTTTGGCTAGGGATCGTGACTTCGGAAGCGCGGACCCATAGTGCTTTACACATGATCGTGGACCCTGGAGCGCAGATGTGTTTTGAGACGAGGCGTCGTGGGCTCGGGGGCGCGGATACATAGTTCTGTGAAGAGGGATGAGGCCGTATTGGGTGCCGTATGAAGAACAATCGCGCGCGCTTCGCGCGCACTCAAGTTCTAGCTAGCTTGAAGGATAGCGCGTAGCGAAGGATAGCGCGATGCGGCTCTTGGGCCGTCTCGGGGCTCTCTTCGAGCCTGTTTTGGGCTTCTTGGGGGCCTCTTGGGGCCTCTTGGGGGCTTCTTGGGGCCTCTTGGGGACTTCCTGGGGGCCTCTTGGGGCCTCTTGGGGGCATGTTGGGGCGGAAAGCTTGATTTTTCAGTTCGCGTTCCCTCTCTTGGGCCCCTCTTGGGGCCTTCTTGGGACCCTCTTGCGCCGTATTGGGCGGCACTGGAGCCGTTTCGGGGCTCTCTTAGGCCGTCTTGGGGCCCTCTTGGGGGCCTCTTGGGCCGTGTTGGAACGGTTTTGGGAGCCTCTTGGGCGGTGCTTTAGCGCTGGAAACACGAAACAGCGAGAATGCAAAAATAACATTGGACAAAAAACAATGAAAATCAACGTGTTTGCCCTCTCGGGGCGCTCTTGGGCGGCATCTTAAAGGCCTCTTGGGGCGTCTAGGGGGCCTCCGGGGCAGTTTAAAACGCATCGTGCGTCGCCAAAGACCCCTGGACGGCGTCTTCGGGGTGTCTCGAGACCGTCTGGGGCCGCCGGGATTGCTGTCTGAGGGCTCCCCAGGGCGATTTTAGGCTTCCCAGAGGCGGGCCCGGGCCCTGGGGCCAACATTTGCGGTGAAGGTTCTGGCCCTCGGCCACCGGGCCCGGTGCGCCGTTATGTGTATATGCGATACGATGCTATGCTATGCTATGCTATGCTATGCTACGCCATTATGTGTGATGCGATGGTATGCTATTATATGCGATGCGATGCTATGCGATGCTATACTATATTATGCTATGCTATGCTATGCTACGCCATGCTCTTCTATGATGTGCTGTGCGATGCTATGCAGTGGTCTGCTCTGCTATCCGATGCAATGTTATGTTGTAGCTCCAGTTGGCCCCCCCTTCCTCCCCCCTTCACCACACACACACAACCTCCTTATCACCCGAAGGGTGGTCGTACATGTAGGTATGAACTGACAGGATCTCGCGGCCAGAGACGCAACCGCCTCGCGCAAACTTGCCTGAAATGGGAGCGATCTGGGAGGAGCGGGGAGGGGTGCGGAGTGGGGTGTCTTGTGGGCCTCTTGGACTGTCTCAGAGCGCTCTGGGATCAACAGGCGCCTACTGAGGCCGTCTTGGAAGGCTCTGTGGGACGTCTTGGGGCGATCCTGCGGGCTTCTTGGGC
The DNA here is from genome assembly GCA_963575745.1 of Prorocentrum cordatum. Taxonomy (NCBI): domain Eukaryota; class Dinophyceae; order Prorocentrales; family Prorocentraceae; genus Prorocentrum; species Prorocentrum cordatum. Next base: position 220,964 of record CAUYUJ010015850.1, read on the forward strand.
CGTCTTGGACGCCTTTTTGGGATGTCTTGCGGCGATCTTGGGGTTATCTCAGCGCCTTCAGGCCCTCCGAAAGCCCCCCGAAGGTCCGTAATAAGACCCGGACCCCGAGGGACACAGTGGGCACCGCGGTGGGGGGGGGGGGGGGAGTTTTGGAAAAGTGGGCCGCCTCGGGCCCCAGAGGCCTGGTCGCAGGGTCCGCATGGTGATGGGCAACTATGATGAGCGCTTGCGCGCTGCAGTCAGAGCCACCTTGAGCCAAAATGGCTACGGATACTCGTGGAGCGTCTTTTGGGGCCCCTTTGGGGCCTCGTAGGGCCTCTAGGGGGCCTCTAGGGGGCCTCTTGGGCTCTGTTGGGGGCCTCTTGGGGCCTCCTGGAAGCCCCTTGGGGTGGAAGGCTCGAATTGTCGGTTCTCCCCCTCTTGGGCCCCTCTTGGGGCCGTCTTAAAACCGTCTTGGGGCCCTCTTGGGCGATCTTGGGCGCCTCTTGGGCCGGCTTGGGGCACTCTTGGGCCGTCTTGGGACTCTCTTGCGCCGTCGTGGCGCACTCTTCGGGTGCCTCTCAGGCCGTCTTGAGCTGATTGCTGGGGCCTCGTGGACCGTCGGAAGCGCGAAACAGCGAGAACACGAAAAACCTTAAACCCAGTCAGCAAGAAAAACATACTTGTTCGCCTCTTGAATGCCTCGCGGGAGTCCTTTTGAGGGCATCTTGGCCGACTTGAAACCCTCTTGGGTACAACGCTCTTGTGCGGTTTTGGGCTCTCCTGGGGCGCTCTTGGGCCATCTTGGCGCCTTCTTGGACGTCTCGCGGCTCCTTTTGACGTTTTTTGGCGCCCCTCGCTGGGCCCGAAACGGCCGGAAGGCAAATCAGTGCACTTTGGAGGCCCCAGGACCCCCTACTCATTGTATGTATGTATATATATGTGTGTGTACATATGCCCATATGTATATGCGTATATCTATGTGTATATATACACATCTATATAGATGTCACGCAAGCTACCGAACAACACAAACTTGCAAATGACATGTGCAATTGATCCTCCCGTACGTGCTACGTGATGTTCGCGCATGGTTGCGCTTTCGTGCGATTCCCTATCACACCACGTCGCATTCACGCCGGAGGCATGCCAGCTTCAAGGTTGCTGGAGCTCGAACTGGCTCAACCAAATCAAAGATGATTCGAGTGCCAGACGGCATTGTCGGGGCATGGCGGACATCCACCGCTGGGCTACGGGGGACCTAGCACCACTGTCGCATGACAACAAGTGGTGATCCAGGATCCCCTGTCAAGAGACTACACGCCATAAGGCTGAATGAAGAGGCCAGTGAACAGACGCCCCCACCCTCGCCCCAGCCCCCTCCTCTCACTGGCGGGGCCTCATGGCACCAAGCATTCAATGTCCGCAAGACGGACCCAGTGAACTTGAATTTCCGACGGACGCCTGTAGGTCAGTCAGGCACCGCCGCAAGACCTAGTGAAATCGTTTTGAACCCTTGCAGATTCAAGCGAAGAGGAGAAGGAGGAGAAGAGCAAAGGAAGGGAAGGGTTGGAGCCGCCAGGAGGTGTGAACTTGATGGACCCCCAGAGAATGTGTCAAGAAGGGGTAAAGGCAAATCCGCACAAAAACTGTTCCCAGACCCCTCCCCGGGTCCATCTGGTGCAAATTGTCATCCCGGATCTGTTTTTGACGGTCTCGGGACCCGAAAACGGCTCCCAGAAGCCAGAGAAGGCAAAAACCCTCTCGACCCCAGGACCTCGAAACTCGACTCCCCCCTTCCTGCTGGCCAGAAACAATGCGAGACCACCTCAGACCCCCAGCCGACTCCAAAGGAAGGGAGGAAAGGAAAGGGGACGGGAAGCGAGGAGCGCTTATAGAGTCCCGACCCAGAGCGGCAGTCGACCTGGGATCCCTTCCCATCCGTAAGGCCCCAAACCTCGGGCCCCAGTAGATGAACCGCCAGGGGGAGGAGGAGGAGGAGGAGGAGGAGGAGGAGGAGGAGGAGGAGGAGGAGGAGGAGGAGGAGGAGGAGGAGGAGGAGGAGCCAATGAATGAACTGGCGAGAAGAAGGGGCCGAGAGTTGGGGGGCCCAGCGCCCAGCGCCGTGTGGTGACGGACCGCGTGGTGACCTCGGAAACCCCACCGACCTCACCGCGCGGTCCGTCATCGCACGGTCTTGGGACCCTGAGGCTCAGGCCGCCCGAGACGTCCTCGGAAAACGACCCGAGTCCCAAAACCGTGCGGCGACCAATAACAGAGCCTTTTTTCCCAACCACCTTGTGGTGTTGGGTCCTCGTCATGAAGAAACAGCGCCGCGCGTCCTCTCACCTCCTCCCGCCCTCCTCCCCCTCCTCCCTCCTCCCTCCTCCCCCTCCTTGCCTCTGCTCCCCGCATCAGTCTACCATGTCGGCACACCCCTCAGACGTGTTGTGGCCCCTATCGGGATCTCCACTGGAGGCAACAATGGGAAAGTTCGTATGGCACCGCCGCCCCATTTCGGCACACCCCTCACACGATTCGCGGCCCCATAGGGAGATCCACCTGAGGCCACAGTGAGAAAGTTCGCATGGCACCGCCGCCCCACTTTGGCACAGCCCTCACACTTTTCGTGGTCCCAGAGGGAGCTCCACCCAAGGCCACAGTGGGAAATGTTGCCGGACACCGCCGCCCCATTTCGGCACACCCCTCACCCGCTTCGTGGCCCCATGGGAAACACCACCGAATACGAGATTCACAGTTGCGGCACTCACAACTGCATATGGTTGGGTCATTCCCCAGGCTATATCATTGTCATGCTTCGGGGGAGCGGCCGTTACCGGCCTCGGCCACCCCCACCCAGAGGTAAAGTCACGATCGTGCTGGACTCCCAGACGGCTCGGGAGGGCTCCAAGAAAGCTCCCAGAGAGCACCCCAGCAGTGGCACCCAAGAGGGCCCTTTGGGTGCCACCCAGAGGAGCCCAAGAGCAGCTTGTTGGCCCTCTTGGAACCATCTTCGAGGCGTCTTGCAGCCCTCTCAAAGACCCCATCCGTATCCAAAAGAAGCCCAAGAGCACGCCAGGAGGGACCCAACAACACTCCAAGAGGACCCGAAGATGGCACCCCGACAGTGGCACCCACGAGCCCCTCTTGGGTGCCAGCTGGGTGGCCTTTTGGGGGCCCTCCTGGGGTCCTCTTGGGCCTCCTCTGGTCTACTCTCGAGGCCCCGTTGGGCTTCTCTCAGAGCCCTGCTGTGACCGACAAACTTTCTCAGCCGCCCGTCGGGCCGCTAAGATTAACTGCGCGCAGCTGATCTCATAACTGGATATCGTTTGACCGACCCTTATCCCCACTGGCGTGGCCCTCGTCCCACTGAGCGATTGACCCCCCCCGCACGGTGGGATGTATGCCGTCTCCCTCGGGTTTCAGGGGGTAAATCTTTACCTCGGCGGCGGGGCGAAGGGTAGGTTGGTAGGAGGCTCAATGGGGGTTGGGGTCGGTTAGCCGATACTGAATCACCTCCGCCGGTTTCCCTCCCCTCCCCCCACCACCCCCGACGTCGCGACTTTTTCCCAACGGCGGCCCTGGATTTGTAAACCTCTTCCCCGGGATCAGCTATATCCGGCTTTATTATCTTGAGCTGTGTGTTCGCTCAAGAAGACCAATGAGATTGTGAAGCCTGAGAACGGCCGAAAACGTTCCGTCGTCGTCGTCGTCGCCCGAAGGCTTCATGAATCCAAGTCCCAGAAGCCCTTTTCGGAACCAGAATGGTGGGAATGTCTTGGGGGCTGCTTGCGGCGTTCCGTCGTCGTCGTCGTCGTCGTTGTCGTCGCCTCTTGGGGAGGCCTTTCGAAGGCGCAAGGAATGATGTCCCCGGAAAGCTTGTTGGCAACATGAATATTGGAAGTGTCTTGGAGGACTGCGTGGGGCGTTCCGTCTTCATCATAGCCTCTTGGGAACCATGCTGGGGGCCTGATGAATCATGCTCCTGGCAGGCCTTCTAGGAACATGATTTTGGGGCGTATTCCAATCTTGGAGGGCTGCATTGGCGTCGGCCATGCCTGGGGCCTGATGAATCATGTTCCCACAAGGATTTCTGGGAGCATGATTTTTGGGAATGTCTTTGGGGGCTGCTTGGGCCAGTCCGTCGTCGTCGTCGCCTCTTGAAGAGCCATGTTGGGAGCCCGATGAATCATGTTCCCGCACGGACTGTTGGGAACATGAATTGTGGGAATGTCTTGGGGGGGCCTGCTTGGGGCGTTCTGCCGTCGTCGTCGCCTATGTTCGGGCGTTCCGTCGTCGTCGTCGGCCACCGATTACCGCGTACCTTTAGAAAAACTGGCCGGGAAACCTGTGAAAGACCGAAAAGGACGAGGAGGACCAGGCAACGAGGGGAAGAAGAAGAGCAGGAAAATGGCGCAGTCAGGAGATGTTACAAATATCGTCATCCGATGGACCCCCTCCTGGTCCCTCCGGGGCCTCCCCCTGGCCGCTCAAATTATCTAGAGGCCTTCGGCCCATCCTGCCTCTTGGAAGCAGTTTCGAAGCCTCTCGGGGCCGGTTTTGTCGGCCTCTTGGGGCCCCTTGGTGGCCTCTTGCATCTTGGGAGTGTCTTGGGGCTTCCTGGGAATGGATTATTCGGGCGGAACTCGTTATTTATCGAGAATCCGAGGTGGGGGGTCGACTTTCCTCGAGCGGGCACGCGCGAAACGCATTTTTTCACGCCAAATCGGACTTTACCTCGTTTCGTTATCGAGTGGAAATCTGCCGGCCCTCTTCCGGGGGGAATAAACCAACTAAAAGAGAACCCTAGTGGAAAAAGGAAGAGCCATATTGAGCCGTCCTAGACAGCTGCTTTGAACACGTATTGGGCAAACTCCGGTGCATCTTGACCCGCGTTGGGGGTCTTGATTTGTCCTTGGCACCCAAAGCTGAGAAGATAAAGGGAACAAATCATTTTTCGAGGATGCCGCCATGCTTGAGAACCTGGAACCCGGAACCCGGCACCACGAATCCGCATATCCGAACTCGGGGGTCCAATCCGAAACCTGGACCCGGAACCTGGAACCTGGAATCCGAATATCCGAACTCGGAGGTCCAATCCAAAACCTCGAACCCGAACCCGGAAACCTGAATCCTGATATCCGAATCCGGAGGTGGAATCCGGAACCCCTGAGGTCTCACATAACCATTGTATGGTTGTGATTGTGCCAAAACCATATGTATGGTTTTAATATATGTTATAACCATAAGTAAGGTTATGATGGTTATATAGGTTAAGTGATAACATATTTATATAGATGAATATATGTATATATGAACATATATACAGATATCGCCCTTGGTAGGTACATACCCTCCTCTACCTTTCTCCGTTTTTTCTCAACTCCTCCCTCTGTCGTTGTTGCTTGCTTGCTGGCGGCGCTTGCAGTCGCCGCGGCTCCAAGCCGCCCCGCCGCCCCCGCTCGGGCGGCGGGCGCCGCGGCGCCGCGGTCCACCGCCGATGCCGCCGAAGGCTGCCACGGGGGCGATTACGACGACGACGACGACGACGACGACGACGACGACGACGACGACGACCGACGACGACGACGACGACGACGACGACGACCGACGACGACGACGACGACCGTCCCCAAGGCGGCCATCCCCCATGACCCCCCGCCAACGACGACGACGACGACGACGACGACGACGACGACGACGACGACGACGACGACGACGACGACAACGAAGACGACGACGACGACCGCCCCCAAGGCTGGCAAGCAGGCCAGCTTCAACAACGCCACTGTGCTGGCCGAGCTGTGGGCGCCGTTCTGGAACAAGCCCGAGCAGCTGCGCTACACGGAGAAGCTCAACGGGCCGCGGGATCGTCCCAGGGTA
>CAUYUJ010015850.1:229325-266825 GCA_963575745.1 Prorocentrum cordatum
GATGACGGGGTCGCGGAGGCTGCGGCTGCATCCGTCGAGGACGAGGGCGAGGAGGTCAAGCACGAGATGGCGGAGCCCGCGGTGGCGAGGAAGCCAGCCTGCGCGGGGCGCCCAGGCAAGGAGAGGCTCGTCCCGATCATGACGACGGACAAGTGGGACCTCGGCTGGGACAGCCGCACGCAGGCTCCCAGCCCACCTACTCCTCCCCCCCCTCCCCGACGCCGTCGACGACGCCGACGCCGACGCCGACGCCGACGCCGACGCCGACCACGACGACGACGCCGACCACGACGACGACGGCCCTCCCCCCTCCCCTGCCGCGCAGAGGCGGGCTGGCGCAGGAAGGCTGGCGACGAGAAGGCGCCCCCGACATGCGCGGTCGGGAAGGCGCATCCCAGCTCGAAGCCCATCCAGTGCAAGTGGGTCGACGGCTTCACCTGGCTGGCCCCCAACACCGACGCCGCGCAGCTGGAGGCCAACGCCAGCGCGCAGGTGCAGTTCCAGGACTTCCACATGGACGGCGGCAGGGTGACGGTCACGTTCGTGAACAAGAAAGAGGAGCACTGGCTGGCCATGTGGCACTACAACGACCCCAGCAACAAGGGTAAGAAGATGCAGGTGATGGAGCTCAAGTACCCCAACATCGACGAGAAGCTGGCCGTCGCGTTCATGAGCGCGACGGCGAAGACGTACGTCGAGGGCAAGCCGCAGGACGAGTGCAAGGAGCTGAAGAGGCAGTGGCTCAACACGATGGGCAAGGGCGACGCGCGCGTGCACATGCGCAGGCCCGCCGCCGCGCCCGGCGCTCTGAAGCGCCCAGCGGCAGCTCAGCAGGACGGACAGGGGCTCGAACGGGGAGGATGAGGAGGGAGAGCAGGAGGAGGAGGAGGAGGAGGAGGAGGAGGAGAAGGAGGGGGGGGGGGGGGGAGGAGAGGAGGGGAGGAGGAAGAGGAGGAGGAGGAGGAGTAGGCGGAGGAGGAGGATGGGAGGAGGAGGAGGAGCAGGAGGAGGAGGGGGAGGATGATGATGATGAGGAGGAGGAGGATGAGGAAGAGGAGGCGAAGTAGGAGGAGGAAGACGAGGAAGAGGAGGATGGGGGGGGGGGCGAGGGGGAGGAGGAGGAGGAGGAGGAGGGGGGGGAGGAGGGGGAGAGCGAGGAGGAGAGAGAGGAGGCGGAATGAGAGCGGATATCACCCGAGGAGGACGAGGACGACGATGAGGGCAAGGGGGGGAGAAGGATCAGGGCAAGGAGGAGGAGGCGGAAGAGACGGAAGCGAGGAGGAGGATGCAAGATCACCCTGCGTTTTCGTTGCCCTCCGCAGGAGCAGAGCGGCAAGGCAGCGGCGGCGGCGCCCGAGGAGCGCCCCCCGAAGTTCGCGAAGGACAACACGTACAAGGCGCCGAGCAAGGCGCCGAGCAAGGGCACGGGCTCGGCCGAGGCAGCCGACAAGATCGCGGGCTGGGCCGAGGTGGCCGACACGAGCACGGGCTCGGCCGAGGAGGCCGAGGCGGCCGACGAGGGCTCGGCCGAGGCGCCGCGCCCCACGCACGCCGCGCCGCCGAAGTCCGACCACCGCGGCGAGGGCCCCGAGGGCGACCCCGACTGCGGCGACGGGATCCCCAGCAGCATCCTCGACCGCTTCTTCTGAGAGGGCCAGCTCGCGGCGATCGATGCCGCCGACGACCCAGGCTCCAAGCTCGACCCGACCGACGGGGTCGGGCCCTCCCGAGTTCGGGATGCGCGCCGCGGCAGGCGCGACGCTGTTTGGATTGCGAGGGCGGAGTGCGAGCACTCGGCCGCAGGGGAAATCCATGGTCAGGAAGGTCAGAAGGATGAGGGCGAGGAGGAGGAGGAGGAGGCGGAAGGAGGAGGGCGATGAAGATATTGATGAGTAAGACGAGGATGACGATGATCAGGATGAAGGAGCGGGGGAGGGACATGAGGGAAGCAGGCAGGAGGCGGATGAGGAGAGGGATGAGGAGGAGGTCGATCGGGCGAGGCTGAGGGATTGGCGAGGGGGGCGGCATGGTCAACCCTCGCCAATCCCTCACTTCGAGGGGTCGGCGGCGCCACAGCCGACAGGCCCCTCAATTGACGCCCTTGCGGAGGGCGGCGGAGGGCCAGGGGCTCCGACCTGGCGGCTGGCAGGGGTGGGGCGTCACCTTCAGATCCCTCGCCGCCCTCCTCCCCTCCCCCATCCCTCCTCCTCCACCTTCTCCTCCTCCTCCTCCACCTCCTCCTCCTCCTCCTCCTCCACGTCCAAGAGATGGCTTCCCTGGTTATGTGCCTCCCTCGTCAAGCCCCCCCCCCCCCCTCACGTCGTCGTCGTCGTCGTCGTCGTCGTCGTCGTCAGCGCAACTGCAGTCGCGGCGTTGCGCCGTCCTCGTCGTCGTCGTCGTCGTCGTCCGTCGTCGTCACCCCTCTCGCCTCCCCACCCCGCCCTGATTTGATCGGGGCGACGGGGGGCCGTGGCAGCTGTACTGCAGCAAGTGCCACGTGTTTCGGGGTGCCCAGTTCGGCAGAGACTCGCGCCCATGGAGATGGGCGCCTGGTCGGACGCCGACCCTCGGCGCCACGCGGCGGCCGCGGGCGAGGTCACTGAGGATGAGCAGCTCGAGGGTAGCCCGACCGAGCCCGCGGCAGACGCGGCCGCGGCAGCGTTTGCTGCGGGGGGCGATGGCGGGTGGGCCACCCTGCCCGACTCCGTGGCGGAGGCCGTGCAGCCCGAGGGCATCGAGGGCGGCAGCGACTCTGACGAGGAGATGCAGAATGCGAAGCAGCTGTCGCTCATGGCCGCGACGCAGCTGTCGCCCCTGGCGGCGCTTGGCGGCGCTTCGAGTGGGTCGAGCCGCGCCCCGCCCATCGAGGTCGAGGACTCGCTTCCGCTGAGCGCGCCCAGGACGCCCACGCGCGCCGCCTCGCCCTCCGTCGTCGCCGAGCCCGCCGAGGAGATCCCCTTCCTCTCGCCTGTCGGTCCAGGCGTCGGCGACGGCGACGACTACGACGACGACGACGACGACGACGACGACGACGACGACGGCGACGACGACGACGACGACGACGACGACGACGACGCCGACGACGACGATTGTCCTCCACGGCCCAGCCCCCGAGGCCGCATGGAGCCCGAGGAGGTGGCGGCGTCGCCCGAGACGCCCGCGCTGCCCGCGCCGACCGCGGCGGCCGCTGCGGCGCCGATGCCCGAGTGCGAGGGCCCTGGCCTCGGCGCCCCTTTGCGGCAGATCGGCCGCAGCGTCCTGGACGTCGCAGGCGCGCGCGCCCCTCGCGGAGGCGGCGGCGACAGCGCCGAGGATCGGGGCCCAAACCCGAATGCACCCTGCCCCTTCGTCGTCGTCGTGGTCGTCGTCGTCGTCTTCGTAGTCGTCGTCGCCGTGGGGCCAGACCCTGTGGGTCGGATCGAGCTTGGAGCCTGGGGCCTTCCAGTCGTCGTCGTCATCGTCGTCGTCGTCGTCGTCGTCTCAGGCGGACTTCACGCCGCCGAAGCATCGGAGGCGCCAGCCGGGTCTCCAGACCGAGCAGGTCGGGAAGCAGCTTGAGGACAGGGTGGTGCGCAAATGGGAAACACCACGCACACTTGAGTATAGAGCCCTCCCCCTATTGCATCCACCATGTGTTCGCCACCCCCTTTCGTTTCTCCCCCCACTCATCGTCGCCATGGCGGGCTCGCCTCAAGGCTGGCGTTGGACGTGAAGCCCGTGTCGGGGGTCTGTGTCCGCCTGCGGACGCGGGCGCGGTTGGGCTGGCCACCGACCCAGCATTTCCTCTTGCTACTCCTCCTCATCCTCTTCATCATCCTCATCCTCCCTCAGTCACCTCCTCATCCGATTGCCCCTTCTCCTCATCTGGCGAAGGCTTCCTCTTGTTTTTTACCATCATCATCTTGCTCCTTCTCCTCATCCTCCTGTTCCGTCCGCATCAACCACCCCCTCGCGACGGCGACGACGACGACGACATCGGCGACCGCGACGACGGCGAGAACGACGACGACGACGATGACGATGACGATGACGACGACGACTACGACGACGACGACGACGACTACGACGCAACGACTACGTCTTGCAAGCCCGTGGTTTTCTGGATTTCGCGTTGGGGCCCCTGACCCCTGGCCCCTCCTCCGCCTCGCTTCCCTGCGTCGCTACACCAGCGCCGCAGGACTACGTCAAGGCTCGCAGCGGCCCCGATGGCGTCTCCGAGGAGAAGGCTTATTTTATACAGCAGCAGATGGTGCCGGCCTTCAAGTCGGACGCTTTCAAGCAGATGTTGCTGGAGAAGGGCCACCCCATCAAGGAAGCGCAGTCCTGGCCGTCCGACCCCGAGGTCGCTGGCAACATGATCGAGACCAACGAGGTCCTGAAGCATCTCGGGGCGAAGGATCAGGGCGAGCACCTCTTCTGGGAGAAGTTGAAGTCGCAGGGTTTCGAGGTCCCGGCCGCTGCGGTCAAGGGCAACCCCATCGGCAAGCGGTGGGACAGGGCCATCAGGGCCAAGAACGCGATCGGGGAGCAGCTCAGGGAGGACTACGGCAAGAAGGCCGACGGGAACGAGAAGGCCGAGTTCAGGAAGGAGTGGGCCATGAAGGAATACAACAAGAAGAGGGTCAAGTGGGTCCACATCCGCAAGGAGCCCAGAGAGAACTGGAAGAAAAGCGTATACATCCCCTTGGGGCGCATGGCGCACCTCGAGGGGGGTGGAAAGGCAGGGTGGATGCAGGCGACTACGTCGTCGTCGTCGCCGTCGTCGTGGTCGTCGTCGCCGTCGTCGACATATTTAAGTCCAAAGTCCGCCCGACGACGACGACGCCGACGCCGACGACGGCGACGACGACGAGGAGGTGAACGATGGCTATGGGAGGAGGAGAAAGGAGGAGAGGAGGAGAAGGAGGAGAGGAGGAGGAGGAGGAGGAGGGGAAGGAGGAGGAATAGGAGGAGGAAGAGGAGGAGGAGGAGGAGGAGGAGGAGGAGGTGGACGAGAAAGATGAGGAGGAGGAGGATGAGAAGGGTGAGGAGGAGGAGGAGGAGGAGGAGGATAAGGAGGAGGAGAAGGAGGAGCCGCTCCAGGCGACGAAGTACATGACGCGCTGCAAGAGCCTCGGCCCGCCGTGGATTCTGTGGTGCGAGTGGACCGAGAGCCTCCGCGGGCTTTACGTGACGGTTGGCCTGAAGGAGGTGTTCTCGCAAGAGTGGGTCAAACACACGGAGTGGCTGGCCGAGGACAGTTCGGGTCGACGATGGGTTTGCGTCGTTGTCGTCGTCAATGCGACGTCGTCGACGACGACGACGACGGCGACGACGACGCGAACCCATCAGGACGCCAGCGACAGGGCGCAGCAGCTCGCGCCCGATCGGGCATTGCCGCCGCCAGAGGACGGCTACGCGGCCGCGGTGATGGCGGCGGCCAACACGGCGGCGACGGCAGCCGAGGCAGCTGCCGCCGCTGCGCAGCGGGCGGAGGAGGCGACGATGGCGAAGGCAGCGGTCCAGATGGAGGCAGGCGGCAGGATCCAGGTGGAGGCAGGCGGCGGCGAGGCACATATCGACGCAGGTGGCGAGGGCGCAGGCACGAGCGGGAAGCGCAGGAGGACGGCCCATGCGGCCAATGGGGTTCGCGCTGAGGCGGGCCCTGAGGATCAGCCCCCAGCCAAGAAGAGGAACCCCTTCTTTGAGAAGTGCCAGGAGGCGAGGAAGGTGGTCGCGAGGTGGGTCAGTGCGACGGCCACCGCTCGGTCTTTGCTGAAATCCTGCGAGAAGGACGAGTCGTGGGCGTGGGCGGTGGACCAGGCCAAGCCGTTGCAGAAGGCCATAGACGACACCGACACGTACATCCAGCAGCACGCCGCCATCAACCAGGCGCTCACCGACACGAAGAACGGGCTCGCCAACATGAAGAAGAGCATGGACGACGCGTCGTTCGACGCCGCCCTGAATGACATCATCATCCTGGGCCCGAAGATCAAGACGATCAACCTGGAAGCGCCCGCGTTCCTGGGACCCAGGAGCGCGGGCGCCTTGACGGCACCGCGCCGTGAAGGCGCGCAACGACGCTTCGAGGCAGGGCGAGGAGGTCAAGGGCGAGGGCTCTGGCAAGAAGAAGAAAAAGGCCAAGCTCGATGCGTAGGCTCTGAGCTTTGGATGTGGATGGGGGAGGTTCGGGAGGAAGGATGATACATTTCAATGATTATGATATCGATCACTAATCGGTCAGCAATATTTTAGCAGAACGCGCAAAACCAACAACATGATAACAAAACAACCTCGGGTGGCCTCGGTTGGCCGACCAATCAGCGTCTAACGAGCGTCTAACGCACGCAGCGTCTAACGTCTAAACGCCAGCGTCTAAACACACGTAATCCCTGTGAAAACACATGGTGTACACACCGTCTAGCGTCTAATATGAGCATCACCCACGCCAGCGTCTAGCGTTTAATCCCCGGCTAACCCGCGTCTAACGCCAGGCCGGCAATTCCGTTACACATAGGACTAGATATGCGCTACGCAATGTAGTTTTCGTTGCAGCGCAGCAACAGGTTGAGCTCGATTTACAAGGTGCGCTGGGGAAGCGGCCGCGTTGGGAGCAAATGAATGCGCGTGCATTCTTGCAGACTGTCAGCTTGTTTCTGGTGAATGATAAGTCAAGCCGTTCGATGTGATCGACGGCTGTCGCATGCCACTCGCGGTGACTCATGGTGGCCCGTGAGGCGGTCGACGCCTCCACTGGGTCAAGAGCTGCGCCTGTGCGTTTGGAAGGGAGCTCGCTCACGAGGCCTAATCGGCTGACAGTTTATCGATATGGAGCGCCGAATGGCCCTTGACCCAGCGCCCCTCTTCGCTCGCAGGTGCCTGCCGCGAGGTACTACGCAGTTCAGTATCAGCACACTCACGGAGAACAACCTCTCTCCCGCCTCCTCCCTCCGCCTCCCTCTATCCCGCCTCCTCCCTCCGCCTCGCCATCTCCCTCTATCCCGCGCCCTCTCTCCCGCCTTCTCCCTCCGCCTCTCCTCTGCGCCCTCCAAACCACATGACCCCACCCCTCATCCCTCTGCCCCCCTTCCTCGCTGGGTTGAGGGAGCTGGCGCGGCGAGAACCGCGCCAGGTCAACGACGACGACAGCGGCGACGACGGGCCAGGCTCTCGCGGCCCAAGCGGGCCCCCGATTCGTGGGCGCCCACGAATGCCCGCGACCCGCTCTGCAACCCAGATCGCGACTTGCGCGCCCGCGACCCGTTCTGCGACCCGCCCGCTGCCTTGGGACATTGTTTTCGATTGGCGCACGCGGTGGGCTTATCGAAACATATCCCATTCACGGAGGGCGCCCAGTCTGATCCGTCTGCCACGCACCACACCGCCTCGTTGCACGCTTCGCTCCGAGCCCGAACACCGCCGCCGCGGGCTCCCCCATGGTGCCCATGCCCATGTCGGGGGGCGACCCCTGCTACAAAATCCCGTTCGAGGTCCGAGAGCGCATTCGGCAGCGCCGTGAGCTCATGGAGGCGGGTCGGTACAACGGGGGAGGTGGGAGGGATGCGATGGGGAGGTGGATGAGGAAACGGAGGAGGGAGGAATGCAATGGGCGTGGATGGATATGATGAGGATGTGGATGATGAAACGGTGGAGGAGGCTGCAATCCCCGCCGCCCCTCAATAAGGGGGTGTCGGGGTAGTTGCACCCATCACAAGCGCGCGCCAACGAGCAGCGGAGGGCCGATGATTTGAATTCGCTGTTGTGCAGCGCAGAGAATGAGTTGAAGATCTCACTGGAGGAGAGGGGCACTGCCCGTGCCAATCTGGATCGCATCATGGCTGAGCTCGCCGAGCACCGCGCCGAGGTGCATCGCCAGAAACAGGATCACGATATACCCAATCAAAAACACACACACACAAACAAATACGCGACAAAACAAACATACAACACGAAAAACAAGTGCTGGTCGCAAGGCCAGGCCGAATAGTAACGGGAAGAACGGCCGCCCGAACCATCCGTGAGGTGGCGGACCCAAGTAGGCAATGTGAGCGGTGGGGCGGCATCGGTGTGCACATGCCTTGCAGCATTCTCAGCACCAGCATCATCTGTATCATCATGTCATGGCGGTGTCATTTAGGCGCACCCCTGTGCCATGGCAGCTGTGAGGACTCTTCAGGCGATGTAAAAGTTGCGACGGTGCCTCAAGCGAAACGGAGTTGCGATGATGGCTCAAACGAAACGAGAGTTGTGAGGATGTCGCAGGACACGCTGCTTGAAATGACACGCTGGACTTTCTGCCGCGATTGGTCATGAACCGAGCTGTGACATTAATATGTATATACTCGGGGGTGGGGATGGGCGCGAGGCGTTAAAGCGTCCAATATTGCCCAATATGCATGCTTCAGGGTCACCCGAGTTCTTCGCAATGCAACGCTTTGCTGTTAGGTGGTAGGTTCTAAGTGTTAGATTAGGTGCTACGTGTTATACATGTTATGAGTTACGTGTTATGTTATTGCGTGGTAGGTCTTCAAGGTGTCAGATGCTCAGGGTGTGTAATTGTTAGGGTATTAGGTTGTAGGTGTTAGGTGTTAGGTGTTCGGTCTGTAGGGTGTATACATTGGTTGGTGTTAGGTGTTCGGGGGTATGTGTTGCGTCGTATACAGGTTTGGGCGTTTTTCGTGCAGCTTAGCAGTGGCAGTTGCGTCGCTGCCCATTCTGGGCCCGCACTGCGTCATTCTGGTGCGTGATTCGGGACCGCGTGGGCCCCTCGCGCGGCCACTCACGTGCCCCCCATGCAGATGGGGCCACCCACGGGCACGCATTGTTCCTCGTATACGGCCATCTGTCCCTCGTTGTGGGGGCGCGGGGCGTGGTGAGCTGCCCTTGAAGGGCGTCGCTGCGGGCACGCGCCATGCGCCAGCCCACGCTGCATCAGACCCCCCGTCGCCTTCGCCCGTCATCCCGCACAACATGTTGGCCCAAGCCTTTCCACGGACAAGTCGACATGGTCGACGTGCCGCCCCCGCCACCTCAGTCGGGCGACTTGCGCAGCACGCAGCGCCAGCGAGATGGCGGTTCCGACTTGTTGCGACGGCTGTTGAGATTGCACGCCAGCTGCCGTCTGACTGCGGAGCAGTTCTGTACGATCTGCAACGCTGCAGCAGAGGCGGGCGTGCCAGGCGGCAATTTCGCAGCTTATGCCATGGCCGAGGGGAGGCAGAGCGGGAAATATCAAGCTTTTGTGGACAAGGTGTTGCCAGGTCCTGGCCAGATGCACGACGCCCCAGTCCCGATGAATCAGAACAGGAGCCCACATAGAAGTATCAGGAACGTGCCGCTGCGACTGCTGCACGATTGCCTGAGCGAGGAGCTCCAGGAGTGCCCCGACATGTTAGAGAGTCTGGGCGCTGTCGCAGGACGGCCAACATCAATTCTAGATACTGAGGTGTACAAGAACCACCCTGCCGTGCGCAAGGCTGCTGATGAAGACAAGCAACCCCCCTTGCCGATCGCTATATACACCGACGGAGTGAAGCACCAGTCCCACGCGGCTGGCCGCCCGGACTCCGCGTCGGGCTACTGGGTCGTGAACCTTTTGACGGGGAGGCGCCACCTAGTCGCCCCGCTCAGAACATCAGCCGAGTGTTCCTGCGGGTGCCGAGGGTGGTGCAGCCACTTCCCCGTGTTGCAGTCGTTGCGTTGGCAGCTGGAGTGGCTGCAGAATGGCACCCGCGCGCCGACCGACATGGACGGCACCCCTTGGCCACCAGAGATAGACATGTCACCGCTGCTGTTTTCTACAGCGCTTATTTGCATCAAGGGCGATTGGATGGAGCACAGCCACGTTTTGGGATTGGCCTCTTGCGGACAGGTGCACGGGTGCTGCAGTTTCTGCACGTGCTACCAGGACGAGCTCCATTCGCTATCGCACTTGCTCAGCTCGGACGACGGTGTCCCGCGGCATCTCAGGTCGGCCGACAGTTACGAGGCAGACCTCAGCAGGTGCGAGGTGGATGTCCCCATCAACACGCCAGCGGAGCTGCGCGAGTTGAACGCTAAGCTGCGCTGGCTGAAGTCTGGCAAGGTTGCGCAGGGCAGGGGCATCAGGGACGACACTTACGCGGCAGGGGTGCGTCTGTTGAGCGGCGACAAGATTGAACCAGCTAAAGACGTCGTGGATATCGCGAACATTTTGGACACACGCTTGCCGTGCACCTTTTAAGCTACGGCGCAAAAGGTTTGGCCCTGTGTCAGCCCTGCCGACGGATTCCGTCAACCGTCGGTGTCCCTTGTTGCGCCGCGACCTCGGGAACAGCCCCTCGGAGTCGATTGCGATCGACTCGATGCACGCGGTGAACCTCGGCATCATGCACCGACTTGCGTCGGCGGCTCTGTGGCGCATTATTATGTATAACAGGTGGGGGGTTGTTGGCCCACTGAAGCATCGCATGGATTTGGGGTGTCGACAGCTGGCTTCTGCATTACAGACCTGGCAGGACGCGAACGTGCACCCCAGCAACCGTCTTGGGCACCTCACGCTCAAGATGATCGGGCCATCCAAGGGCTACACCGACGAAGACTTTAGGGATTAATTTGTTGCGTTGTCAGGGAGGGGCAGCGGCCAATGCGATGGGGGGCGATGATGATGGAGAGGGAGGAGGAGGAGGAGGAGGAGGAGGAGGAGGAGGAGGAGGGGGCGGAGGAAAAAAAGGAAAAAAAAAAAAAAAAAGGACGGAGGAGGAGAGGGAGAGGAGGAAGGAGAAGGATGAGGTAGTAGTAAGAATTGATGTAGGATTAGGAAGAGGATGAGGGGGAGGAGGAATGAGGAGGAGGCATTAGGAGGGGGAGGATTATGTGTAGGAGGGGAGGATGAGAGGAGGAGGGTGTGGGGGGGGAGGGGGAGGAAGAGGCAGCACCACGGCTGCCCTCCCTCTCTCCCCCTCGCCCCTCCACCCGCCCACCCACCCCTCCTTGAGAGAGGGGAGGGGGGCTCAACCCCACCCCCCCCTGACACCCCACTAGCAGAATCCCCCCCCCCATCACCCACGTGCTTAAGCGACAACTCAGTCAGGGCCCCGACCACGACGGGTGCTCGATGTCTCTGAAGGCCGCGGAGGCGCATCTTATGTTGAAGTTCGTTCACCACGAGTTGGAGGTCCTCGGAGGCAGCGCCGTATTCGGGGGGGCTCTGATTGGGGCATGTGATTCCCTTCCATCCTGGATGGGGATAGTCCACGAGAACCCGATCGTTGTACCGCCGCACATTTCAGCGCAGTTGAAAGATCTTTGCGACGTGCATTTGCGTTGCTGCTTCGAGGCGGGGATTAGCCCGACACCGAAACACCACCTCTTCCTCCACCTCACTGACAAGACCGATCGGGATAAATCAAACCCATCAGCCCAGACCCGAATACCAACTCGTCGTGCCCCCCGCCCCCGAGTTCGACCCTGGCCGGTGGCGCCGTTGTGGCCCGCGCTCTGCTGCTGCCCTCCTTCCCTCACTTTTCCGCGTCACCTCCCCCGATCCCCCGCGGGGCGGGCCTTCGCGAGGGCGGCCACTCGCAGGGCGCAGGCGGTGCGGCGACCGACAAGCCCCGCACTGGGGGTGCCCAAGGGCAGGGTGACGACGACCCCGACGACGACGACGACGACGACGACGACGACGACGACGACGACGACCCAAGCGGGGACCCCGAGGAGCCCAAGCGAGAGGCCCCCCTCCCCCCTCCTTCACCTCATCATCCCCATTCCCGCCCTCCTCCTCCTCCTCCTCCTCCCCCTCATCTTTCTCCTCCTCCTACTCCTCCTCCCCCCTCCTCTTCCTCCTCCTTCCCCTCCTCCTCCCCCCCCCTCCTCCTCCTCCTCCTCCTCCTCCTCCTCCTTCCTCCTCCTCCTCCTCCCCCTCCTCCTCCTCCTCCTCCTCTCTAGTCCCCTTCCTGCCTCGTCGAGGATCGATTGGCACGGCAGCCCAAAGCTGTACGCGAATTGGGTTGACGAGGGGCTCAACGTGTTTCTTCGAGATTGCGCCAAGTTCGCGCATCGCATGACATTCGAGTTCCGTATGTTTTCTCTCCTTGCCCTGCGCCACATGATCGGCGGACGCTGGTGGTGCAATCTGGTGACCCTTGTTCGAAGGTGATTGCAGCGACGCTTATCCCGACTATAGACATGAGGCATATAACGTGTAAACATATGTACATGCGCGCATGCATACGATCGCTCACACATACCGTAGCGTACAATGCGAGCAGAGGGACTGCGCAGACATCGCGCGCGATAAGTACACATAGGGTTTGGCAGTAAGCATAGATATAGACGGACGCGTGCACATCAGTCTAGATACCTGTGCATACAAAGCATGTGCTCGCCATCTCCCGCTTATATCCACATCATCCGCCCTCCTCCTGTCCTTCCTCCTCCTCCACGCCGCCGCCTCCTCACCCCCCCCCCTAAATCCTCATCGTCCTCCCCCGTCCTCACCCTCCTCCTCATCATCATCCTCATCATCCTCCTCCCCCTCCCCACCCTCCTCCTCCTCCTCCTCCTCCGCCTTCTCCTCCTCCTCATCCTCCTCATCCTCCCCCTTATCCTCCTCCTCTCCCTCCTCGTCATCCTCCTCCTCCTCTTCCTCCTCCTCCTCCCCCTCTCGTCCTCCCCGTCGTCGTCGTCGTTGTCCTCCTCCTCCTCCAGCTCCTCCTCCTCCCCCTCCCTACCCCCAGTGCCCCGTCTTCCATCATCTGCATCCCCCGCGGTGCGTTCCCCCGATATTAACAGCACAATCCTTCCACCGCCTGATCGCCAATGGCTTGAAGCCCTGGCGCGGCGACACGTAGAGGCCCTAGGCTGACCGAGCCGCCGCCCACGTCGAGCTTAGAGGTTGGGTAGCCTTCCCTGCGCGAGCTCGTTGGGTTCAATTGGGTCCTGCGTTTTTTTTTCATCCGTGGCCGCCGTGCCGTCGGCCTTGCTGGAGGCCGCCCCGTGATCGGCGATGCCATCGCCGTCGCCTTTCTCATCGGCGATGCGCTTCGCGCCGTCGGCCGAGCCCGAACCCTCCAACTGGCGGTGGCACTGGTCCATTATGATATCGTAGTATGCTACCCTCCTCTCCGATACTATGATGATGCCGTATACTGGCTCATTATGATATCGTTCAATTCGTCCCCGTCCATGGCGCGCCATCTCTATGATCGGGGATGAGAGTGCTACATTGGGGCTGGGGCTCGGGTTCCCGCCAGAACGCATGTCGACTGAGGCCCGCCGCATGCGCCGACTTTACATCACCAGCCGCAAGAACATGTCATCAAAAAGCGTAACTGCATGGCGCTCGGGACACCCTCGGGGAGCACCATCGGGGGGCCGAGCGGTCGGTGACGCTCTGCTTGGCGTCACCTGGGTCGCCGAGCTTGCGGGCTTCCAGTTGCATACATCACAGGCCTCTGGGCCCAGGCTCCTACTCAGGTGTCCGAGCGCATCCAGCGGCGACGAGGGCCCCCCTCCTCGCAACCCACAGCACCCCCTCACTCCCACCCACATTCACACAAACACACACACACACACACAAACACACACACACAAACACAAACACGAACACACACACACACACACACACACACACACACACACACACACACACACACACACACACACGCATGCACGCACGCACGCACGCACGCACGCACGCACGCTCACACAAACACACAAACATTTACACACACACACACACACGCACACACACGTGCCCTCTGTCGACCCTCCTGTCATATATATATATATACATAGATACACATACATCTACACATATATGATGGTCGGTGCTTGGGATGGCGGGCAAATTGCGGCACGGTTGTGGCGGGTTTGTGTGTGTGTGCGTCTCTGTGTGTGTGTGCTTGTGCGTGTGTGTTTGCGAGTGCGTGTGCGTGTAAGTGTGTGTGTGTGCGTGTGTGTGTGTGCGTGTGTGTGTAGGCGTGTGCGTGCGCGTGTGCGTGTGGGCGTGTGTGTGTTGTGTGTTTGTGTGCGTCCGTGCGTGCGTGGGGTGCTTGGGTGTGCGTGTGCGTGTGCGTGTGCGTGTGCGTGTTGGCGTGTGCGTGTGCGTGTGCGTGCGTGCGTGTGTGTGTGTGTGTGCGTGTGCGTGTGTCTGTGTGTGTGTGCGTGCGGGGGGAATGAGGGGGGTAGAGGGGTTGCAGGGGGTGGGGGGTGGGGGTGGGGGCGGGGTGTAGAGGGGGGGGGGAGGGGTTTGGGGGGTTGGGTGGTAGGAGGCGGAGAGATGCCGGGATTCGGGGGGTCAGTGGCGATGATCAAGGAGGGCGAATATGAGCGGGATCAGGTGGAGAAGGGGATGGGGAGGGAGTAGGAGAGGAGGGGTGGGTGGGAGCGAGGTGGGAGGGTGATGGCATGTGGCACCCCTCCCCCAGGAGCAGTGCAACTGGTTTTTGGACGCCGATACTTTTGGGCCAACTCTGGCCTGCGAGACGGGCTGGGCCGAACGAATTGCAACAACCACCCCCTCAACAAAAAATCCGACAGTGAGGGGTTGGTGGAAGCTGGCGGGGTTGGCACGATGGGGGGTAGGTGCGTTTGGGGGGAGAAGGGTTGAGAGGGGATGGGTGGGGGCGGGGGGAGCGATGGCGGGGGGGGGAGGACGGGGGTTTGTGATGGTGGAGAATGCGAGGGTGATAAGGGGGTGGGGGGAGGGGTGTGTGTGTGTGTGTGAGAGTGAATGGTGAGGGGAGGTGGTGTGGGGGTCGGTGGGTGAGGAGGGAGGGGGAGGGAGTGGGGGATGCGGCAGTGGAAGGGGAGATGAGGATAAGGGGGATGATGAGGATGAGAAGGAGGGAGATGAGATGAGGGCCAAGGGGTCAGTCGTCCACCTTTTCGCGGGATGCATACTCGAGGAGGGGAGCGGACACATCCATGGTGTTTATGTTTATATAAACACGAATGTCTGAATATACTTAAACATAGGTGTACACATATATGTATATATGTGTATATGCATATCCGTATGCACATATATACAAATAAGTGCACGCGCTGCATGGCAAGTAATCTGCCACCGCTTCCTCTCGGGATCGAGGGCTCGAGCCCCTCGGGGAATGGGGGGAGGGGGGGTAACTGACCTCCAGTCATATTCCCCGACCCCCGTTCCCTCTCGCAGCCCCTCCCCCTTCACCGTTTCACAATGAAGGGGGGGCGCCCAGGGGGGGAGAGGGGATGGGGGGCCTGTGAGGATGGCTGGAGGCCACTTCCCCCTCCTCCTCCCCTTCCCTATCTGTGCTGTTTCTTGATCCAGCCATCGGCGGAGCGCACCGTGGCCCTGATCACGATCTGCCCGCAGGAGCGTTGCGATGACTGACCTAGTTTTTTATATGCAAAGCTCGGGTCGTGTGCGATAGGCCGCGCCCGCGTTATCAGATTTGCATGGGCCCCCGAAGAAGGCACCTATGCCCCACCACCGCGCCTGGCCAGGGCAGTCCGCGATCTCGGCCCTCGCCGAGGCCCTGGGGCCGACGTCGCGACGCCGAGGGTTGCCTTGGCGCATGGGCGTTTCCTTCGGGCGAGGGGCGCTGCGCGCCGCGAGCTGCTCTGTCCTTTCCTTGCCGAGCGGGGTGCGACCCAAACGCTGGAATTTCCCTTATTGCTGCCTCTGGCCGTCCGCCGACCCAGTGGCTGGGCGGGTCGCTGCGCGTGAGGGTCGCGGCGCAGGCGGGTCGCGAGCGCGCGCTAATCGGTCGCGAGCGGGTCGCGGCGCAGGTGGGCCGCGGGCGGGTCGCAGGGTGGGGCGCGGCACGGGTGGGTCGCGGGCGGGTCGCGTCGCGGGCGGGTCGTTGGCGGGGCGGTTGCAGCGCGGGCGGGTCGCGGGCAGGTCGCGTCGCAGGCGGGTCGCGGGCGGGCCGCGGGGTCGCTCCACTCGCCCGCGAAGGCGTGATTGTTTTTTTGTGATATGGTCCTACGCGGTGCCACGTTGCATTCTGCTCACGAGCCGCGTCCAATTGTTATCTATAACCGATGGGGGAGGATGAACATGACGAGGAAGAGGGGGGGAGGAAGAGGAGGAGGAGGAGGAGGAGGAGGAAAAGGAGGAGGAGGAGGAGGAGGAGTGTTCAAATGAGTGCGGTCAGGCCGCTGCCGTGCACGTTATGCCGACGCGCACGCGAGTGCAACTTCCAACGGCTTCTTACGCGAGTCGCCGAAACAAAAAAAACGTCCAGTGCGAAGGTGGCGGGGTGAAACAGCACATACAAGAGAAAAGCAGAGAAACAAATGCACATACAAGATGAAGAATGGAAGCGAACCGCATACACAATAATATATGAGGTAGAACTATACGCAACACTGCAAATGGTTACGTAACTATCGCGCATAATCAACATATTCATGAAACCATATGATAGTTATCTAAGACCTCAGGGACCTGGAACCCAGAACCCGGAACCCCGGATATGCAAATCCGAATTCGGAGGACCAGCCTACCTGCGGAACCCAGAACCCAAACCCAAAATCCGGATATCCGAATTCGGAAGCCCAACCAAGAAACCTGGAATCCGGAACCCGGAACCAAGAATCCGCATATCCGAATTGGGAGGTCCAATCAGAAACCTGGAACCCGAAACCCGGAATCCGGAATCTGATTATCCGAATTCGAAAGCCCAACCCAAAACCTGGAATCCCGAACCCAAAACCACGAATCCGCACATCCGAATTCGGAGGTCCAATCCGGAACCTGGAACCCGGAACCCGGAGTCCAGAATCCGAACTCGGAGGTCCAGTCCAAAACCTGGAACCCGGAACTCCGAATCCGGATAACTATCCGAATTCGGAGGTCCAATCCGGAACCTGGAACCCGGAAACCCGGAAACCAGATATCCGAATTCGGAGGTCCAATCCGAAACCTCGAACTCGGAACCCGGAACCTGGAATCCGGGTATCCGAACTCGGAGGTCCAATCTGGAACCTGGAACACGGAACCCGGAACCCGGATATCCAAACTCGAAATTCCAATCCGGAACCTGGAACCCGGAACCCGGAACCCGGATATCCGAATTCAGATTTCCGACTTCCGAATTCGATTTCCGAATTGGACCTCTCCAGCCTGATTCTCTGGATCGCCACTGCCTTCCTGCCGAGGCCGCGATCCATAATAAACAACAATACGGATCCGCGCTCCCGAGTCAACGACCCGCTGTAATATAACAATCAAAAACGATGAGCCCGCATCCCGAGCTCCCAAGACGGCCAAGACAGGCAACCAAGGCAACCAAGGCAACCAAGATGGCCCAATATGCCTCGAAGACGGCCCAAGATGGCCCCAGGGCGGCCCAATATGGCCTCAAGACGGCTCAAGGTGCCTCAACGAGAGCCCAAAAGGGCCAAAGGGCCCACAAGAGGACCCCCAATGGGGCCCGAAGAAGCCGAAGTCATTGATTCTCCTACGACCTTTGAAGGATGTTCGCATTCGAGAGAGAGAGAGAGAGTCTCGGATTCTGGCATGGCTACTGCTGGCGTTTTAGCGCATGCCAGCGGACTGGCCAGACTTACGCCGCCACGGGCGCCGACAAGGCGAAAAATGGAACCCCATGTCAGCGCCAACCCCCCATACCTGCTCCTGCACTTCCCTGATCGAGGCAGCTCGCCTGGATGAGATGGACTAGAACCGCAGGGGGGGAGAAAGAGAGAGAGAGAGAGAGAGACAGGCAGAGAGTGAAAGAAGGAAAGACAAAGACAGAGAGAGAGACAGAAACAGAAAGAGAGAGAGCGTACACAAAAAACATTAAATACTAAATCCAGCAAATTAAAACATTAAAAACATTAAAAACGGCAGGTCTGCATGTCGCAGGAGGAACAGCACATGCATACACGTCACCAGGCGAACAGAACAAACCGCTCGCGTGGGTCGAGGCTGGTCGAGACGTCTCGCACTGTCAGCTCGAACTCTTGACTGAGGCATGCGGTTGAAAAAAACGATGCGCCAAGGAGCAAAAACTGAGGCTTACCAGCGAAGGGGGACCGGCTCACGGGGAAAAAATCCAGCTGGAATGGGCAGTACATCGCCGATGGATCGGCGATCGAACCCCGACAGAAAAATCCACGCGCTCCTGGGCGGGGTGCGAGCTGTCGGGCCTGCATCGGTGATGAGTGGACGATTGGGGGTCGATGCATACCTCAGATTTCGTAATAAAGGGAGGGAGGTCTCATTTCGGGGGGGGGCTCTTCCAGGCTATCTTGGAGGGCCTGGGGGGTCTGGGGACGATGTTCTGGAGGGTTCTCCCACGGGGGGGGGCTAAAACTTCTCGTCTGGGAGGGTTGAGAACCCCTCCCTTGTATTACTTTGGACACCCGAAATGGGTGCCGAAAGAATGGGTACGATGCCCAACAGCAAATGCTGTCCCAAAGCAACAGCGGCCGCTGTCGGGCGGGCGACCTCCTGTCTCGTGTGGACACGGGCCGCGGCGGCGTGGACAGCGAGTCCTGTTCAAAATGAACAGGAACTGCTGTTGTCGGGTCGGGCGAAAGGGAGGGATAGCAAAGGGGGGGTTTGAGAATCAGCTCACGTAGCTGATTTTCCCGGCACCTCCCGGCGCCGGAGGGAGCTATGTATCGAGGAATGGGCCCCTCGGTGAGGCCGAAACCAGCTGCATGCAGCAAATTTCGTAACCCCCCCTTTCCCAATCCCCCCCTTTCGTCTGGCCCGATGTTGGGCATAGTACCCATTCTTTCAGTACCCACTTCAGGCGTCCAGGGTCGATGCATACCCCCGGAGCCCATCCCCGTGCCCGGTGGCTCCTCGGGCCACGACTCGGCCCACAGGGCGGCCGCTCGTCGGCGAGGCGCAGCTGCCGGGAGGCAGCCCGGAGCGTGAAGGCCGCCGAGAGCCGGCGAGAGCGCCGGAAACCCCCTCGAGTCTCGAAACCTCCTCCTCCTCCTCCTCCTCCTCCTCCTCCTCCTCCTCCTCCTCCTCCTCCTCCTCCTCCTCCTCCTCCTCCTCCTCCTCCTCCTCCGCCTCCTCCTCCTCCTCCTCTCCTCCTCCTCTCTCCTCCTCCTCCTCCTCCTCATCCTCCTCCCTCCTCCTCCTCCTCCTCCCTCCTCCTCCTCCTCCTCCTCATCCTCCTCCCTCCTCCTCCTCCT
Organism: Prorocentrum cordatum; assembly: GCA_963575745.1. Taxonomy (NCBI): domain Eukaryota; class Dinophyceae; order Prorocentrales; family Prorocentraceae; genus Prorocentrum; species Prorocentrum cordatum. Next base: position 248,430 of record CAUYUJ010015850.1, read on the forward strand.
CCTCCCTCCTCCTCCTCCTCCTCCTCCTCCTCCTTCGCAGCCGAGGCTTCCTTTTGGGCCCCATCGAGCCCTGCCCCCCCGGAGCCGCCATCCCCCCATGCAGGGAGGCCACCTCGAGAACCCTGCCCCATATTGCCCCCCCACGACTTCTGAGGGGGGGGGGCGGGGGTTCACTTCGCACGGGAGCTCCCGAGCGAAGGGAACCCCACCCTCCCCCTCAGAAATCGCGATTCAGCGTCGAACAGCGTCGAGCAGCGTCGAGCAGCGTCGAGCCGCGTCGGCCAGCGTCGACTCGCAAGAGCTAGCATGATCACATGGGATGCTCCCATGATCTAGGCCTCGGTAGATGGGGCCCAGGCAGATGGGTCGGAGGATCACGCCGCATCGCCGATGCATCGGCGATGTGGCTCGATGCTGACCCCGATCTTCTCCACGCCAGGGCCGCCGAGGGGTAGGGGCGAAGAACGGTATAAAATAAACTTTTTCGCCAACGGGGACACCTGCCCCAGGGCGGCTGGAAAGTTTATACCCTTACGGTGGCACCGTAGGGGTAGAAACTTTCCAGCCGCTCAGGGGCAGGCGTCCCCGACGGCGAAAAAGCTTATCTTACACCGTTCTTCGCTCGCTGAGAGGTGTAGGGGCAGGGCTCGCGCGTGGCCCCCTGCCCATGGCGCGCTCGCTGCTCAGCCTATCTCACGTGTGCGGCGCCGGCGCCGGCGCCCCGCGGGCACGGCCGCAGGGCGAGAGTTGGGGCGGCACCGCGCAGGGGCCCCCGGCCTCTCGGGGCGCCGAGGAGCGAAGGGGCCCGGAGAAGCACGGACAAATACAGGGCAGGTTCTGATACATGGGGTGTTTAAAAATATAGATAGGATTGTTAATACTCCAGATTTCGTAATAAAAGGGAGGGGGTCTGGACCCTCCAAGACAAGCCACTTCAGACCCCCCCCCGTGGGAGAACCCTCCAGAACATCGTCCCCAGACCCCCCCAGGCACTCCAAGATAGCCTGGAAGAGACCCCCCCCGAAATGAGACCCCCCTCCCTTTATTACGAAATCTGGAGTACATGATGAACTTATGAATAAATCTATGCCTGAACTCATCGTTGCTTTTAGTACTGGGTCCCTGCATCTTCATTGCACGATCCGCACGCGGGGCGTGTGTTACAAACTGCCCTGTAGAGACGTGGATTCCCAGACTCCCCAGAAGTTGCCCCACATGTGCTGGATGTTCGTCTCCCCCTCCATTCAAGGGGGCGTAAGACCCGGGTACAGGGGACTCGGAAATCCCCGACGATGTCGCCAAAAAAATGACGAGGCCGAGCCTGCATTTTGACGAGGCCTCCCGCTGCAGACATCCCACGAAACTCCTACTCGTCAAAATCCGAGTCGCGGTCGTCAACAAACGATGGCGAAAAACGATGGCGAACCCGAGTCCTGGCAAACCCGGGTCTTACGCTCCCCCGATCCATGTCCCATATCTTCCAGACTGTCGTGGCAAGCGACGTTTGCTTGTCTGTGCCTGCCTTCCCTCCAGAGAAATGGATGCGGCAAAGGCGGGCACGAGGCCCCACAGCACAGCGTGTGTCCAGAACCGGCCGCGGCGGCTGTGGGGCAGGCGACCTCTGGTCCAAAATGGGCAACGTCCGCGGCGACGCCGACAGCGGGTCCTGTTCCAAAAGTGAGCAAGAACGGCCGTCGGTCTTCCTCCCCGTTCGTTCCGTACCAATTGGGGAAACCAGAAGGTACCAGTACCGCTGCTCCCCGGACCTCTGCTGGGGTGCGTTCTGACCAGGATTCCGAGGCGAATCTGGCGATGGCGACGAGGGCCTCCCAGGAAACCCAAAAAGGCGAAACGACAGAAGGGTAGCGATTGTTGCCCCTGATTGTTGACAGAAGGGTAGCGATTGGCCCGACCCCTTCTCCGGGACCGGCCTTTCATCCTGAGCCGTCTCTTGACGACACGACGCCCCAGTGGGAGCCGCGAGGACAGGAGGGAGCCGCCGCCGAAGCCACACCGAGAATCGCGCGCCGGGGCGCGCGCGGAGGGGAAGGGGGGTAAAACGGAGGAGGGCAGCCTTCATGGGGGGACAGGGGCAGGGCGAGACAGGGGCGAGGAGGACGAGGAGGAGGAGCGGAGGCAGAGGAGGAGTAGGAGCAGGAGCAGGAGCAGGAGCAGGAGGAGGAGGAGGAGAAGGAGGAGGGGGAGGGGGAGGCGCGATGAGCGAGGAGTGGAACGAGAAGAGGACGAGAAGAAGAAGGAGGAGGAGAAGGAGGCGGAGGAGGAGGAGGAGAAACAGGAGGAGAAAGAGGAAGAGGAGGAGGAGGAAGAGGAGGAGGAGGAGAAACCAGAAGAGAAGAGCGAGGAGCGAGAGGAGCACGAGAAGAGAATGAAAAGGAGGAGGGGGAGGAGGAGGAGGAGGAGGAGGAGAGGAGGAGGAGAAAAGAACGAGGAGCGAGGAGCACGAGCACAAGACGAGAAGAAAAGGAGGAGGAGGAGGAGGAAGAGGAGGAGAAGAGGAAAGGGGAGAGGAGGAGGAGGAGGAGGAGGAGGAGGAGGAAGGAGAAGAGGAGGAGGGAGAGAGGAGAGGAGAGGAGAGGAGAAGGAAGAAGGAAGAGGGGGGAGGAGGAGGAGGAGGAAGGAGAGGAGGAGCAGGAGGAGGAGAGGAGAAGGAGGAGAAGAGGGGGAGGAGGAGGAGAAGGAGGAGGAGGAGGAGGAGGAAGAGGAGGAGAAGGAAAAGGAACGAGGAGCGAGGCGGAGCACGAGAAGCGGAGGAGGAGAAGGATGATGAGGAAGAGGAGGAGGAGGATGAGAGGAGGAGGGGGAGGAGGGGGAGGAAGCGGAGGAGGAGGAGGAGGAGGAGGAGGAGAAGAAGAACAAGGAAGCATGAGTGAGGAGGAGTACGAGTGAGGAGGTTGAGAAGAAGGATGAGGAGGAGGAGGAGGAGGAGGAGGAGGAGGAAGAGGAGGAGGCGGAGGAACAGGAAGAGAACGAGGATGAGGATGAGGATGAGAAAGAGGAGGAGAGGAGGAGGAAGAGGAGGAGCAGATGGAGCGAGGAGCGACTAGGAGCACGAGAAGAGGACGAGAAGAAGGAGGAGGAGGAAAAGTATGAGGATAAGGATGGGGAGGAGGAACAGGAGGGGGGGAGGAGGAGGAGGAGGAGGAGGAGGAGGAGGAGGAGGAGGAGGAGGAGGAGGAGGAGGAGGAGAAGAAGGGGGAGGAGGAGGAGAAGGAGGAAGAAGAAGAAGAAGAAACATAATCATAATAGTATCAAAAAGAGGAGGAGGAGCCCACCGGGGGCCGCCAGGGAACGGATCTGGACGAAGCGTGGGTCCTGGAAACTACGATAAAAGCAACGAGGCAACAGGAACGATGTCGAGCGCCGTGTCATGATTCGGACAAGCCTCGTGGAATGCAGTCCTGGAGGCGCAGTAGCTCATGGAGGGGTCGGCGGATGTGGCGTAAGCCTATGGAATCGGATGATGAGGAGGACCACGAAGGCAAAATAGCGCGGGATCGAAGAACACACCACACACTAAGTCTGGCCTGGTCGGCGAGGGAAGTCGTGGTTGTATGGACGCACGCCCCAGCAGCACTCAGGCTGTGGGACTAGAAGCCTTCTGGATAAGGACCGGATAGATGGGGCCAGGGGATTGCACCGCATCGCCGATGCATCGCCGACGCATCGACGATGCGCCAGCGACGCACCAGCGACGTCGGCGATGCATCGCGATGCAACGGCGACGCTGGCGTTGAGAAATTCATGATCCACATCGAAGCACATCGCCGATGCATCGGCCGTGCCGCGCGATCCTCCGACCCCGTCTACTCGGACCCACTCTCGGAGGCCTGGAGGGACGGCGGAGCGCCCGCACACCCAGACCTCTTCGCCGAGTTGGTTGGCTGCCTGACCGGCCAGACGGCACGGCGTGTGCCGTGCGGGCGCGGCCGCAAGAACCCCCCCCCGAAACCCAACACTGAAGACCCGCGCGCGAGGTGCATCTGAGAGGGACCCCGGAGCAGCCCGAACGCAGCAGCCTCTTCGGCTGCGGGAAGTCACCGCGCAGCGCGCGGAGCGAAGAAACCCAGGATGCCCTGACGAAAAGCGTATTCCAGATTTCGTAATAAAAGGGAGGGGGTCTGGACTCTCCAAGACAAGCCATTTCAGACCTCCCCCGTGGGAGAACCCTCCAAAACATCGTCCCCAGCCCCCCCAGGCCCTCCAAGACAGCCTGGAAGAGACCCCCCCCCCGAGATGAGACCCCCCTCCCTGTACTACGAAATCGGGAGTATGGCTTCTTGGGGCGCGCCCCCACTGCACGTCGAGCCCCTCCCAGGCGCCTCCTCGGGGAAAGGCGGCGCCACCGCACCCTCGGGCTCGGCCACGGGCGCCTGGCAGCGGCCGCCGCACTCCTCCCCCGTGAGCGCGGCTCTGCACGACGCCCACCGTGAGGTCGAAGGGGGGGGCGGCGGGCGTCGTGCCCGCGCCGTGCTCGCGGCTCGCGCCTGCTTCGTCGTGCTGCGTCGAGCTCGCCCTCAGCTCGCGTCTGCGCAGGAGAGCCACGTTCCGCGCCAGCGACATGCCGCCTTTGACGGGCCTGTCTTCCACCACCACCACTATACCTTGGAGGGGGAGGGGGTCCTCCTCCTCCTCCTCGTCCTCCTCCTCCACCTCCTCCTCCTCCTCCTCCTCCTCCTCTTCTTCGTCGTCCTCCTCCTCCTCCAGCTCCTTTCTGTCCAACTTCTGGTGGTGGTGGTGGTGGTGGAAAACAAGCCCATGAGCCCTCGGCCGAGCAAGCCGGGAGTGGCGCCGCCTCGAGCCCGCGGGGCTGCGCAGAGGAGAGGCCCCGCCGACTTCCAGAGGAAGACCTGCCCCCTCTCCGGGAGCACGCCTCTTGTGCACACAATCCCCACACACACACACACACACACACACACACACACACACACAGTTGGCGGCGCGCACAAGGGGGTGGGGGGAAGGGGGAGGGTTTCTTAGAAGGAGGCTGCTTCTTAGAAGGGGCCAGCCTCACACCTATACTTCAGGCCCGCGCCTTCTAAAAAGCAGGGGTGCTTCTAAAAAGCCCTCCCCCCTCCCAGACTGGGCAGGCACAAGACCGTGGAGAGGAGGCTGTGTACAAAATGAACCCGGAACCCGACGAATCCGGGGAACCCAAGGAATCCGGGGAACCCGGAGACCCGAAGAACCCCGGGAACCCGGAACGAGGCGCGGGAACCTGAGGAACCCGGGGAAACTGGGGAACCTCCAAGCAACGGGCAACGTAACACCAGTAGACACAAAAACCTTCAATCAAGTAAGAACCCCTTTGGCAGGTCAAATTGGGCAAAACTGGCATCCCCTGGGGATGCGACTTTTCACACCACCCCAACGAGCAAGTTCAAACAGACACAAGCTGCGCGCGCGCGGGCGGTGGCCATATAACTCCAAGACTCCTCCTCCTCCTCCTCCTCCTCCTCCTCCTCCTCCCCTCCTCCTCCTCCTCATCCTCCTCCTCCTCCTCCTCCTCCTCCCCCCTCCCCTACCCCTACCCCTCCCCCCCATCCTCCCCCTCCCCCTCCCCCTCCCCTCCCCCTCCTCCTCCATCCTCCTTTCCTCCTCTCCTCCCTCCTTCCTCCTCCTCCCTCTCTCTCATCCCCTGGTCCTATAACCTCCTACTCCTCCTCCTCTCCTCCTCCTCCTCTCCTTCCTCCTCCTCTTCCTTCCTCCTTTCCTCCGCCTCCTCACTCCTCACATACCCCTCCTTTCCTCTCCTACCTCCTTGCCTCCTCCTCGACTCCTCCTCCTCCTCCTCCTCCTCCTCATCCTCCCTTTCCTCCTCCTCCTCCTCCTCATCCTCCTCCTCCTCCTCCAACCTAGAGATGATGCAGCCTGGAGGCGGGCACCCCGACCCCCTCCGCCGGCGCCCCCCCCGCGGAGCTCTCGTGCGGCGCTCTCGGGGCTGCCTCGGGGCCCCGTCGAACTGCAAGCAGGGCCTCCTCGTGGAGCTGGTTCACGGGCTGCATGCATATGTAGAGGTAAAAGAACTATCGGGGGCGGCCAAGAGGGGGGTGTCCAAGAGGGAGGGGTGCAAATCATGACCGGCGGCATGTGCGCGGCCCAGCGGGGGGGCCGGGGACGTCATGAAATACGAAGAGGCGCCATGCAATCTGGGGAAATATCATGGCCCCCGCCATGATATCCACCCCCCCTAGTCATTAACCCCATCTATTCCGCCCCCGAAAAAAGAACTATGCACATACACCGATTCTGGCTGGGCCCATCCTGAGCCCAGGATCGGTGCATACGCCCTCCTGCCTTGGCCAGGGAGGCGTATGCACGGACCCTGGGTCAAGGACGGGCCTTGCCAGGATCGGTGCATGTGCACAGTTCTCTTCGCCCGAATATGTACCCATGTCTCTGGGGGCCCTCCGGCATCATCGTAAAGGCACACTGGAACCATGATGATTTCTCGTCAGGAGCTGGCTGGGAGTCCCCCTGGAACACGCAGGACACGTCGGTTGGGACAGGTCGAACGCTCCTCAAACCGTCGCGAGCTTCCCTGGGAGGCTCCCTGGGGCCCCACGGATCCTCTTGCGGCGCTTCGGGTACTTTTCGAGTCGCTCACTCGCTTCTCCGAAGCCTTCACGGGGCCATCTTCGACTGTGCAATCAGGAACCCTAAAGCTGCAGAAAAAAGCGGAGGGCGTCGATCTGAGCTCTGATTGGTTGGGCCATGCAAGGCATAACCGGAGCGGCGCATCGTCCAATGTTCGTCAATTGAGGGCGTGTCGATATCCACCCACGACTGACATCTTCCGAAGCTAAAGGCCTCCTGAATTGGTCTTATTTGCCTTACGCGTCTTGTTGATATCGTGATGCATTACATTCGAGTCGGAATTCGGATTATCGTCCTTAAGAACAGTCTCGGGTTCAGCGCGCTGGGTAATTGGCGAAGCTGCCGGAGCCTCCTCGCCAAAAAAACAGCAGGGGCATTGGTGGGTCCTACAATCATTGCCTCTGCCTCAGCAGGAGACGCTGCTCGGACCAAGCCGTAGTGTGTGACCAGTCGCGCGTGGAGCTGCAGCATCACCTCTGCCTTGATCCCCTCGGCCTAGGACCTGGGCACATGATCCTCGGCCGCGGGGCGGCCAGGTGGTCCAATGCCAAGAGGTCTGGCGCACCAAGCCCTGCGCGCATGCGCACAGCAGGCTAGCCCCCCTGTAAAATCGTGGCGACCCTGGGTTCTGGTGCGATTCGTCTGTGGGGCCTGATGGGCGACCAGTCTCATGCCGACTGCTGGGTTTGTGACCTTTTTTGCGGCGAGGTCCGATTTTCCCGCCATGTCCACAGCAGCACAGGGTATGTTTTATGTCACGCGTGAAGATAGTAACTGATATAGTTGCCCACTGGCGCGATTGCACTGATTTCCTGGATAGATATGGCTAGGCGGCATAATAATCCACACCTGCTGGTATTCATGTCGCGCGACTTCGCTGAGGCGAGCAGAGGAAGGATGGAGACAGAATCTCTGTTGGATGGAACGATCGCGTCCGCCATAAGAGCTGCCCAAGAGCTCGAGCTATCGAAGAGGCGAGCCCCATCACTAGCGCGCGGTTGGGACACGACGTTGGTTCCATTGCAAGAGAGCTGGGGTGTCCCCTGCGGGGGACTCAACTCATTGAGATCCGAGGATCGACCTCTGGTCAGCCTCTTCAGGAGAAGCGGCAGCCGCCGGTGTCGTGTCCTCTGTCTCCGTCTCCATCTCGTCAAAAGGCGCTTGCAGTTGCACACTGCCGTCGGGTACGCCGCCCGGTGCCTGCACAGTTCTGTCAAAGTCGTCAATGACCATCACCAAATGTCCGCTCGGAGACTTTTGCACAGGGATGCAGATGGTGACTGCTGGCCATTGGGTCTGGATATCACCGCCTCCTGGTGGGATAAGCTCGTGCTGGCCCATGTCCAGGATAGCGCGCATGAGCTCTGTGTTTCGTAGTCCGAATACACCAGGCAAGGTGCTGCCCGATCCTCTGATGATGGGTGTTGTGAAACTGCGGATGGTAGCTCGGCCCTGATCATCCATGATGGCTACGGGGTTGCACGCCTAATGGGTGAACTCCTGAGTCTCGTTGCCAACTCCTTGGATGCTCCAGAGCTCGCTCATGAGGAGCCGCAGCGGCTGGTGCCCTGCCTCTACGGCTCGGCGGCACAGCTGGCGTGACAAGCGTTTCACCCAGGAGATTGGTCCGCACACCTGGGTCTACGATTAGAGGAAAGAGAACTATGCACATACACTGATTCTGGCTGGGCCCATCCTGAGCCCAGGATCGGTGCATACGCCCTCTACCTTGGCCAGCAGGGTATATGCACCGATCCTGGGTCAAGGATGGGCCTTGCCACGATCGGTGCATGTGCATAGTTCCCTTCGCCCGAACGATGAAGCTGAAGTCGCCGGTGGTCAGCTGAGTGCGGCAGTGATGCACTCGGGTGGCGCAAACACTGGCCGGCCGAACGGACGGCGGGCCACCACGGAAGCACGTCGGCCCCACCTCTTTTGCGGTGAGCCTTGAGGAGCCTGCTGTCCCCAGGCAGGAGTGCTGAGCGGTCGCCATTGGGAGAAAGCTGCGACGTAGGATCCGAGCGCGCTGTAGGAGCCCCGGGGCGCGGAGTACCCAGGTCCTCCGGCCACCCTCGATTGGGGGGGGGCGGAGGAGGCGGGAAACGACGAAACGGCGACGACGAGGCCTGCGACGAGCCTCCACTCGGGAACGGCCAAGAGGGGGGTGTCCTAGAGGGGGGGGGTGCAAATCATGGCCGGCGGCATGCCTGCGGCCCAGCGGGGGGGCCAGGGACGTGATGAAACAAGAAGAGGCGCCATGAAATCTGGGGAAATATCATGGCCCCCGCCATGAGATCCACCCCCCCCCCTAGTCATCACCCCCCTCTTTTCCGCCCCCGATCCACGCAGGCCTCCCTCCCTCCAGGCAGCCCCGGGCGGCGAGCGCCTCCGCCAGGGCCACGGGCGAGGCTGCTGCTCGGCGCCGGCGGCGGCGGCGCTGGGCGAGCCCGTCCTGCGCCGACGCGACGGCGGCCGGGGGCGCCGCTGGCACTCCGTCCAGCCAGAGGGCGCGAGAACGCGCGGGGAGTGAGAGGAGGCAGGGGGGGGGAGGGCCGAGGAGGAGGATCGAGGAGGATCGGGAAGGATGTTGCAGGCCCAAAAGGCAGAACAAAACCGTGGCGCTCAGCAAAGCGCGGGCCAACGTGCCCTGGCCAACGGCCAACGTGGCCAACGGCCAAAACCAAGGGCACACGCGCAAAAAGAGGGAATCACGGACACAAGCTGGGACCTGACCTCCGGCCTCCTTTCCTTGACTAACTCACAATAGCGCCAGAAACGCTGTGCCTTAGGGAGGAAATCAAGGAAAAGAAAGCAAACCAAGGACCGCCCTACACCCCTCGCCAAAATGGCGCACGGGGGTTCGGGATCGGCGCCCAAGGGACAATACACGGAGCGTTGCCCAGCGCCCGCACCCTCACAAGCACGGCAACAGTGTGCCCGCGGCAAAGAGCACTGCAACCAAGAGGTTACAGGCGGAAAAGCCGCGGGCCCCGCCTCCGTGGTCGTCAAACGGCGGTACACCTCAGACCAGGAGGTGCCACTGGGGTCTTCCCGCGCCCAGGCCGCACCTCTTGGCCGAGGTGGCAGGGCACTAAAAACCCTGGCCTGACAGCTGCAACGGCAACAGCAGCGGCAGCAGGGAGGGGGAGGGGGAGGGGGCCACTCTCCGGCCCAGGAGCGCAAACAACGTCCACCCTGGAACCTAATCCAGGGCCGTGCCGCAACTCCCGAAGAGGAAAAGGGCGACGGATACGACGACGAGACGAGACACGAAGGACGACAACGAACGACCACGAACCTCCCAGCGGGAAGTGTCGCCCTCCGCCCTATCCTTATCGCACCCGGAACGCGGGCGGGATAAGGATCTGACATCATCGGACCCACACCGCATACAGGCGGTGCCACACGGCGCCCAGGCTGCACCGCTTGTCCGCGGTGGCGAGGCATTTGAAAATTGCCTCGGCCTGACGGCAGGATCGGGAAGGATCGACGAGGAGGAGGAGGAGGAGGAGGAGGAGGAGGAGGAGTGAGTGAGTGAGTGAGTGAGTGAGTGAGTGAGTGAGTGAGTGAGTGAGTGAGTGAGTGAGTGAGTGAGTGTGAGTGAGTGAGTGAGTGAGTGAGTGAGTGAGTGAGTGAGTGAGTGAGTGAGTGCGCTGGGAGGGCGTCCCAATCCGATAGCCACTGAGCTAACGCATCTATGCCCCTCTTCGTGGGATTCGCTGGGGAGGAAGAGGAGGAGGAGGAGGGGGAGGAGAAGGCGGGAGGAGGGGAGGAGCTCTTGGGAGCCTTGGCGTCAAAGCTGTGTCCGTCACTGCGGGCGGCAGCCTTGGCGGAAAAGCTGTGTCCGTCACTGCGCCGTCGTTGGGCCCGAGGGCTCACACCACCTACGGGGGGACTCGGTGGCCCCAGGGCCGAAGCGAGGACTGGAGGAGGAGGCGGAGGCGCAGGAGGAGGAGGAGGAGGAGGAGAAGGCGGCGGCGGCGGCGGAACGGTGTGGGGCCGAAGACGAACGAGCTCGAGCTCAAACCGAAATCCAAGAGGATCTGGAATTGTGCGACCTACCGTGCGCAGACGTATCTACGGTGGAAGGTGGTCCCTCGGCGGGAGCCCCGAGTTGTCCTCGCTCGACCATAACCGCGAGCGCGGACACGAATTAGGTTCCCACAGACATTTTTAAGTAGGCCCACGGTGCCAACGGGAAACCAAACTAACAAGCTGTTTAAAACTGAGAGGATGCTCGGAGGGGGCCCGACTGGGAGGAGTGGAGACACAGGCGGCACGAGCGGGACACTTCCCCAACTCGCGGCTCACGACCCCGCTTCGAACATGACGCGGGCTACGACCCACAGCATTCGCAGCGCTCCGCGTGGTACACGATCCAATGCGCTCGCGGCTGCACGGCGTGGCCCCCGATCCTCCACACTCCCAGCGCCGTCTGCGGGGGCTCGATCCACGGCACTCGCAGCGACACGGCGCGGAACCCGATCCACAGCACTTGCTTCAGCACGGCGTGGGCCCCGATCCCCGGCAATCCCAGCGCCCGCATCATGAACCCAATCCACGGCACTCGCAGCTACGCGGCGCGGGCCCCGATCCACGGCACTCCCAACGCATTCCGCGGGAGCATGAACCACAGCACTCGCAGCGCCCAGGCTCATTGACTTCCGCGGGAGCGCGGTGCCCGCACGGCACTCTGGAAACCAAGGCACGGCCTCCCCGCACCCCCACGGCTCACCGCAGGCACTCTGGAAACCAAGGCACTTTTCCCAGCAAGCTGGCGGGGTCAAAGGGCGCGGAACCCGATCCACAGCACTTGCTTCAGCATGGCGTGGGCCCCGACCCCCAGCACCCCCAGCGCCTGCATCATGAACCCGATCCACGGCATTCGCAGCTACGCGGCGCGGGTCCCGATCCCCAGCGCCCCCAGCCTTCCACGGGAGCGCGATCCACAGAGCGCGGTACCCGATCACCCCCGCACTCCCATGTCTCACTGTAGGCACGCCCAAAACCAAGACTGCCATCAAAAGAATATGAACGCCCGCGGAAACTACCGTAGCCGACGCACGACCACTGCACGCAGAGAAAGCACTGGACCCATCTAGGCCGACCTCGTACGGGTGCCTGCGCGTTGGGTCCACCTGCACGCCTTCGAACTCGTCGATCACCAACTGCAAGATCCCCCCTGCATTGCTCCCCGGCGCCATGCCGACCCCGCGGGCAAGGGGTCGTTTGGGGATCCCGCTGGGAGACCGCCCCCATCGTTGCAGCGGCCTCCACGCGGGCGCGGCCTGCTCTCGGCCCTGCCTGCAGCACTGGGGAACCCCCACTCATCGCGAACGTCGCGGCCACGATCATCCGAAGCTGGAACGCGTTCCCCAAGACTGCGCAGACGAGGATCGGCACGAGGCGCGACGTGGTCTATGGTGCCTGGCGCCAGTCCGTACAACTTGCCGAACTCCGCCGCCGCCTCTGGCAGCTGCTGCTGCTGCTGCTGCTCGTGACGAGCTGCATATCCAGCGGCCCCCGCCGCCTGCTGCCCGCGCACCGCGCTGCCTCGCCGCCGACGTTGTCCACGCGGACGGGAAAAAGCCTGCGACACACTGCGGGCCCCCAGCCATCGCCTCGCTGCGCCGAGCGAGACCTGTCTGCCTCCATCTGTTCCGAGTTCATTTCGAACATCGCCCCGTTTTCGGGACAGCGCGCGCCAAGGGAGAGGACAGCCCGCGCGGGAATGCAGGTGGTTGCTCAGAGCGCAAAGGTCGGCATAAGGCTCGTTAGTTGAACAAAAACAAGCTGAGTTATGACCACCGAATAGCGATGCCACCGTCATCGAGGCGAGGGGGCACGACGGAACTTCAGGCATCTGGACAGGATGACGGCACGGAGTGGACATGACTGGGCACCAGCCCTTCAGAGCTGCATGCAACGCGTGCCCCTGTGCAATTCTCATTATGCGCAACGACTGGCAACAGAAAACACAAGCTGACGATGATGATGGTGCTGGTGATGGTGATGACGATTATGATGATGAGGATGATGTTGATGATGATGATGACGATGGTGACAATGATGATGGCGATGCTGATGATGGTGATGATGGTGATGGTGGTGATGATGGTGGTGACGATGATGACGATGATGACGATGATGATGCACGTTGCACTTGGCACCGCGCCCCAAAGGTCTCCCTTGCGCCTGAGGCGACACGTCAAGTCGCCAAAAAGAAGCGTCATTCTAAAACGCCTCGCAGGAAGCACAACAAGATTGAGGTCAGTGTAGCAGGCGAGCGACCGGGCGAACGCGAGCGAGCCATTCCACTTTGCTGCACTGGCCTGCATCCGCTAACCAGTCGGAACCGAGCATTCGTGCGAGGCCCATCTCCCATCGCCAGGCCTTGAACTTGCGGCCATGCGTCTGGGATCCGCGCTCGCGTTTCATTCTCTGGAGCCGGGCCATACTGCGCCACTGTAGCAGATAGACAGGTACAAACTGAGCAGGCGCGGCGTCTGGCAGGGCGGCCTGGCGAGCTAGGTGACCAGCCCGCGTGAACCTGCGAAGATTCACGTTTGCCCCATGTCGCGTGGGACTGGAGAGCGGCAGAGACACGGCGCCAACGGCGGCGACAGAAGCCCTCTGGCGTCTCCTCCTTCCATCTGCGCGCGCAAGTCAGCTGAGGGAACATTCTGCGGCGCGGGACACGAATTAAGTTCCGGCCCCTGACCGCGAGGCACCGCGATCCCGACCCGTAGAGCAAAGACAGGTTCGATGGCTCGCTCGAGCAGCTTCGCGGCCTGCTGCCAGCGGCAGGTGCGCCCAGGTAGAGACAGCTTGCGAACAAAGGCTCGCCAGGCGCGCGCTACCCTGCGCTGCGAGCCCTTCCAAGACCTTCCGTCGACGGTGAAAACAGGGTCGAGGCAGGCAAAAGCCTCGGCGCGAGGCGCGCGCGCCAGGACGCCGTCCTCGACCCTCATCTGGTAGTCGCCGAACGCGTGGCCCAGCGCCGTCGCGCCCCAAATTAGACCAGAGGGAGGCGCGCGCCAGCCGCGAGCACTCAGGATGCGTCGCAAGGCCATCTGGCGCAGCGACTCGGGCGCATCCGCGAACAGCCAGAAGTTGTCGGCGCAGAGCAGCCCCGCCTCGCACCACGTCGCCTCGCCTGGAAACTCGAAGCCCCAGCCGCGTGCCCAGCACTCGCCCGGAAACTCTTCCCAGGCATCATCCAGCACAAGATGGAAGAGGATCGTACAAGCTTGGTCTCCTTGTCCAATACCGCGAGTCCGCGGCACCGGTTGCGTCTGGATCGAACCCATCTTGATCACCGCCGAGGCCCTCAACTCCCTCATGAAGGCTAGGATCACGGGCCTCGGCACAGCCCTTCTCCGCAGCGTCTCCTCGACCGAGCGGGGCAAGACGCGGTCGAAGGCTGCCTCGATATCGCCGCCCACGCTGAAGATGGGTCGGTTACATTCGGGGGCCTTCTCCAACAGCGTGCGCATGCTGAAGATCACGCCCATCGCCTGGTGGTGCTGCCGATAGGCGCACTGTGGGCTCCGCAGGGTCAGCTTGATGCCACATGTCTTGATCAAGCCAACAGAGTAGAGCTTCTCTTAGGTGGTCAGGAGCGCAATCGGTCTGCATCCCTTGAGCGCGCGTTTGTCCCCCTTCTTCTTCATGAGCTGGATGATGTGTTTCGACCAGGCTTGATCCCTGGCACACTCCGGCACCCCGCGGAAGCGGCTCTCGAAGACGGCGCGAGCGAGGCGAGGAAACCCGAGGCGAGGGCCTGCAGGACCTCGGCGACCACCCCGCCCAAGCCAGGCGCCTGCACGGCCTTCACGTCGCACAGAGCCTCGCGGAGCATCTCGGACGAGAATGGCGGGATGTCGAGCACATCCTCCGTCGTGAAGTGGGTGAGGTAGGCAGACACCCCGGCAGGCTCCTTTGCCCTAAAGGTGTTGCCGTACTCGCGCTCCACAAGCTCCTTGATCCGCAGCGGGTCGTCCTCGATCTCCCCCTTCCGCGTTCATCAGCTGGTTGCGGGACGGCCCAGTCTGAGCTCGGCGCGGTGCTCGAACTCGAGGATTGCCAGCCTCGTGTAAACAGTGCTGCAGGGCCCTGCTCGCGGCCCAGATCTTCCTGCGAATCCTGATGCTGTCCTTGCTGTAGATCGCGCGCTGGACGAGGTCGCGGGTGACCCGCCGACGCGCCTCCAGCATCCGCAGCGTCTGCATGAGTTCGTGGCCCTCGGGGATCTCGGGGACCTTCCGCGCTGGCGGGCCCCTGCCACAGGCAGCGGCAGCCAGGTGCACCGCGTCCGTCATGGAAGTAATTGGCGCTGGGTTGCGGTCGGCGTAGCAGGCGCTGCGGCTCCAGCGCTGGAAGCGGTCGTCGAGGCAGGGCCAGCCCTTCAGAGGCGCGCGACCTCCGTTCCAGACGTATCGCCTCCTGGCGCCGAAGGTGAACTCCAGCTCGATGGCTGAGTGGTCGGATTGCGCGCTATCGGTGATATCCTCGAACGCGATGTTGACCTTCCAGATGTCGCGAGCAGGAGTCTGGACATACATCCCCAGGCCGAAAATATTGTCGTTTTGCATGGGAACACATGGCTCCATTTGGATACAATTACGCGTGTGTACTAAAATCTTTCGGCCTGCCCAAGTGGGGTTTTGACCATGTCTCCCCCGCCAACACATGCCACCACAGCCCCTGTGCTGAAGGGCGGAAGGGGCGCAAAGCTCTTCAGTGGGTTTTGAACCCTGTCTCCCCCGCCAACACGTGCCACCACCGCCCCTGTGCTGAAGGGCAGAAGGGGCGCAAAACTCTTCAGTGGGGTTTTGACCCCCGTCTCCCATGCCAACACGTGCCACCACCGCCCCCGTGCTGAAGGGCAGAAGGGGTGCAAAACTCTTCAGTGGGGTTTTGACCCCCGTCTCCCCCGCCGACACGTGCCACCACCGCCCCTGCGCTGAAGGGCAGAAGGGGTGCAAAACTCTTCATCCCCAGGCCGAAAGTTTGTTCCTCTTGCATGGGAACGCATGGACCCTTTTGGATCCAATTACGTGTGTGCGACAGTCACGTGGATCCAATTTCCGTGTCTTCTGGATCCAATGTTTTGGCGTGGTAGCTTCGTGGATCCAATTCTTTTGCTGGAATCAATGTGTACTAATTCGCCGGCCCAACGGGCCAGAAGCGTGCTAAGATCTCCAGCAACTACTTAACAATATTTCTAGTTCGCGCGCGCGGGGCGGCCCCTGGGGGTCCCCCGGCGATAAGTACCCCGACCGCAGCCCGGGAAGGTCTACTCAGAGATGGTTTTCCTCCTGGATACGACCTCTCAGGCCTCCCAGAGCGCGCCAAGAGGGCCCCAAGAGGCCCCCGAGACGCCCAAAGGACGCTCCAAGACGCCGAAGATGATCCCAAGACGGCCCAAGAAGCCGCCAAGACGCTCCAAGTGGCCTCCAAGAGGCCTCACAAGAGCGCCCCGAGAGGCCAAAATCATAAATTTTACTATGGTGTTGGAAGGATTTTGGCCTTGTCGCATTTTCGGCTTCCCGATGCTTCAAGACGGCCCAAGAGGCCCCCAAGAGCGCACGAAGACGGCTCAAGAGGCCCCCAAGAATGCCCCCAGAGAGCCCAGACGGGCCCCGAGACGGCCCAAGAGACGCCCAAGACGGCCCAAGAGAGCCCCAAGACGGCCCCAAGAGGGGCCCAAGATGGGGACCACGAACCGAAACCTCAAACCTTCCGCCCCAAGAGGGCCCCAGGAGGCCCCGAGAGGCCTCCAAGATGGCCCAAGATGCCGCAAAGAGGCCCCCAAGAGACCCCAGGAGGCTCCAAGGAGGCTCAAAAGAGGCCCTACAAGGCTTCAAAAATGTCTCCCACGCGCCCCCGAACGGCCTCTCAACAGACCCCAGGGCCTCCCAAAGAAGCATCTGGACGACGGCCCTGTTTGGCCCCAAGAGCGCCGCAAGATGCCATCGAGAGGCTTCCTCCTCCGCCCTTTTCTCTTCCTCCTCCTCCTCATATTTATCTTCATCCCCCGTTCCTTCTCATCCTCTTCTCCTCCTCCCCTCCCCCTCCCCATCCTCATCTTCCTCCTTCCGGCGGCGCCGAAATGGCCCCGAGCCCGCGCCGAAGCAATAGCGATCATGCAATACGGGCCGGCAGAGTGAGCGAAGCGATTGAATAATTAATACAAAGGGACCCAAGGGGAAATGGATCCACGGAGCCTTGGACCTGCAGCCCAAGCTATGATTCTACGGGGGAGAGGTTTCCCTACCGAGAGACACAACACACGGGGACGGGTAGGGAAGCACAAACCAGGGACGGGCGAAGAGGAAGATGAGGGAGAAGGACGGACGGGAGGGAGAGGACGACGACGAGGAAGAAAAGGAGAGACGAGAAAGAGAGGGCAAACGAAGAGTCCGGAAGAGGCGCATGAGGGAGGAGGGAGGAGGAGGGAACACGACCGCGGTGCCCAAGTCGGGAGCTCGAGCGCCACAGCGGGCCTGGCCACCTCTCCGAACCCATCCCATAACATGTCGTTGATCGAGCGCCACAGCTGCCCCGGCCAACTCCCGCAGCCTCCATAACACGTGGGTGCTCGAGCGCCACAGCGGGCCTGGCCAACTCCCGCAGCCTCCCATAACATATGCCGCACCCCACCTCGACGCGAGCGCGATCTGATCGCTGCGCCCGCATCCGCTAAAGCCAACAACATTTGGCATTTGTCATCTGGGCCTCAAGAGGAAAATCCGTCGGCCTGCTCAAGTGGGGTTTTGACCCTCGTCTCCCCCGCCAACACGTGCCACCACCGCCCCTGCGCTGAAGGGCAGAAAGGGCGCAAAACTCTTCAGTGGGGTTTTGACCCCCGTCCCCCCCACCAACACGTGCCACCACCGCCCCTTGTACTGAAGGGCGGAAGGGGCGCAAAGCTCTTCAGTGGGGTTTTGACCCCCGTTTCCCCCGCCAACACGTGCCACCACCGCTCCTGTGCTGAAGGGCAAAAGGTGTGCAAAACTCTTCAGTGGGGTGTTGACCCCCGTCTGCCCCGCCAACACGTGCCACCACCGCCCCCTGTGCTGAAGGGCAGAAAGGGCGCAAAGCTCTTCAGTGGGGTTTTGACCCCCGTCTCCCCCACCAACACGTGCCACCACCGCCCCTTGTGCTGAAGGGCGGAAGGGGCGCAAAACTCTTCAGTGGGGTTTTGATCCCCCTCTCCCCAGCCAACACGTGCCACCACCGCCCCTGTGCTGAAAGACAGAAGGGGCGCAAAACTCATCCCCAGGCCGAAAGTTTGTTCCTCTTGCATGGGAACGCATGGATCTATTTGGATCCAATTACGTGTGTGCGACAGTCACGTGGATCCAATTTCCGTATCTACTGGATCCAATTTTTTGGCGTGGAAGTTTCGTGGATCCAATTCTTCTGCTGGAATAAGAGTATACAAATGATTAACACAAAGGGACCCAAGGGGAAATGGATCCACGGAGCCTTGGACCTGCAGCCCAAGCTACGATTTTACGGGGGAGAGGTTTCCCTACCGAGAGACACAACACACGGGGACGGGTAAGGAAGCACAAACCAGGGACGGGCGAAGAGGAAGATGAGGGAGGAAGGACGGACAGGAGGGAGAGGACGACGACGAGGAAGAAAAGGAGAGACGAGAAAGAGGAGGAGGGCAAACGAAGTCCGGAAGAGGCGCATGAGGGAGGAGGGAGGAGGAGGGAAAACGACCGCGGTGCCCAAGTCGGGAGTTCGAGCGCCACAGCGGGCCTGGCC